>JARHVA010000870.1:135000-385000 GCA_037957365.1 Torreya grandis | reverse complement strand
CCACTCAGGAAAATGAGTCTTCACACCTTTTTCCAACCTCTGAATAACCCCCACTATTTCCTTGGTCACCCAAGAATTTTTGCACAAAAAAAATGCATGAGGGGTATGTTGATGTGTATTTTATGCACACCTTGGTAACCTTACAAGGTAGCATCTAAAATTTTAGGATCAGTGAAAAGTATTCACTCTAAGGCACAAGTTGCAGGGTATTGGGTTTTATAAACAACCCGTTGGTGGAATAAAAGTGAACAAGGCAACTTATTTACCATAGATGAGTTAGTTATACATGAATCTAAATTAATTGATATGGGTGAAATAATTATGGTTCTAACCTAAGTTGGGTAGGACTTTAAAATAAACTCAAAAGGAGGGAAAGGTAGGGCAGGAAAGTAGGCTTGTGGACCACACTAGATGAAACTTTACAAGACCAAAACTTGAGTTATGGGTTAGACAAGAAATCATAGACTAATATTTGTTATATGATACTGTAGTACACTAACAATCAAACATGGTTAGGATCCAAAGGGAACCAAAACAAAACATACTTAAACAGATGAAATCAAAGGTTGCCATGTTTTTTAGACTACAATAACACATCTACAAGGGGGATTATGATTTATATGCAAAAGGTATTTAGATTAGATATAGCTTAATATGAATGACTATATATAAAGAATAACTCATATATAACCAAAGACTAAAAAACTAGAATTATAGAACTTATTACACAATCCACATATCTGGAGAAGAATCAAGATTTGCATATCAAGACTAAAATTGCAGAACTTCTTCAAAATTTCTAATTAATCTTAACAATCAAAATTATCCTCGCTTTGAGACTGGGAGGATACAAGTATAAATTTTTTGGAATGGGGAAGGACTCATATATCAAGAAAATTTCTAAAAATAAATTGAAAAAAATAAAGTGTGTCAAAAAATAATGCAAAGGATACATGTACAACAGTCAACCCAAAATAGAATTTCATAGCTAAAAATACAATATATACATGCAATGTAAATTTAGAACCAAAGTCCCAACTTAATAAAACATGCAAGTACATAATTATATTTATCAGGGTGTTGATGTGGCACCTCTAGCCAAAGAATATGTAAAGGTGATAGTTGAAGGAACTATAATAGTCACTATAGTTTTAGGCCCAGTCTATGTCTACACTAGTGTGTATCTAGGAGAATGAGTGCTCTGAAGAGGCAAATAGAATGGCCCTGCTACTGAATTTGTTTGTTTGACCACTTCTATTTGTAGATATAATTCATGGATTGCCTAGAAGTCTATGTCAATGGTCTCATATTCAAGAAATGGCCTCTGAAATAACCGTGGAAGCTTGTTCATCAACTTCTTGCATAAAACCAATGCATCTTTAACTCCTTCATGTAGTGACTCAGCTCCAATAATACGGTTCTTGGAAAAATTGACTAGTTACATAATTTCATCATTTTTTTTATAGATTGTGCCTTCAATCTCAACCCAAAAGATGTTAGCCATAAATTTGATTAAATTTTAAATAATGGGATTAGAGACTAATTGAACCTAAATGGTGCCCACCTCTATGACTCTTATATCTTTCAAAATGGACATTGCCCCTCTCTCTTGATTAGAAAACTATTGAACTAGAATTTGCATCTCTTGATGCCACTCAAGCAAGTTGTCCCTTCTAGCTACAATGAAGCTCTGCACCCATGCAACCTCAGATGTTATTATTGAATTCAATTGAGTGTATGATTTATTCTTGGTAGCTTGGCTCAAGAAGTAAAGCTTGACATCAATGTATTTTGTTTTATTAAATAAATGTAGTATAAGCCCACATTTGGATTGTGATGTGGCCTTTTCATACCTTATTAGCTGAATTATATCATACAACTTCCTAAAAACTCCCCACAAGTTGTCCATAATTTATTTAGGAACTTGGATTATACTCCTCTCTGGTGTCATCTGAATAGCTTGATCAAAACTTCTAAACATTTCCATTATAACTCTTCCTATAGCATATACAAAATTATAAGGGCCTTTTCTACACCTATTTAGGTTTGAAGGATTCACCTTCATTTTATTAGTCAGAGAGAAGATATCTTCTCTCTACTTTAGTTTTATTTATTTTCCCTCTACGACCACAATTTTTCTCTTGACTTTTCTCATAGGTTAGGTTGTTGATCAAACTGAAACTTGATTATGGGTTACTCAGTTATTACAAGGTATTGCCTCCCTATTTCTTTTTCTTAGTGTAGTTTTTTGATCCATGAAGGAACATTCAGGGAAACTTATTATTCTATCTACTTTACATGCCCCATAAGAGTAGATGAATGGGATTTATTAGGAGGAAGCATATCCATGGGGGAAGATGTCCCCATTGTAGGAAAATGAGATATTACCTTCCTCCAACTAGTAACATACTTTTGGATGTGTGTATCTATGATGTATTTAGTTTTCCCTATTTCTATTTGTGCATCACAACCAATAGGCATTTTTATTTGTGTAGATGGTTTAGGAGGGGTGATTTGTGCATTAAAAATAGAGGTACACACCAAGTTATCAAAATGTACCCCTCTACTTTAAGTTGGTGATTGAGGATTGTTACACCAAAAAATGAATAGGTCATTGGGGTGCTTAATAGGTTTTTTAAATAATCAAAAACATAAGTATAAGTAACCCCAACATTTATAGTAGTAATGGCCATAAGATCCACAGTAGTGGGTTGGGGTGCAAAGGCAAAATTGGTAGTGTAGTTACATCTTAGGGTTGTTTTACTTGACCAAAAGAATGTAAATAATGCAAAGAATCTATCACATCAGTTGTAATTGAAAAAATAGAAGAAGTGGATAAAGAACAAGGACTTGGAAGACTTATAATATGAGGAGAAATAGATGGAGTAATTGTCATTGTAATGACCTAAGGTGCAGAGCTTGGAGGTGTGGTTAATGGTGCCTCCTGCATGGATGTTTGCACTTTAGATCCAGCATCTTACTCTATTTCTCATTATTTATCATGTAAGGATAAATTCATCCTGACTAAGTAATCCCTTTAGTCAACCATTCATCTTCTTCATCTATCTTTTTTGTCTCACTGATTGACCATGATTATTTTGTGTCAGGTCCTGATGCCCATTCATCTTTGATTTTCCACCTCTTATCTTCTTCCTTAATATCATAAATTATGATAGGGTTTGACTTTCATGTATCCATTCTCTTATCCTCCCTCTACTTAGCTACTTCTACCTATTTATATTTCACTTCCACCTTTTAAAGTGAAATGAGAGGGGTTTTAGGCTTCCATGTGTAGGCCATTATTGGCTTTACAAGAACATAAGTTGGCCTAGTTGAAGGTAGAGTGGAAGATGAAGGAATTATAGTGGTGGTAGATGGTAATGGATGGGGAAGGGTACTCACCATTAGTGTAATGATAGGTGATGATGATGATTTCCTAGGAGACTGGGGCATTACCATTGGTGGTATGGTCATAAAAGGTGGTGAGGAGGGTTGCCCAATAGACTAGGGTTTAACTAATGGTGGAGACAAAGGGGAAAAACCAATAGAAACATGAGATGAGAAGGAAGGAAGAATCACTTGTTATAATATTATGAGTGGAGGCAGATGTAATATGGAGAATAGTCTAGATGATGTGCTAGAACCTATAGGTCTTTCATCTTCAATTATGCATTGTGGAGAAGCAAAAACAATTATATGACTAGGGGAGTTTGGAGTGGCCCCAAATTCCTCTTTAGTATAAGTTTCCTTGGATGGGCTAGCTTGTGCCTAGATTTATTCTTCTATCTAAGGAGGAGGTCCATGAATAATTTTGGAAACCCATTCTTACTTCTCAATCCTTTTTCATCCTCCCTGGTGATGGAAAGATCATATTGGATCTTTTGCACCATAATCATTGACATGTTGGCCTTATACATTATTATTTATACTTCATAATCATCTTAAACATTCATAAATATGATAAAATTGTCATAATCTTGGTTCCCATATTTGATGATTATTTTCCTTTCATATTTCTTGAAGTAGTTTCTTTCATTTTTTCTTGGGTCTGAGAATCTAAAATGTGATTGGTAGAAACCATGATGTGTCATATTTTCCCCAATAAATTGGAGGTGTTCCCACCTTGTAAATTGTATTCTACCAATGCTAATAGGGGTAATATAGAGAGACACTTGCTTTTCCTTTCTTAAATTAGTATCAACACTATAATTGAATTGTGTAATAATTTCCTGCTCAATAACCTTATTTGACACAATCCTTGGTCGGTACAAAGGGTGTGGTTTTGTGGCTTCAATTATAATTATTGTGTATTCTGGGTGTAACCAATAGTCACCAATATTTTGAATGGTATTTTTTATAGTATTTGACATCTTGGGAATAATTTTCCCATATATAGCTTGATATACTACAGATAAAAGGTTTCAGTTATCCTTTTCATAATTTTCCTAAACCTATGCACATGGAGGATATTGAATTCCTCACATATTCTATTCTTGGGGTACTTAGTGTAGGGTTTCCAGGGCTCATTATATGATGAATGTACAATTACAGTCACTACATCCACCACATAAGACATCATATATAAGTTACCATCTAGTGAACTTCTAAGGTTTGTAATTTTTAAAATAAAATTGGAGTCGATAATTTATCCTAGGACTATAATGTTGTTAAAAGTTAGAATCATGTCTAATAAAGGGACCCATATGTCATTGACAAAAGCAATGGTTTATAAACCATATATCATGTTCAAAAGGGCCATATCAGTTCTCACCCATGGTCTAAAGGTTACAATGGGAATGGTAGAGGTAGGGCTCTGGACTATGAAGTTTCTTGGGTTGCCAACCCATCCCTACAACTTGCTAATGAAATTATTGATAAGGAGCCATGAATTAACCATGTCTTACCTATATGCCATTTATAGTATGGGAAGCCTATAATACCTCTCAAAAACATTTATAATTATATATGCAATTGGTGTCTTGCTAATTCTAAAGTAAAAAATCTTCCTAGTAACTTTAACATTTAAGAATAACTCATACAATAGGCTAATGCAGGGCATTACCTCTGGTTTTGTCACCACATTGTGGAGACTAATTACTTTGATTGCTAACAAGTCCTCCCTATATCTCTATGTGAAAATGGAAAGTTAATCTTATGCTTTATAAGGTTTGATTGATTCGACCTCCTCCCAAATTTTTGAATAATGTTTGAACTCGATGTTCAAGGGTGCTAAATCAAATATTGTATTAGTGTATTCATTTATACTTGTAATTAAGTATGTAGAGGGAACTAGAATGAAAGAAGCAAAATCCATTGAATCTTTAGTTTACAAGTGATTTGTCTCATGAAAATTCTATAATCACTTGGTTATAATGGATCTTAAATTTGTAGTTTATAATTTGATAGCTTAAAGGCACTATGACTAGACTGAATATGGCACTTCAAAATATATTACTTTAGTTGTGTTGGGATCAAGAATTGAATGTAATAGTTGTAATAACTTTCACTCTTTTCACATATAACCTTTCATTTGAATTTTATAAAACTAAATTTTATGGATTTTATTGCCGTGGCCTTTTCTTCCTGTTCTTGAATGCTTAGTCATCATAAGATGAAATATGTCTCTTTTCCACTCTTTTGAACTTAACATTGGTGTCCCAACTATTTGCCTTTGTGGATTTAGAGGAAATTTGTAGGTGTGTTGCTATTCTATTGATATCTATGTTGAGGTTCACTATAATTTATTCTTATATCCATGAGCTAGTGGATGATGATAAGTGGTACAATCTCAATGATCCACTTGATGGTTAGACTTCATTACCTATTCATAGATCAAAGGATTCTAGATGAGTATGATAGTGGCACATGAATATATCTCACTACTTTTTGCCTTGGTTTTGATATCTTCATTGCTTGCTTATGTGGATTTGGAAGACATATGTCTATATGTTGATATTTTGCTCCTATCCAAGTTGTATCTTGGCATGCCTTATTTTTTTGGCTACAAGCTAGTGGGATGATGACACTTGGTGAGACATCGATGATCTATAGGTCCAAGAATTTTCATATAAAGGTCCATTCCAACTTCACTATTGGGATACCAAGATGATGACATGTGGATGACTCTCGCTAATCCACTTGACCAAGATCATCCATACAAAGAAATATGTTGACATCACCTCTAGGATAGTGGGATGGTGACATGAGGATAACACTTAGTGATCCACTTACCCAGGATCAACTATAAAAATAAGTATGATTACATCACCTTTGGGCTAGTGGGATGGTGACACATGAATGATTATCAATGATTCACTCACTTAGGACTTTCATACAAGTAAGTATGTTGATGTCACCTTTGAATGACTTGTGTTATTTTAACTTGGACTTTGGGTGAGTATAATGATGTCACATGGCAATAGAAAATGAACTCCAAGAGAACTATAGAGACACCTAAGCATAAAATAACCTACTTAAGACATAAAAAAGCTAAATACCTATCTAAAATCAAAACATCTCAGCCCGGTTAGTCATTAAATTTAAAATCAAACATGTATATAGAATCCTTTTTCAAAAAGAAAATCAAGGAAAAATATATATCATGCATATGGATTATGCACAACTTTGATTCTCCTTCTCAGAGCTCAGAGGTAATAGACTCTAGGGCCTTGGGTCCATTAATCCATTAACTTGGTTTTTATTCTTTTAAGTTCTAGGCCAATGAAATTATGCCAACTATCAACCACTCAGAGCTCAAAAGCTCAGAGGTATGAGATTATGGGCTTTGGAATGATTAGAATTTTTTAAAGCCTCTATGGTTCTAGGTTAACAAAAAGGTGCCACATTTCAAAGTCAGATACTATAGAAGCTCAAAAACTTTAAACACTTATAAATTTATTTTAAGATGGGAGGCTCCATGTAAAATATGAATGCCAATCATCTTGATATTGAATAAAATGAAACAAAGCCTAGCCCATGAATGCTTGGTAAGTTCTCGTCGATTGTCCTGTAGACATATAATACATAGGAAACACTAGGATGAAAAACATTAGCTCTGTTAGTCCAAATAAATAATGAAAACTATGAAAACTTAATATTTAATAAAAATCAAAATGATTATTCAAGCTTTAATTTTCAAATTGTGAATTTATGTAACTTTAAACTTTAAAGATAACCTTAGGATTATGCAAACTGAGATCAATGTCTTAAATGTATAAAGCTATGAGGACCCTAAATAAATATATTCAAGCAATAATGGGTCCCTATTTGAAAATTTTAAAATCAGGTATGTGTGTTAGGGAAAAATAGGGTGTAAGAATAGGATATGGCACATTAAACATTGAGGTAACAATGGGAAGAGCTTAAAAAATCTTAGTGAGTACAATGGAAAGGGTGTGGTTTTTAGTTTTAAAAATGGGGTTGAGAATATTATGTTGCATAGAAAGGATTAATGTGATCACTGAAAGGAATCTCTACGTAAGCATTAGAGAGTTTTTACCTTTGGTGGAAGACATTATTGGTTATTTACGAGGGAATAAATTTAGATGTGATTTATGAGGTATTTATTAGCTAAATTTGGATGTAGATTGGGATAACATTGCATAGGAATTTATCATTAGATATCAAGTTCCTTTTTCCATACTTTGTGTACTCAAGCTAAATAATAAAACACCTGTGTTTATTGTATGTATTGTATATTGTATTTCATCAAATTGGATGGGTTTTAGACATGGTGTGAGATCTTTCCCCATGTTCATGTATCAAGGCATCCATTCTAAATCTTATCTAAGTTGTTTGGATATATAACTGTTTTATCTCAAATTTTCACCCTTGAGAGGGTGTCTTCAATCCCTATCACTTGATATATATAATGGGATTAGTCCTAGGTTTTGGGTGACCTCTAAGTGGACCAAACCTCTAGATTTTGGGATAGCTCCCAAGAATAACACCTAAAATAATAACTACACTACTTTCTTGTCTTTGAAAATGGAAAGTTGAAATCTAAAACTAACAAGAAACTTGGATTGATGCACCAAACATAAGGTTCTCATCTTGCTAAAGAATTCATTATGAAATACTAAGCTACAATCTGATTATACTTTTTCAATACAATCCCTATCACACTAGTTCTTCAATATGAAGGTTATGGAAGTTTCAAAGGCTTAAGATGACCAGTCAAGAAGTAATAATAACAAACACTAAGGACATATCAATTCTCACACTTAGTAAACCATGTATAACACTTCATATGACTTGTAAAGTGAAGACAAACTCACATAGAGGTATGAATAATAAGGAAAAATTAAAGGAAACACACTTGCTATAATAAATCATTCATCAACAACACATTCAAGATCATTGTATGGAAGATGAAGATAGAAATATCTAGTTTGAATTGATATCAATAGGCAATTATAAGAATTAATTTTGGTAGGGCTTCACCATAACCGATTTGAGGATGATTACAATGCTTCTCAAGGCTGCATTTATAGAATAAAAGTGAAGAAGAGAGAGAGAAAAGACAAGAAGAGATTTCATGAACTAAGTTCATAATCATATCAGTTAAAAAATAAAGTAATATTGACACCAAGCCTTGAAATAATGTGTTGTTTATTGTCATCTTCTTCCTCATTTAGAAAAGTGTTAATGAACCTCTTCACAAGGATGGTATAAGAAGACTCCTTGGGAATTTTAGTTGCTTTCTAATTCATAAATAATTTTCAAAACATTTCACATATGACTTTTAGGGATAGTTACAAACCTTCCAATTTACACTTGGAATTTTGAGGATGCTCTACACCCATTTCTATCTCTTGCACAACTTCTTCATTAGGAGACTAGTGTTGGTATTCATAATTCATTCTCACTTGCTAGTCAAGGTATAGTCTCAAAATTAGTTTTGCTTTTTCACCATAGGAAACCTTAATTATACCCTATTACTTAAATGGAGATGTCATTTCATGTTAGGAGGCTTTGACAATTGAATGAAGGCCATATAGATGCAACTAGTCTATCGAGTGGAGATAGAGATTCCTTGCCATGAGGATTTCAAGTAATTTTAAGGGTGAATTTTAAGCTCTATACATGAATTCATGACTCCAGTTCTTTTTTTGAATGATTTTTATAGGCCTTTCAAGGTGCTATGATGTATTTCTAGCTCTTTGGACTTCAAGATGGCCTATACACAACTTTATTGAAGTTATATGAGTCATACTTTTCCACCTAAGCCTATTTGGTCACCTATGTTCCATACAAATACTATAGAACCTTATTAGATGAATTGAATATGGTGAAATCACCCTTATATTGGCTTATTTAGCCTCTATAACTATTAAAGAGAGTTCTTCTAGTTCAAAACATTGAAAAGTAACTCAAGAAATAGTTTTTAGGTCTATTTTTGTACACAATCAACTCACACATGCCAAATTTGCACTCAATTAGATGATTAAGAGATTAATATACACCATTAAAGTCATTTCAAGGCCAGTCCAATCCAATGTAAGTGTTTTAAATCACTAAATCTCTCATTGGGCTCTTATCAAGGTTTAAACATGGTTTAAGAAGCATAGTTTCTTAGCGATTATTCATAGCCCTGAGGGATTGGATTGATGAACCAATGCTAAGGATTTTTTGTAGATAACATCCTTAAACTCTCCCAAATATATAAGAACCCCATGCACTTTCTCATTGAAATTCACATGTGAAAAAAACACTCTTTGGGCTAATAGACCTATAACTAGGAGGTTAAGAAGGGGAAATTTGGGAGCAGAGGAGTAATAGTGCTTATTTTTTGCCCAAAATAACTCAATGGGGTATGAGACACATTATACCAGATGTTAAAGTGTTAATATTTAAATGATTACCTCTCAATTTGATGGAAACTTCCATGAGCCCAATGTGAGTTTACTCATATTCTTGCTCTTTTAACCCTAATAGGTCTTTACTTGCATTTTCTTCTTTATCCAACAGACCAAATCTCATGGAGATGTCTAACACATTTCCTCTCACCCTAATAAATCCTTAAAAATTCAAAATATTATTTAATTATGCAATTTCTCTACACCTTCATGTACAGATGTGTATGTCTAGTTAGGCCTACTAGGCCTAATTAGCCTTTTAGGCTTATTATTACCTTCAAGTAATTAATCACTCAATGAGAACACTATGAGACATAATACCTAACTATATAGGTATCTTTTGATCTCTTCACCTTACCTCTCATTCATAGGTGAACACATTCCCTTCATTCTTCTCAAGGACCCTACCTGTAGGAGTGTAATAGGTCTGTGTTAAGTCTGTTGACTGAATTTGATTATAGACCTTATTAAATTATGTTTAAGAATTTAGGTGATCATGATAAATGGTAGGAAGTTTTATCATACTTATCATGGTATCTCAATATTATTCCTAACATTTTTCCTCCTCTCTTGTGGTATTTTGGTCATACTGCCTACTGTAGGCCTGTAGACAATGTTTAGGCCTAAAACCTTCATCTTCCTTGTTTGGCTCATCTCAAGCATGTAGAATATATTAGTAGTATCTTAGGTAATGTGTTCAATTTTTTTAATATATTATCATTCCTCTAATTGAATAAAATCATCCTGAAATGTCCTTGACACCATCATAGCCTTTTTGACTTACCCAGTCCACTTCTTGGGTTCACACACTTCATTTTTTGGGTTCTACCAAATACACAGTCCTTATTCAATGGAAAACCAATGATTATGTGAGATTTATTTTTATATAAAGTACATTTTGAGTCATTTTTATGGATGGGAAACTAATTCCATATTTATTTCTATAGGATGACTCTCAGGATCCTTGAGGCTTTATATACTACTTCAATGGGCTTAAGTTCTCAATAGGCTTAGGTCATTCTTCAATCCAGGACACTGATAGATTATTATCCCCTACCAATCAGGGCTATTTAAAAACTCATCACATATTTTATACCTCTATACATTTATTTATCTTTCACAACCTAAGTTTCAAGGTTAAACTTGAACTTCTATCCTACTCTCTCAACACTAACTTGAAGGTGTCTGTCTAGGTCTATTGACTGCTAAGTGTTCCATGTGATCTTTAAGACATTAAAAATATCCCAAATCCTTTAATTAGGTTTATATAACCTATTATGCCATTCAAATTCATATTCTATTTTTAAATATGAGATTAGATCTCATCCACATACAGGTAGACCTGTAGATGTGTGTGTTAGGCTTGGCACTTCATTTATTCTACCTTATGACTGAAATCTTACCCTGAATGATAGAGGTAACTTGAAGGAGGATAGAGAGAGTAGTGAGAAACTAGATAAAACCATGTTATATCCTCATTATAAACCCCTTATTTCATCTTTCCATGACCTCAATAATGTCTACCTTAGAGTATCACCTACAACCATTATTTGAAATGTATGATATTCTTTCTTCCCTCAAGTTCATGTCTCATCTAATGCTTGGAGGTGGTATATAGAAGTTTTTATGAAGAAGGAGGGTTTATCAAGTTTATTTTAATACCAATGATGTTAAGAAAACACTTGAACTAGTCCAAAACTTGCTTATAGTCCTAACTGCAATGTGCCAATAAAGAGGAGGAACCAGTTTATCACTATATGCTCTTTTTTCAATTGATGTACATGATGATTTTGGTTTCATATAGGTATTTTATACCTTGATATCATCCAACCATGACCCTTTAATTCCATCAAACTCTAAAGTGGAAAAATAGAGGAAAACCTGAGCCTTACATGGATGAATAAGGCATTACGAGCCCATTACACTCTTATTAATTATTTATAGAGTTAAGGGGCTCAACTAGGAAACTAATGACAAAAATTGGAAGGTCATAGGGACCCCTTACCATGAATAAGAGCTGATATTCCAAACTTATCTCTCATGCCAGTACCAACTAAAAATTAAAGTGCCTTTTGGAGCAAACCTACCATTTCTTACTATATTCCCTATTAAAATGTTCTAAATGGTTAAGAGAGATTTTAAAAATGAGTTGAAACATTATAAAATATATTTGAATTCATTTGGGACACTTGTATATATCATGAGACATAGAAAGTGATATGACAAAAACCTCACAAACCTTGACACTCATTAGACCTATTTGACTAGGACATATCTTGACCAAACAAGCATGATGCTAGAAGGAGGACATTTAACTTAAAATTTTAAAACATACCTTAATATATGTTAAAAATTATTTATGAAGGATTTTAAATCTTGAGAATGAAAGTGAAGGCTTGACAAGACAATTTTTTTGTTGAACTGGTCTATGGTAGCCAAAATTTGGCTAACATCTTTGGCAACCTCCTAGGAATGCATGCTTACTATGCATCTAGACTGGCGAATTAGTGAATCCATTGGGATATGGAGTGATGAATAAAACTTGATTTGAAGGCAAGTTGATAAATAGACTTGAAAACAACTCCAAAATCAACTGAACTGAAAAAACACAAGACTAACACCACACTCACACACATGTGTCATAAGGCACTTGGAAGAAAGATAACATAAAGAAAACAAGACACACCTATGTTTGAAATGCTTAAGGGACACAAATACATACTCTAATATGTAAAAATATATAAAATAACCTTAATAATATGGCTTCAAGTGTATCCTATTGAATAAGATACTCAACTCCTCACCATTGAGTCTTTCAAGATGAAAAACACTATGTTCTTTACAATCAATGACAATATATGGCCCACTCGACAATGCATCAAACTTAGTGTGATTACCAGGTTTCGCTCTATCTACATACCAATTCAAGACAAGATCTCTTTCTTGATATGCTTTTGAGATAACTCTTTTGTCAAAGTTTCTTTTCACTTGTGCTTGGTGACATTTCATTGTGTGCCTAGCATGGTTTTTTGTCTATTATAAGGCTATTAGTTCTACCAATATTATTTCCATAAGATCATTCTCCATCCTAAACTCAAGATATAGTAGTTTAAGTGAAATAGGTAGCTTGGCTTCTTTCCCATGGACAATACATAAGGTGAGTTACCAATGGCAATCTTAGGAGTAACCCTATCAACCCACAAGGTTGTCTTCAATTTAGTGTGCCAAGTCCTTTGATTATCTTCTATTTTACTATTTATAATTATAATAAATTTATTATTAGTGGACTTATCTATCCCATTCACTTTAGGGTAGTAGTTAAATGAGGCACTTAAGTAGATGCCATATTGGAGATCCCATTCCATGGTTCTTGTTCCACTGAATGCCATATCATTATAAAAAATTATTATTGCAAGCACCCAAAATATTGTCACTATAATATAATATAAGTATATAAATAAAGTCTCATTAGCCTCTTTGAGTGTTACTACTACCCACCTTGTGAAATAATCAATTGCTATAAGCACCCATCTATGGCCTGCACTAGATGGAGGATTGATCATTCCTATGAAGTCAAGTCCCTAATGCATGAATGGATGTTCAAATTGAATAGGATTAAGAGTAAGGGTTGATAGTATTTTTTTATTTTAAATAATTCACACTTTTTACATTTCTTAACCCAAGCATATGAATCCTTGAATAGGCTAGGCCAATAATAATTAGCTCTCATTATTTTTACAGTCGTAGGTCCATCATGGAATTGTTATATAAGCATATCAACCTTATCATTTTATAAAAATATTAATAAAATTACATTAAGATATTTCTTAAAAATAACCCCATCTATAAGAACATAGGGTATTTCCTATAATCTGAAGTATCTCCTTTTTGCTTGATCTAGACCCGTAAGACACTTACCCGTTTGAAGAAACCTTACCATTTATTGTATCCAAATTGGAGAGGATGAAGTTAAATATGTATTAGGACCATATTTAAATTAAAAAAAAACTTATTTTTCCTCTTAAATTTATGCTTTTAAGAGTTCACATAGCCCTCTCCCTCTTACCAATTTAGTGGCCTTGATCTCCACATTATATTCCATGAACTTGGTTATCCATCCAACCCTCTTTTCATTCAAATAATTATTTAAAAGGAAGTTTATTATGCTTGGGTGGGTCACCATGACATTAATCTTGTTATTATACAACATATGTCTAAACTTTTTAAAGTTCCTTGTGATTGACAACACTTGTTTTTAATAAAGGTGTATCTTTATTCATAATGTTCTAGTCCTTGAATAAATAAAGCAATGGGATGCTTAAGAAATTAATTATTATGATGAATTAACATAGATGAAATGGTGTCAATATTATCAAAGGAATACAATGATAATTCCTTAAAAAAATTAGGGTTGAACAATATTGGTGCTTGTGCAATAACGTGCTTGATGGCCTCAAAACTATTTCCCCCCTCTTTAGTCCAAACAAAAGCTTGATGTTTCTCTAACATAGCTGTAATAAGTTTCACAAGGTTAGAAAAACTAGGTTAAAATGTCCTCATAAAGTTAATTTTCCAAAAAAAATTTTTAAAACCTTTTTTATGTTTGTGAAAAGACAAAGCTAATATGACACTCACCCTTTCAGGGTCTATAACAAGCCCATCATTAGAGAAAATATGGTAGAATAAATTAACCTCATAGACTAAAAAAACACATTTCTTGGTGTTTATATAAATCCCATATTACCTACACCAATCAAAAATCAACTTAAGATGAGCTAGATGATCCCTAGCTTCCTTAGAGAAAACCATGATATCATCAAGATAAATTAGCACCATTTGATTTATCAAACCTTAGAAATATATATCCATGGCTCTTTGAAATGTATCCCATGCATTAGATATCCCAAATGGCATTATATTTTAGGCATATGTGTCCCATTTAGTAGTGAAGGCTATCTTATACTAATCTTCTTCTTTCACCAATACTTGGTTGTAACTTGAATAGCCATAAAAAAAAAGAAACGTTGAGAACCTGCCACTAATTGAAGGATTTGTTCCATAGAAGGTAAAGGATAGTTAACCTTCAATGACACCCTATTCAGGTCTCTAAAATCCACACTAAACCTGATCTCACCACTCTTATTTCTCACATTAACTAAGTTGGAAACCCATGAAGATTGCTTGATAGGAAAAATAATTCTTGACTCTTTCAATTTGGTGAGATATTTTCTCATTAGCATATCCACTTTAGGATTGATGGGCCTTTTCCTTTACCTTATAGGCTTAACATTGGGATCAAGTTATATATTGAGATCACTATACTCCCAAGCAAAAACATCAAAAAATTCTCTACATAACTCAATAAATGCAACCCTCTCAGCTGAAATATATACATTTCCAAGATTTAAGAGTTTATCTTTGAATATGGCCACTTTTTCATGATGTTCCTCTTTTGTATACATGCTTACTGTATCTCCTCTCATTTGGTCACTTTCATTGAATATGTTATCAAGAGTAACCAACCCTTTAAGAAGCTTGATAGACATTAATTGTATAATTTGGTCCCCATATTGGTGCTACCACTTGGCCTGATTTTTACAAGAAAACTCAGTTTTTTGTTGGATAAAACATGTTATTTGTTTGTTAATTTCAAACACTTGCCAATTGACATCATTTTTTGGTATTGATGGCCTTATAACGACCATGATGTGTGGATGATTTTTTGAATTCTTGACATCATTAGGGATGTCAAATTATGTTCCAATTTATGATAACCTATCAACATGTTAATTCTCTTCCCTTAGGATTGATTGGATGTTAAAGGTGTTAGTGCCCAAAATTGCACGTAACAATTTGTGCCCTTTTCCAAAATATTAATGCTTGAATGTCTAATTATTACTCTTATCTGTAAATGTCATCTTGAGTAAAACCCCATTTTTGACCTATGAAAACCCTATGTAATAGGCTTGATCATGTTCATAAGAATCAATCTGATGTTCAAATTTCAGATATGGAGGATTCTTCTCTTGGTCATGCTCTTAATATTACTATCTTGGAAAGCAAAGTTGAAGCTCATGAAGATGACTGTTTAAAGGAATTTTAATGAGTGGCTAGCTAAGAAAGTTAAGTCCCAAGCCATACCAAACATTGATATAATAAAATAAAAATTAGGAATTGAGTTTGTGGTTACATAGGATCCTCCTATAAATATTTCCACAAGCTTGTCTAGGTCTGCTACATTGGGCTCAGATGAACAGGTAATTGATTTAGTCAACCACCAATTTATGGAAAAGGTATTGTGCAACCAAATTCATATATATCAATGAGACATTGTTTCCTAAATAAAATGTTTAAAAATATTGACTAATTTAAATGATGAGGGCTAGCTTCTAGCCCAAGGCTTGATATAAAAATACCACATGCTCGAATGGAGATGCAATGTCCATATGGGAGTTGGCAGAGTTTTTAATGCCAAAAGTAACTTTATCTGATATGCAAATGGTGTTCCTATTTACCAATCCTATAGAGATCATAGTGGAAATTACACATGCCAAAATTAATTATTAAAAATGCAAGTTACAAATTATGGTTAACTCTTTAACTCTCACCAGTCAATGAAAAAACCCTACAAATGATGTCAACAGACATTTGTGTGGGAAACACATGTAAAAGACAAGTTTCAAATTTACAAGTTTCAATATGCTCTCCCAACTCTGGAATCCATGATAAAGTGTAAACAATAACGTGGATAATGGAAGGGAATTGGTGGGAGTTCAAAACACAAAAATACGTTTAAAAATTGTAGAATGAGTTTGAGTTTCTAAAACCCAAGATGAAGGGTAGTTGCTACCCACGTGGGTGAATGCCACAATGGAATAAGTGTTTGAAAATTGAAAAATAAGGCATGCCATAAGAGTCCATGTGGAAAGGGGAAATTAAATAAGACAAAGGTTTTAAACATGCAGTTTGGCATGATGGGCAGGTATGTACCCACGTGAAAGTTATAAGAGGCCACATAGATATTAAAACCCACAGTATCAAACCCATGCCATGTGGAAAGACAATGAGTAAAACAAAATTCTAAAGTGGAAAATTATGGGCCCTAGAAAAAAGATGGAATGATAGAGTTTTGGAGAATAAACATAATTTTTGAAAATTGCAAGTGCAACGTAGAAGCCCACAAACTTTCTAATCGGGGAAGACATTTGAAAAACACAAATCTAAAAAATAAAATGTGTAAATTACATCTAAGGACCCAAACCCCATGGTAAAATGCTGGTTGATGTGGAAAAGGGAGTGGTTGGAAGAAATTTTGAAGTGGAAGGAAACTTTTTTATATTTGCAAATTATAGACTACATGTTGGCTTCCAAAGTTTGCAATAAATCTAACCACATACAGTGTATAGAGGTAAGCAAGATATCTTGGTGGGGAAAATAACTTATAAAACACAAGTCTTTAAAGTGCAAATTATAAATTGCATGACTAGCCCTGAAACCCACAAGAGTGGGTATAAAAGGGGTCAATGGTAGAGAATTGGAGCTAAGATCCAACTTAGAAAATTGCTAACTTGTAAAATGTAAGCATATTTATAGATCCTATAGAAAGGAAAGGAGGATGGTAGGAAAATCAATGGGGAAAAAATTACAAAATGCAGTTCTAAAAAGTGTAAATTATAAAATGCTAAATAGTTTTCCATACTCGTAGAACACAAAAAGAAATGCATGGAAAAGATACTAGACAGAAGTAAACGATCAAGTTACAAGTTTTTGAATTGCTAATTTTAAGTTGCATGCCAAGTTCTAAATCCTGATAGAGAGATAAGGTAAGAAGATAAGTTATAATTTATAAAATAGGTTCCTAGATTTGCAGGCAGCATGCGGTGGCATCGTTTAAAGGGGTTAACCATGGGGAGGCATTTGTCAACATTATAGTATAACAACAAATTCAAGAGGCATAAAATGCCAAGGGGAGTTATGATTTGGTTACACATTAGGATATTGGCAGGGCTTCCTTATTTTTATTAAGAAAAAAAGGGCAGTGTTGATAGAATACTAGAACTATATGAAAGAATGCTTGATTTCTTGTGCAAATTATCTAGATTATTGGATTTGACATGTTAAATATGTTTATAGTGTTCACCAATTTTCAAGATGAATTTGTATCTAGTCAATGCAAGAGATCAGTTCGACTATAAATTATGGAGAGGGTTTTTGTGGTTTTGTTGAGGAGAATTTTCCTCATTTACTTTCTAAAATATGAGAAAGACGTATGGCCATGCCCTCTAGGATTTATCTACTACACATAATCAAATTTATAAGAAAGTTTGTGAAACTACTGAGTCAAATCCAACCTATAAAGAACTTATATAATATGAACAAACACTTGATATTTTTGTTAGCTTGTGCAATTTTGAATTGTATAAAAATCACCAAGAACTAGTTATTGGGTTATTTCACACTGAGATTGAGTATAGTTTATTTACTCTATTGCTTCAGCTGATTGAAGCAAATAAACAAAAATTATCTGATTTATTTTGGAGTAGTGAAGGTGAAATATTTGGGGAATATGGGCCCTTATTATGGGTGGTATGGCTAGAGAGAGAGAGGAGGAGTAAAGGCAGATGGAAAATCTGCTTCATGCTGATCTACTGGAGAAAGAAGTAAGAGGCTAGACAAGTTGGTTAGAGCCCCCTTCCAAAGTTATCAAAGAGGAGATTGGTGAAGATCATGCATTTAAACATGTGCCATTTACTGAATATGATAATGAGGATTTAGATGATGATGAATCGAATAAGGAAAATGATATAAAATCTTAGCATTAAAAGCTGGGTTTGAATATTGATCTTGGTAAAGAAGTTGAGGTTAATGATCCTAATATTTGGAAGAGATGGTCATTCATGTAAAAATGATTCTAGTTTCTGACATTATCAAATGGAAATGAGGGAAAATCCTGGGTTATGGCCTCTATATAAGGGTTTTTTTATTGATATTAACTTGTTTAAAAGATCCAAAAACAATCAGTATTAAAAATTCTTTACACCTTGTTCATTGGAAATGATCATAAAGCAAGGCAATATAAATCTATGTCTTCATATTAAAATACATTATCCATAGAGATAGATTATTGTGTTGAAGAAAATAATGATAGAGAAAGAGTTGGCTTTTAGAAAGAGCTTCTATAGGGTGCTTTTCTAAACTAGGTTAAAATGGAGCTAGGAAGAAAAGTCAACTCAAATGGAGCTCTAGGGAGATTTCAAGGAGGAATGCAATTTTGCATTTTATGTAAATTAAAAATTGCACTTGGATCTCCCAAACTCGCTAGTTAATGTTGATCAAATATGAGGTCCCAGTTCAAAGTAGAACTTTCAAGGCCAATTACAATTTTGCATTTTTACAAATTACAAATTGTACTTGAAGTTCCCAAGTCTATCAAATTTTTTTTTAAGGGAACGACAACTCCTAAATGCAGTTATGAAATTGAAAATTACAAATTGCACTTGAAGTTCCCAAGTTTGTGAAGGAAATTTTGAGGTGAACTGTAACTCCAAATTACAAGTTGTAAATGTGTTATTAAGCTCTTGATTCCTACCATACAAAGGAAGTGAAAAATTGTAAATGGGACCTAAAGTTGCCCATAAGGCAAAAAAGAGAAAAATAATGCACTTAAGTTGTATACAAGTTTGGCGACAACCCTAAAGAGTCAAATGAAAAAATAAAAGTGTGGAAAATGCAAATTGGAGCAAAAATATAAAATGTTAAAAGGAGTTAAGTCTTGCATTTTTCATATTTTGTTTATTCAAACACCTTCATGAGATAAATGCTACAGGTTTTCAAGGTCAAGGTGGGCCATTCCAAAGAAGATTTTTCAAATGGTCATATATCTGGAGTGTTTCAATGCCATCATTACAAGGCCATGGGTGTTCTTTGGTGTTCACAAGAGGAAGGGTAGTTGTCTAGCAGATTCTAGCTATGCAAATGAGTGGTTAAAGGTAATGCCAGGTAGTTGCACAAGAAGACAAAGAATTTGTTTAGCTCTTAAGGGAATATTCTTCCTCAAACCTAACTAAAACACATTTTGATCCAAACATATCAAGGGTTTATGTGAAATATTCATCATTACATGTAGAGGTAGTTATAAGAATCATTTTCATTGTAAAGGCATGAAGATTCTAGGCATGACAAGTAGCATACTCCAATTGGAAGCATCTTGGTGGAAACTTAAGGGCTAATTGCATGTTTGTAATATTTAGAATTGTAACACATATTCCTAAAATATAAAGGGGTGAGAAATTTATATAAATAGAGGGTTTATCCTCTTTTCAAAGGTTGTTGTTGGTTGTTGTTTGTTATCTCTAGGTCTTAGGCTCTTTCAAATTTTGGGATCCATTATTGCATGTACATTTTATCTATCTTACTAAGGTGGTTATAACTATATAGCCATTAGCAAGCTCTGAGAGCACTGCAATATGTCTCCCCTATTCAAGGAGCAAACTCACCATGCTTGTCCCCATGGTAACATTCTGAAACAATGATGTATGTAATATTTTATTCAAGATAATGGAAAATACTTGCAAATTTACTCTTTCTTGTTAATGAAGTGCAATGAAATGTTTTAGAAGCTATGCTGATTAAATATATGGTTTAATGATTATGAATGGTTATCATCTTGGGCATATATCTAGGTTATAAACCCCTTTCTACATTGTGATTTGGAAATGTGTTGTTGATAACCTCTTAAGGGCACCTTGGGTTTATGGATTTAATAGGAAAAAGTATTTAAAATTCTAGTTGTAGTGTATGCTTCAAGGTTTTAGGAATCATTTGGGTATTTGCATTGTATTATCACCAATGGATGCAAATCACTATTGGTAGTTTCCATGGCTTGTATCTCAATATTCTACACCATTGCAAATGAATGATGTCATGTATGTTAAAATAATTATTGATGTTTGAGAAACCACACCACCACACCACTCTTTTATAACTATCTAACTTATCCTACCCTACAAATAATATAGCTATTAAATATAAGTGTTATTTATCTATAGATGCATCAATATTACATATGTAAAATGTATCTATGTTTTGTGATTTAAATCTCAGCATTAAAGTCTTCCATTTGGCCCTTTGAAAATTTCTTTAGAAATGAAGGTTTTAAGCATATTTGCATCTATCGTCAGTAGCTTGTGTCTACCCTAGTGTATTTATTCATTCCGTGTGATAACCCTTCTTGGGTGGAATGTGCAAAATTGGTTATGCTTTGGTTAGATTTGTGTTTTATGCTAATAATACCCATGGAGATTGAGTTTTAGTATCCCTTCATGTGAGCAAGATACCCCTTAGGTCCTCTCACCTTCATTCAGGTAGAGCCCAAAGTAGAGGGGAGATAACCATACCCTCTGTCAATGTCTTTCAGTCATTATCTATGTTCGATCCATCTTGATTATCTGTAGATTTTTCATCTTTATTTTCCATTTTCTCAAAGAGTGCAAGGCTGAGCAAAAAAGGTGTACAACTAGGAACCAACACTCAACTAGCATTTTTTATTAGGACTACAACATCAAATCTTGGCATTTGTGTTATTGGGGACTTTTGTAGAGAGTTGTATAAGTTTAGGGTTGAAAAGTTCTCTGCCCATTATTTTCACTGATTTTCTATCTTGGCCATCAACTACACAACACTCCTTTAGGGATGTGCTAGGAATTGAGAGATTTGGTAACTTGACTTTTGCTGAATTCATTACAAAGATCTATAAATTTGTTATGTTTTGAGGAGGTTTCCCCTTTTTGAATATGAATCTAAAATTTTTAGTGTCTTTGCTTTCATATCTCATCAATAATTTTAGAAGTGTATGGTTTTAGTATGTATCACTGCATATTTTTAAACTCCTATATTCTAGAAGTTTGGTTCTAGTGGTGACTCTAACATATCATCTAGTTTCAAAGAAAGATTAGTGCCCATTTTGAATATCTTCAGATGTGAATGTTCTTTTACTTACAAAGCTAGAAGGACTAAGATCATCCTTCAGAGGTGACTCATCAAAGCAACTTGTCTCGCCCTTAAGTGTTCATCAAATAAGGAGACAAGTGTGGAGGCCAATTAAAGGACAAAGTTCAGTTGATAAGGATAGTTTGGTCTGTCAAGATTCTGATACAACTAAAATTTTATTTGTTGAACTTCATATTATAGAAGATTATTATAGTTATTTTGATCATTTAGAACCTTATAATCTTATTTAATATCTAACACCTTTTCAACTAGTTGAATCTCCCCCTAAGTTTGATCCCACAAGTCCACCTTAATCACCCCATCATAGCCCATTAGCATTTGATCTTGATCCCACCATTGAACCAATCATGAGGCATAGGGATCAAGATGAGAATGAATGTTCTATATTATAGATTCATAGAATTAGACCAATTTATTTTGATAAAATGGAAGGTTATCCTAATGAAGTCCCAAATGAAGTAAGGAACCACCTTCCTAAGTTTCAAGGGATTAATGCAATGACTGGTGATCAACACTTAAGGTCTTTCCACATTATCATTAAAGATTATGAGGTTGAGCATGAAGATGATTTCATTAAGTTGATTTTTTACATTCTAGAAGAAGACGCTTGTGAATGATTCAATTTCATTCCCCATGGATGCATAGATTCATGGGAAGAAATGAAGAATGTTTTTAAAATCCAGTATGGTGATAGGATTGATCCTAGGTTTATTTTGGTAGAACTTGAGAACATTAAGAAGAACCCTAATGAGTGTGTGTAGGATTTTAATACGATGTTCAATAATACTATGATGAGGCTACCTAAGAATATTAGGCCTAGTGATACAACATGCTTACTTAAATATTATTATGCCTTTGAAAGAAGGTTGCATATTACTTGAGAGACAAGGATCCTACAAACCTTAGATTGGTATTCAATATGGCCTTCCAAATTTAAAACAACATAAAGGTCATGGTAAACCTTTGAACAAGTAGGCTAATGTGAATTTGGTTAATCCTACAAAAATGTAGTCCACTAAGGCAACCAACCTTGAGCAAATCATGAAAACCTTGGCCTCTACTATCAAAGAGATGCCCTACAAGCTAGACAGAGCTGAGAAGGGGATGCCTCATGGGTCTACAAGTCCAGAAAGAGATCCAAATCATAATCAAGCACAAGTTAGACCCCCTTTCTGCATTATAGATAATGATACAGGGAAGAGGCCTACACGTGATGAAAGAAATAACATAAATCATAATAAAGGGATGGAAAGGAAGTGCCTGATCTATTAAATGCCAAATTGAACACTATAAATTGTGACATTGACATTGATTAGTGTGATAAATGCTTCCTTTCACATCCTTCTTATGATACTACTAAAAACATTGATGAAGATGCGGATGAACTTGAGTTTGCATCTGATGATGATGATATTTTCATGTTGGATTATCAAGTCTTCTAAATTAAAATGTCTACCTCCATATAATTGTTGTGTGCTACCACTATTGATCAATTTTGGAGTGAAGTTAAAAAGGCATGTGTCCCAACTCTCAAATTTGCTTATGATGTTAATATAACACAAGCATATGAATTTCCCAATCGTGATTTTAAATTCTTGTGATCTATGATGATTAATAAGTATGATGGGGGAATTCTTTCATTTAAGGATATGTAGCTTCTAATTAATGCAATAGTTTCCCAAGATAAATAATATAGCCTAAGAATTAGGAAACAAGATACTGCTCCTCAAGACACTACCTCTACAAATCCAAGGGTAGGGGATACAAGTAAGGAAGTAATGAAAAATATAGTAGTCCTTAATTTGTCCAATCTATCACCGATTCCCAAATTGTTAAACAAAGAGTTGCCCCAACTAAGAATAGAGTAATTTTATTATCTAGTATTCCTAAGGGTGTGAGTGATGTTAGAAATAACCCACCCTTGAAAACTATTGTAAAACATGCCAATTCATCCCAACCTATTCCACTTCAAACTTTAGGTGATTGTATTCTAGATGAAGGTGTTGTCACCCTTCCACGTAATATACCCCTACCTAAGTATAGTGTGTGTGATATGGCTCAAGTGTTGAGCCAACTGAAAATCACCATGCTACTTGTTGAATTATTATGAATACCTGAACATAGGAAGAGGGCCTTTGAATATTTAGAATTTGGTGAGAATTCAATTAAAAATGAAATGAATTCACCCCAAACACTCCCAAAAAGTGATGAAGAATCAGATGAGGTTGTTGAACTAGCCCCAGAGGTCTATTTGGGGACTACATTGGTAGAAAGTTAGTTGAATGTGGATCCATTTTATAAAACCCTATTAATTAATGGTTTGATTGTCCACGATTGCATGTTTGATTCTAGAGCCTCTTGTAATGTGATGCCCTTGGGTGTCCTAAATGAGATTGGATGTAAAATCACATCAGCCTTTAGCAAGTGTTATGCCATGGATTCATGAGAGGTGTCAGTTGTTGGATAAGTTAAAGGGTTGGTAGTGCTGACAGTTCATCTAGGTAAATATTTGAATATGGATTTGGTAGTTGTGGACTGCCCACCTAAGTGGGTGATGTTGATGTCATGAAATTGGGATTCCAACATGGTGGAAGTGTGCAAATGGACTTATATTATGACACCATTACTTTGGAAGGTAAGATGGTCAAAATTCATAGGGAGTCAAAGATGCTACATGTACTTGAAGATTCACAATGTGCTCTTAATGAGTTGCTATACACATATGTGAAATTGAGAAGTTTCATTGGGAATGTGGATATGGTTGAATAGCTTATTGTTCTTGATGTTGGATTTGCAAATGAAGGTGTTTTTTGGAGAATGTCATTAAATGGATCTAAATTTGTCTTTTATGCCCCTAATGATAATTATTTTTAGTTTTCCTTTAAATCTTTCCTTTGAGTGCACAAATGACATTGTTGAATTTGAGGCACTCTTGCTTGGTAATCAATTAAATGTAAAAGAGAAATAAGCTTACATGCACTTGTTGAAGAAGTACCAATATTTCTTGACTTGCTCTTATCTAGATTTGAAATCATGTAGAAAGGATTTGTTTCAACTTGTCATCATATTACAACATAGAAGAAAAACCTTCAGGCAAACACATAAATTGATTTACTTCATTTTGGCCACCAAGATGCTGGAAAAGTTAAAGAAATTAAGGGATGATGAGATACCAAAGCTGCCTATTAATAAAAAATATTTGAAACACTTCCTATATTGAGTCGATGAATGTGTACAATAATGTATAGTGTATAGTTTTGTCATTCCATTGTTTTGTTGCCCCTCAATTTTAGGCCTTATTTGTATAGCTTATTTTGTTGTTGTTTTTATCTTGTGTTCATTTTTAGATCTTCCTATTATATTTTTTTGATCTACCATTATTTTGTTGATTTTTCATGAGTGTTTATTGATAAATTGCTGAAGTTTTGAATCTATTGGCTTAATGGATTGACACCTAGTCTTGTTTTTTGGGGTTATTTACACACCCACAAGGGGTATCCATCCCTAGGTGAGAGGTAGTGTTAGTGCCAAAAATTTTATGTAATAATTTGTGCCTTTTGAAATATTAATGTTTGAATGTCTAATTGTTGCTCCTCTCTACAAATATCATCCTAAGTAAAACCCCATTCTTGCCCTGTGAAAACCCTATGTAATTGGCTTGATCATGTTCATTAGAATTAGTCTGATGTTCAAGTTTTAGATGTGGAGGATTATTCTCTTGGCCATGATCCTAATATTACTATCTTGTAAAGCAAATTTGAAGCGCATGAATATGACTGCTTGAAGGAATTTAATGAGTGACTAGTTGAGAAAGTTGAACCCCAAGCCATACCAAACATTGATATAATAAAAGCCAAATCATGAATTGGGTTTGTGGCTACATAGGTTCCTCCTATAAATATTTCCACAAGCTTGTCTGGGTCTGCTATATTGGGCTCAGATGAATAGGTAACCGATTCAGTGAGCCACTAGTTTGTGGAAAAGGTATTATGCAACCAAATTCATATATATCAATGAGATATTGTTTCCTAAATAAAAGGTTTAAAATATTGACTGATTTGAATGATGAGGGATAAATTCTACCCCAAGGCTTGATACAAAATACCATAGACTCGAATGGAGATGTAACATCCATATGGGAGTTGGTGGAGTTTTTAATACCAAAAACAACTTTATTTAATATGCAAATTACATTCCTATCTCCCAATCTCATGGAGATCCTGGTGAGAATTACACATGCCAAAAGTAATTAGTAAAAGTGTAAGTTATAAGTTGTGGTTAACTCTCCCACTCCTGTCAGTCAACAAAAATCCCAACAAAGGATGTTGGTGGACATTTGTGTGGGAAAAACATGTAAAAGACAAGTTTCAAATTTACAAGTTGTAATATGCTCTTCCAGCTCCAAAATATATGATAAAGTGTAAATAATAATGTGGATAATGGAAGGGCATTGGTGGGAGGTCAGAACACAAAAACAAGTTTGAAAATTGTAGAATGAGGTTGAGTTTTCAGAACTTGAGATGAAGGGCAGTTGCTTCCCACATGGGTGAATGCCATGATGGAACAAGTGTTTGAAAATTAAAAAATAAGGCACACCATTAGTCTTCAAGAGTCCACATAGAAAGTGACAATTAAATAAAATAAAGGTTTTAAACACGTAGTTAGGCATGATGTGGAGGTATATGCCCACATAGAAGTTTCAAGAGTCCACGCATATATTAAAACCCACACCATCAGACCCTTGACACGTGGAAAGATAATGAATAAAAAAATTCTAAAGTGGAGAAGTGTGGGCCCTAGAAAGAAGATGGAATGATGGAGTTGTGGAGAACAAATATAATTTTTTCAAATTACAAGTGCAATGTAGAATCCTGCAGACTTTCTAACCAAGGAAGACACTTGCAGAACACAAATCTCAAAAATGCAATGTGTAAATTGTGTCCAAGAACCTGAAGCCCATGGTAAAATGCTGGTCTATGTGGAAAAGGAAGTGGTTGGTGAAAATTTTGAAGTGGAAGGCAACTTTTTTATATTTTTAAATTAGAGACTGCATGTTGACTTTCAAAGTTCATAATAAATCTAACCACATGCAATGTAGAGAGGCAGGTGGGATATATTGGCGGGGAAAAAACTTGTAAAACATAAGTCTTTAAAGTGCAAGTTATAAATTGCATGACTAGCCCTAAAACCCATAGGAGTGGGAAGCAAAAGGGTTGACGATAGAGGATTAAAGCTAAGATGGAACTTAGCAAGTTGCTAACTTGAAAAATGAAATTAGACTTCTAGATCCCATGGAGAGGAAAGGAGGATGGTGGGAAAATCAATGGGGAAAACAATTACAAATGCAATTCTAAAAAGTGCAAATTATAAAATTCTAAATAGTCTCCCACACTTGTAGTACATAATAAAAAATGCATGGTAGAAATATTAGGCAAAAGTGCAAGACCAAATTACAAGTTTTTGAATTGATAATTACAAGTTACACACCAAGTTTTGAAGCCCAATGAAGAGATAAGGTAAGAATGCAAGTTGTAATTTTTAAAAGAGGTTCTCAGATCTATGGGCAACATGTGGTTGCATCATTCAAAGGGGTTGACCACATGGAGGCATTTTTCAACATTTTGGTACAATAATTTCAAGAGGAAGAAAATGCCAAGTGGTGTTATGATCTGGTTACACATTAGGATATTGGTAGTGTTTCCTTATTTTCATTAAGAAAAAAGGGCAGTGTTGATGGAATACTAGAACCGTATGAAAGAACACTTGATTTCTTGTGCAAATTATCTATATTGTTGGATTTGACATGTTAAATTTATGGTTAGTGTTCACTAATTTTTAGGATGAAATTATATCTAGGCAATGCAAGAGATCAGTTCAACTATAAATTATGGAGAGGGTTTTTATCATTCTACTAAGGAGAATTTTCCTCATTTACTGTCTCAAATATGAGAAAGATATGGCCATGCCCTTCAGGATTTATCTACTACACAGAATCAAATTTATAAGGTTTATGAAACTGTTGAGTCAAAGTAAGCCTATAAATAAATTTTAGAATATGAACAAACACTTATTGATATTTTTGTTAGTTTGTGCAAGTTTGAATGGTAGATAGGTCATCGAGAACTATTACTGGGTTATTTTAGGTTGAGTTTGAGTATAGTTTATTTATTCCATTGCTTCAGCTGATTGAAGCAAACAAACAAAAAATATTTGAGTTCTTTCAGAGTAGTGAAGGTGAAATATTTGGTGAATATGGGGCCTTAGTATGGGAAGTATGGATAGAGAGAGGAGGAGCAAAGGCAGATGGAAAAGCCACTTCATGCTAATTTACAAGAGAAAGAAGTAGGAAGTTGGATAAGTTGGTTAGATCCCCCTTCTAAAGTTAGCAAAGAGGAGACTGGTGAAGACCATGCATTTTAAGAGCTGCCATTTACTGAATATGACAATGAGGACTTAGATGCTAATGACTTGAAGAAGGAAAATAATATAAAATATTTATTTCAAAAGCTAGGTTTGAATCTTGATCCTGGTAAAGAAGTTGGGGTTAATGATCCTGATATTTGGAAGAGATGGTCATTCATGTAAAAATGATTATGGTTTCCAGTGTTATCAAAGGTCAATGAGGGACTATCCTGGGTTATGGCCACTGTATAAGGGTCTCTTTATTGATGTTAATTTGTTTAAAGGATCCAAGAACAATCAATGTTCAAAATTCTTTGCACCTTATTTATTAGAAATGATAATAAAATTAGGGCAATATTGATCCATGTCTTCAGATTTAGATACATTATCCACAGAGCTAGATTATTATGTTGAAGCAAATAATGGTAGAGAAAGAGTTGGCTTCTATAGGGTGATTTACTAAACCATGTTAAAATGAATCCATGAAGAAAAGTCAACTCAAATAGAGCTCCAAGGATATTTCAAGGAGGAATGTAATTTTGCATTTTGTGCAAATTACAAATTGCACTTAGATCTCCCAAACTCGCTTGTCAGTGCTAGTCAAACATGAGGTCCCAATTCAAATTGGAACTTTCAAGACCAATTATAATTTTGCATTTTTATAAATTTCAAATGGCACTTGAAGTTCCCACGTTCATTGGATAACTTTTGAAGGGAACTGCAAATCTAGAATTCAAGTTGTGAAATCGTAAATTACAAATTATGATTAAATTTCCCAAGCCTATGAGTGAAATTTTGAGTGGAACTACAAATCCAAATTACAAGTTGCAAATGTGCTATTAAACTCCAAATTCCTACCATACAAAGGAATTACAAAATTGCAAATGGGACCCAAAATTTCCCATAAGGCAAAAAAGTAAAAAATAATGCACTTAAGCTCCATACAAGTTTGGTGACAACCCTAAAGATTTAAATGCAAAAAATTAAAGTGTGGAAAAGACACATTGGAACAAAAAAAAAGAGGTAAAAACAAATTAATTCTTGTATTTTTTCATGTTTTGCTTGTTTGAACACCTCCATGGGAGAAATGCTACAGGTTTGGAAGGTTAAGCTGGGCCATTCCAAAGAATATTTATCAAATGGCCATGGATTTGGAGTGTTACAATGCCATCATTACAATGCCATGGGTGTTCTTTGGCATGTAGAAGAGGAAGGGTAACTATCTAGGAGATTTTAGCTATGTAAATGAGTGGTTAAAGGTAAAGCCAGGTAGTTGCACAATAAGACAAAGAGTTTGTTTGGTTCTTAATGGAATATTCTTCCTCAAACCCAGTTGAAACACATTTATATACAAAAATATCAAGGGTTTGTGTAAAATCTTCATCATTACATGGAGAGGTAGTTACAAGAATCATTTTCCTTTCAAAGGCATGAAGATTTTAGGCATGCCAAGGAGCATATTCCAACTGGAAGCATCTTGACAAAAATTTGAGGGCTGACTTCAAGTTTGAAATATTGAAAATTGAAACACATATTCCCAAAATATAAAGGGGCAAGAAATTTATATAACAAAGGGCTTGTCCTCTTTTTAAAGGTTGTTGTTGGTTATTATTTGTTCTCTATAGGTCTTAGGTTCTTTAAAATTTTATTATCTATTACTGTGTGTGAGTTTTATCTCTCTTGCTAAGGTGGTTATAAATACACAACCATTATCAAACTTTGAGAGGCTTGTAATATGTCTCCCCTGTTCAAGGAGCAAACTCACCATGCTTGTCCCCATGGAAACATTCTAAAACAAATATGTATGTAAGATTTTATTTCAAGATAATGGAAAATACTTGTGATTTTTACTCTTTCCTATTAATGAAGTGCAATGAAATGTTTTACAAGCTTTGCTAATTAGATATCTAGTTTAATGTTTATGAATGGTTGTCATCTTGGGCATAGATTTAGGTTATAAACCCCTTCTTGCATTGTGATTTGGAAATATGTTGTTGATAACCTCTTAAAGGCACCCTGGGTTTATGGATTTAATAAGAAAAAGTATTTGAAATTATAGATGCAGTGTATACTTCAAATTTTCAAGAATCATTTGGGTATTTGCATTATATTGGCACCAATGGATGCAAATCACTCCTGGTAGTTTCCATGGCTTATATCTCAATTTTCTACACCATTTCAAATAAATGATGTAATTTATGTTAAAAGAATTCTTGATGTTTGAGAAACCACACCACCACACCACTCTTTTATAAATATCTAACTCATCCTACCCTATTCTACCCTAAAAATAATAAAGCTATTACATATAAGTGTTATTTACCTACAGATGCATTAATATTGCATATGTAAAATGTATCTATGTTTTGTGCTTTAAAGCCTAGCATTGTCTATTCCATTTGGCCCTTTGTTGTTGAAAATTTATTTAGAAATAAAGGTTTCAAGCATATTTACATTTGTCTTCAATAGATTGTGTCTTCCCTAATATATTTGTTCATTCTGTGTGACAACCTTTCCTAGGTGGAGTGCAAAAACTTGGTTATGCCCTGGTCAGATTTGCATTTTATGCTAATAATCCCCATGGAGATTGAGTTGTAGTATCCATCCATGTGATAAAGCTACCACTTAGGTCCTCTCACCTTGGTTCAGTTAGAGCCATAAGTATAAGGGAGCTAACCATACCCTCTGTCGATGTCTTCTAGTCATTGTTTATGTTTGGTTCATCCTAATGCTAAACACTTCCCCAGATATAATGACATATTGACAAGTTTTTCATCTTTGTTTGCCATTTTACCAAAGTGTGCAAGGCTATGATAAATAGGTGTACAATTGGGAACCAATAAAAGGCCTCAAAATCTTTAATAATACCCCACACTCTATGCTTCTACGACTTCAACAATGTGTTTTTTATGACATTTTTACCTCTTACTTGGTGGACAACTAATTCACTATTTCCAATCATTTGTACTTGCTTCACTTTGTTAGAGCATTTAATGACTAAGTGGTGATTATTTAACCCTTAGTCTATATTGGTTATATTAAATAATAATAATATATTATTTATTAACATGAGGTGGAAACCTCATGAAAATAAATAATATTATTATAATTATTTAATAGTTACTAATATTTTTTAATGAGTTTTTGGGATGGTTGGACCCGTTATTCACAAAAATCACCTCCCTTAAAAATTACCTATAAAATAGGGGTTACCCTTATTGGTTATTTCATATTAATATTCACAGGATTATTCATGGGAATTTTAAGAGTTTTGTGAAAGTTAATTTGGAGAGAAGTGAAAAGAGAAGTTGTATTGGGGTTATTATTGTTGCTCAAGTATTGAGTATCACTCATGGGTTTTTTACCTCTTGGAGTTTTTTCCACTTTCAAATCTCTGTGTCATTTATCTCATATGATTTGGCTATTCATTTACACTTCTAGATCTCATCCTGTGTATTACTACATATATGCATACATGAAATCAGAGTTTGTGGAGTGTAGAAGCTTGACAAGTAAATTATATTGAATTAAATATCAATATTTGATATATTAATTTATTCAAATAGTTTTATTCAAATCTTGAGATGCCATTGGCTTTGTGTATGACTCATGCTTGAAAAAACTCAAAAAATTAATTTTCAAGTCAAAATTCAAAATTTTAAATTCTTTCATTGTTATTTTTTTTATAGAAGATTGGAACAAATTTAAAGATATTTGAGTACCTGTACAAGTTTATGAGCTCTCCCAAACATTTACAGGGGCATACTTTAGCCTAGGCAATTCAAAATATTGAATTCTTTATCAAAAATTCTATTTTGAGGGTCCAATTGTGTTTATCAAACAAAAAGAAGAGGGTTGCTAAATTTTCAAATAAATTTGAGACTTGTATATGGAGATCTGAGCTCTTGAAATTCTACAGGGGAACCATGAAGCTACAAGTATTTTTTTAAATTTATATAGTTTTGAAAAAGTATTTAAAAAATAAACTATATATTAATTTCTTTTTTTCAAACCCCCAGTCCTACCTTGGAAAAAGAAAGAATTACTAAAAAGTTAATTTTTTATTTTATTTTTTGTACTTATGCTATTTATTTGTACATAATATATTTATTATTATTTTTTTTTAATTTTCAAAAAATTAGATAGAAAATGTATAAATTTAAATTAGTACGTGTAAAATCTCAAGTAGACTCTTAGAAGGTTTGGTAGTTCCCATTTTGTTAAAAGCTTGTCACAATGGAGGCTTGTGTTCAAATCCCCCCTAATCTTATTTTATTTATTTTTTAATTTTTTTTTCAAATTTAACTTCAAATTAAATTAATTTGAATTTTAATTTTAGTTTACATGTTATGATTCATGCATTTAAAACCCTAGGTAAATCTGTCGACCTTCTTGTGATACTTGATCTAGTCAAAACTTAGGCAGACATAACCATGTAACTAGTAAATCTTAAGATTTTGACACATTCTAGAGTCATTGGAGTGTACATTTTTTTGTTTTGAAATATCCTATTATTGTTTTTACATATTTTTTAATAACAATGTTTAAGCGGTCATTTTGAGTGCAACTCTTTTGACACCTATATTAGTGAAACTTTAATTTAAAATTTTGCATTGTTTAACATATAAATTATGTAATTAAATATAGTCGCATGTAAAATTCAATTTATTTTGAAAATAGTTCAAAAATTCATTTAAAATAGTTTTTTTAAAAATATTTGTTTACTATCTTGTTTAAAGGGAAGCTATGGTTTCACCTCTTTTTTCTATAAATCTCAAATGCTTAATAGAAATAACTATAATACATAGAAAATTCATATATAAATGGTTTAGAATTTCAGATTGACTATTCAAAATCTGCTTTTACCTTAATCTAAAACTATAATACATGGAAAATTCATGTTAAATCCAAATTTATGGCCCATAAGCTATGGAATGTTGTCATTGAGACTAATTTTTTTTTCTAGATGACATGTAACCCCTAAGTGTACCAATGTATTTTAACAGAAATCAAAGGAAGCTATGTCCATTATCTTGCAGAGTGTTAAGGATGAATTCCTTCTCCACATTGGTAATCAAGAGTCTCCTAGAGATGCTTGAAAACTTATTGAGTCCATGCATGAAGGCACTCACTTTTTAAATATCATTAAATTAATCCTTGAATTACTAACTACACCTATGAAAGGCGATGAAAAAGTTGTTAATTTTCTTGTTAAAATTAAAAATATTAAAGATCAGTTAGATGGATGTAATTATAATTTGATTCATGATTAATTACTTTATTTTATCATTTAGTTAAATATTCATAAAAAATTTAAAAATTTTATTTCCATTTTGAATTCTAAATATCAAACTAAGCAAGATATCCCTGACCACTTGTCTACTCTCTTGATTCAAGAAGAACAAGTGATGACCAATTTTAATTCTAAAGAGAATGCCACTTAGGCACTTCTCACTTTTAATAATGTTATTGACAACACTAAAAACTATAAATCTAATCCTAATTCTACTAAAAAATAAATATGGGAATAAAAAATCTAGTAATAAGAATCATACACCTAAGTTTAATGACAATTATAATTTGTGTGGTAAATTTGATCATAGAAGGGAAACTTGTTATAAAAAAATGATAAAAATAACAACAAAATTTTTAAAAATAAAAAAGGAATAAATCTAATCAAAATAAGCAGAGGAATCAAAACCCTAATCAGAATAACAATTAGGGTTCAAATGTTATTATTTTATATGCTACTTTATGTGTTTGAAATGAAAATGAATGGATTTTAGATAATGATTCATCTCACCATATAACATTATTATATGATAGTTTATGTGATTATAGAGATATATCTAAAATAATTTACTTGGGAGATAATTTTTTTAGAAACAACTAAACAGGGAAAAACAAAATTTTTAAATGTTATTATTAATAAAGTTTTTCATGTACCTAAGCTTAAAAAAAATTTGTTATCTTGTTCTCAATTTACAAATGATAATTTCATTGTAACATTACTTAAATATAGTTGGTCCATTATAAATCATTCTATTTATTTGATTATTGAAGGTGTTCAAAAGAATGCTTTATATATCTTTTCAGCATGTTTTCTTTCATTGCATAGTAATAATAAATCTCAATTATGGTATGAGATATTAGGACATGTTAATTTTAAAAGTTTACATGATATTTGTACAAATAATATTGTTTTTAGAATTCCTTCTATCACTTCTCATCATGAAACTTGTGAAGATTGCTTACGTGGTAAGCAACATACTAACCCCTTCCACAAGAATTATGATGTAAATTCCTCACATCTTTTAGAATTGATTCATAGTGATGTTGTAGGACCTCTTGAAGTTATATATATTAATATTTATTTTTATATTTTTAATTTTATTGATGATTACACTATAATGATCTAGTTTTTTTCATTAAAAATAAATTTGATGTGTTGTCTAAATTCAAAGAATTTAAAGTTGGTGTTGAAAATGCATTTGATTTTTTTATTAGGAGATTAAAAACCAATAATGATAGTGAATATGCTAGTAAAGAGTTTGATTCTTTTTCCATTTATTATTGTATTAAAATGGAACTAACAACTCCCTATTCCCCTCAGCAAAATGGTATTGCTAAAAGGAAAAACTACACCATCATAGAAATGGCTAGAATAATGTTGCAATCTGTAAGTATTCCCAAGTTCTTATGGACCGAAGTCATGAATACTACTGTGCATATTATAAATAGAATCCTTGCTTAATTTTTTCATTTTTATACATTAAAAATACATGTATGCACATAAAATTTCATTTGTTTGGATAAAACCGTTTTAGTTGTTGCATTCGGTAAGAAGATCATGCTCAATGAGTTTGAATATTTCGTGTTTTAATTGTTTAGATACTCTCATTTGATTGTTATATCATTTTATTGTTTATGCTAACATCCTTATATGTTTCATTTGATAATAAGATATGTTAAAAAATTCAAAGTGTAAATGGAGTTTATATTACTAGCTCTTCATCATTTAATTTACTAAGCATTTTATTCATGAATCTCTAAACTTATTTGTTTCAAGTCTCATATCTGTTTGATTGGATGATGGCATTTCATGTTAAAATTATCTATATTTAATGTATGTGAGGTTATACCTCAATATTTTGTTGAAAATATTAAACTTGAAAAGTTTTTTGATAAAACTCAAATGATAAAATGAGTCATTGCTAATAAGATATCTAATATTTGGTTAAAACTAGTATCATATTATTAGTAGATTATTATATGTGCATCATATGATAGTTGGGGAATCTCATCTTGTCAATATTGGAGACGTTTAATAATGAATTGCATACAATAATTTATATTTTTTTACTAACTTTATGATCAAAGTAGTGAGTTTGTTTGCCTAAAAAATGACATGATTATTTTAAAATGTATTTTACCATAGAAAAACATGTCATATTTTTATGTATATGGTTATTGTGATGCTAACCATATTATGATATCGTGAATATTTTTTTGGATGTGTTTAAGTTTTGTGTAGGTGCATAGTACCAAAGAACTAAACATATTGAAGTTTATATGCATTTTATCTGAGAGAAAGTCCTCAATGGTGATATTGATCTATAGTTCTATCCTATAGATAAAAAAATGGAAGATATCTTCACAAAACTACTTAGTGATATCAAGTTTTGTCAGTTTAGTGCAATGCTAGACCTCTCAGAGTTACCATTGAGGGGGAGTGTGCATGACAATGCCACTTCCTGATGGCCATGTGTTTCTTCTCCTTCTCTATACTTATTTTCATTGTAAAGCATTGTAAAATTCATGTAGAAGTTATGATTTAAGTAAAATGCATGTGAAAGTTTTAATTTTGTACCCTAATATATTAAAAAATATAAGTTTTAATGGAGGTTCCTATGTTATAAAAGTCTCTAAATATGCTTAGTGATTTTTCATGAGAAACAATGAGATGTAATCTCACAATCATGCTAGCTTAAACTTAATTTTGAGTAGTTTATGGATTATAATTCTTTTTATTTCAAAAGGTGACTTTTGGCATGATGAAGGTTTTAAAATACTTCAATTTTTTTCACATAGTATAATTCCTTTATGGTGACTATGGAATTTATTCCAACTTAGCATTAAGGGGGAGTGTTCGAGCATTTAATGACTAAATGGTGATTATTTAACCCTTAGTCTATATTAATTATTTATTAAATAATAATATATTATTTATTAACATGAGTTGAAAACCTCATGAAAATAAATAATAATAATATTATTATTATTTAATAGTTACCAATATTTTTTAATGACTCTTCGAGATGGTTGGATCTGTTATTCACAATGGTCATCTCCCTTCAAAATTACCTATAAAATAGGGTTTACCCCTATTGGTTATTTCATATTTGGATTCATGAAATTACTCATAGGAATTTAAAAAGTTTTGTGAAGTTTAATTTAGATATAAGTGAGAAGAAAAGTTATAGTGGGGTTATTATTATTTCTCAATTATTGAATATCACTCATGGATTTTTTACCTCCTAGAAGTTTTACCACTTTAAAATCTATGTCATTTGTATCATATGCTTTGCCTATTCATTTACACTTCTAGATTTCATTCTATGTATTGCTACATATATGTATACATGAAATATTTCACACTCCTTTCTTTCTTTCCCATTGGAGCCCATGCATAAGAGCTTCATATTCAGTTGTATTACAAGTACAACTAAATTGAAATCTAATGGCAGAATAATACCTTTCATTTGATGGATAAAAATAATAATACTTGACCCTACTCCATTCTTGCTTATTGAACCATAAAAATATAGTTTCCATAAACCATTACTATCATCACTAATATTAGAGAGAGGGTATGTCTACACCTTCTTCATTTAAACAATAAACATCAAGACTATCTTCTTCAACACCTCTATATGGGTCATCCTCATGATTTTATGCCCCTCATTCATTAAGAAAGAGATATGAAATGTATTCAATAGGAATAATTGGTTCTTGGTCACTAGGATGATCCTCCTCATTAATGATAGTATAATTTCCATTGGTGATATTTGGTTTGTATGGCTCAATATGAAACCTTGAGATAGGTTTTGATTTTATGGCAACTTTGGTGCCATATCTAGTCCTAAAATCCATGTAGGACCAATATGATGACAAATAACCACCAATATTTGTTGTGAAGTCCCTTGACAAGCAAAGGAAAAAGTATGGTGGCAATTCAACAACAACCACATCTTGAGAAATAGAGAAATTAGGACAATCTTGAAGAGTTAAGTTTAAACCTTTGATAACACCAACTGTCTTAGTGACTAAACCATTTAGTTGTAACACACCTTTGGTATTGGGATCATATTTGGGGCCTAGATTATTTTTGATTTGATTTGGCATAACTAAGTTACCATACCCACTGTCTATCATACATTTATGCACCAAACAGTCACCTATGATCACTAAAACATAAAAGGGAGAAGGTTTATCCACTTTACCTTGTTATGAATCACTAGGCTTAGATGTGTTTATGAACACAACAATGCCTCTTTTTACTGCTCCTGATGTTGAGATAAGCTTATATATCTCCTCTTGAAATATATCCCTTTTCCCAAGAATAGATAAAGTGTCCCAAATAGGCATACTTACATGGAGATTTTTCATTTGATCTACTATGTTGAGAGAGGGAACACCAATTGTTGGTTGCCCTCTAGAATCTATGACATCACCTTGGGCCTGCTTGCTTTGGTGTATAAATGTAATTTTATCATTCTAATTTCTTTGAGTTTATTAAGCCTTAGAATCTACATTAGGATCTCTTATCCCTTGAGTCATAAAGGGGATTATAACTGGACCTTTTCCACTCTCTTGTGCCTCCTAAATAGACCTCCTTTTAGACCTAGTGTTGGATGCAATAGAACTATCCACCAATTTAATTTTGCTGCCCAATTGATTCACTAAATAATAATATTATTCTTGAAAATTTATAAATATATCACTTGACTGACCTTGCTCTCCAACAACCATAACCTGATTTGAAACTTTAGCTTGTGTTTGAGAAGGTATTGCTCTATCTTGTGACACACAAGCTTGGTTTAATACTCCATCTTGATTGGTAGATTAATAATGAGGTTGATTACATTGAGAGGGACATTATTTCTCTTGAATTATATTATTTTAGATGGGTACTAAACCTCTATAAGTGGAGGCAACATTTGGATTATAACTAGTCTATGGTCTAACATTCATGATATGGTCTTATCCTTGAGAATTTCCTTGGAAGGGTGGCCTATTTGATTGATAGGGATGATGAGATTGGTGTGAATTTGATAAGGCATATGAAACTACCTTTGTTTCCTCAATATTTCCATGAGTTTGTTTTTAAGAGTCTTAAATAGTCCTTCCACATCATTTGGCTTACTTTCTTGACTAGGGGCAACCAACTCATTACTGGTTATGGTAGGAATGGGAGTAAGAGTTGGAGTAGGGGGTTGAATGTCAGGAAATAATGTCATAGGGGGTCTTAGAGTAATTTTTACATTTTAAATCATATTTTTCTCAACACTAATATCAATCTCATATGTATTTGGTAAGGTATTCTCACCCATAGATTGAATCATAATAGCTATATCACTATTCAAGGCCTTGAGATAGTATATGAATGCATAACTTAGAGTGGATATTACAAGAATTGGGATCCTATCCTATGTATTTTGGAACCTAGAATTGAAATCCTACATGAATTATTGAGGGTCTCTTTTTATGGTGGTAAATTACTCAGCTAAGGACATTTGATCATTCTTATCTTCAAATCTCTTACTCAATTTCTCTCCCAAGTCTTCCCATGAGTCAATGTAATTAGGGGCTAATTTTATATACCAATCTAAAAATTTTCCTTTAAAACTAATTACCAACAACCTAATGGTTACATTTTCTTGTGTTATATTATGGATGTTGCTGAAATTTTCCATGTCTCTAATGTGTTCAATAGGAGTACGAGTAGTTTTTACACTAAAATACGGTACACTCTTGAGGTCAGCCACTGGTATGCCATCATATTGTGAAAGATTTAAGGGAGAAAAACCATTGAAAATAACAAAGGGCATATTTATATCCATCCTACCAGCCTTAAGGAGACTTGTATTAAAGGGAAAATGAAGCTTTCTTCTAGGTGACTTGGTATAAGGGAGAGTATGAGGGAATCTCTTTCTTTTGACTGAATATAAAGGTAATTCAACAAATTCAAAAAGGATACATTTAAAATTTAATCTTTTAGTCACATTTGGAATGAAAATTTGCTCACTAGTCAATAACCAAGAGTTTATAACCTATTGGAGTTGCTAGATGTTGCATGAAGAAGGTTGCTTCAACTGCACTTTTTCCAAGACTAGCATCAATATTGAACGCCCTCTTTCCAATTGGGTCCCACTAAGAAGGACAAAACTATTATAGCTCAAATTTTCACCCTTGAGATGGTGTCTTCAAACCTTCTCACCTAAGCTATACAATGGGATTAGTCCTAGGTTTTCAGGTGACCTCTAAGTGGACCAAACCTCTAGATTTTTGGCTAGCTCCCAAGTACAACACCTACACTAAAAAATATACTACTTGTTTGGCTTGGAAAATGGAAATGTGAAACCTAAAAATAAAATTTTTTTTGGAGGTGATGCACCAAACATAAGGTCTTTAGCTTGTTAAAGAATGCACTATGAAATACTAAGTTACCATATGATTATACCATTTCAAGATAGTCCTTATCACATTAGTGCTTCAATATGAAGGATATAGAAGTTAAAAAGACTTAAGATGATTAGTAAAGAGGTACTAATAATAAACACTAATGAAATATTAATTCTCACACTTAGAAAACCATGTATAACACTTTATATGCCCTATGAATAGAAGACAAACTCACATAGAGGTATGAAGAAGAAGGATAAGTGCAAGGAAACATACTTATTATCACAAAGCATTCATAAAAAACCCATTAAATATCACTTTATGTAAGATGAAGATAGTAACATCTAGTTTTAATTGATTTCAATAGGCATTTACAAGACTTAATTTTGATATGGCTTTTCCATAACCAATTTGAGGATGATTATAATGCCTCTCAAGGCTGCATTTATAGGAAAAAGTGAAGAAGATAGAGAAAAAATATAATAAGAGAGTCCATGAAATTATTTCATGATCATATCACTTATAAAATAGAGGAAGATTGACACCAAGCCTTGAAATATTGTGTTTTCATCTTCCTCATTTAAAACAAGTGTTAATGAACCTCTTTACAAGGATGGCATAAGAAGACTCTTGGGTAGTTTTATATGCTTTCTTGTTCATAAATAATTTTAAAAACATTGAAAATATACATTTTATGGATAATTAAAAACATTCCAATTGATATTTGGTATGTTGATGATGTTCTACACCCATTTCTATCTCTTGCATAACTTCTTCTTTACTAAGAGACTAGTGTTGATCTTCATAGTTGATTCTCACTTGGTGGTCAAGGTATAAAATTCAAATTAATTATAGTTTTTCACCATAAAAAACTTAATTAGACCTTATTAGTTCAATGGATATGACATTTCATGTTAGGATGCTTTGACAATTCAATGAAAACTATATAGTTGCAGTTAGTCTATGGAGTGGAGAGAGAGCTTCCTTGTCACGAGGATTCCAAGAAATTTTGAGGGGTGAATTGTAAGATTTGTTCATTAATTAACGACTCATATGATTTTTTGAATTTTTTTAGAGTCCTTTAAAGGTGATCTGATGTATTTATAGCTCTCTCGACTTCAAGATGGCCTATACACAACTTTCTTGAAGCTATATGAGCCATACTTTTCCACCTAGGCTTGTCTGGTGACTTGTGTTCCATGTAAATACTATGGAACCTTATTATATGAATTTAATATGGTGAAACCACTCTTATATTTTCCTAGGTATCCTATTAAACTATTTAGGAGATTTTTTCTATTTCAAAACCTTGAAATTTGGCTCAAGAAAGAGTTTTTTTAGGTCCATTTCTGTACATAATCAGCTCACATGTGCCAAATATTCACTCATTAAGATGATTAGGAGAGTAATATACATAATTAAATTCATTTAAGGTCATATACAATCCATTTTTAATGTTTTAAATCACTATCTCTCTCATCGGGCTCTTATCAAGGTTTAATAAGCATAATTTTTAGCGATTATTCATATCCACAAGGGCTTGTATTACTAAAATAATGCCAAGAATTTTTAGTAGATATAATCCTTCACCTCTATCAAATATATATTAACCCCATGCACTTACTCATTTTATTTCACACATGAAGAAAACACTCCTCGAGATAGCAGACTTGCAACTAGGAGGTCGAGAAGGGGAAATTTGGGAACAAAGGAGTAATAGTGGTAATTTTTTACCCAAAACAACTCACTGGGGTCTGAGACACATTATACCAAATGTTCAAGTGGTCATTTTTATTAATAAAATCTCAATTTTATGGAAATTTCCCTAAGCCTAGTGTGAGGGTTTACTCATATTCTTGCTCTTTTAACCCTAACAAGTCTTTACTAGCATTTTTTTATTTCTAAAGTGGCCCAAATCTCATAGATCTATTTGACACATTTACACTAACCCTTATGAATCCTTTAAAATTAAAAATATTCTCAAAGTGTGCACTTTATCTACACCTTCATGTATAGATAAGTGTATGTCTATTTAGCCCTACTAGGCCTAATTAGCCTTTTAGGCTTGTTATTGCCTTCAAGTACTTAATCACTCAATGAGAATACTATGAGACTTAATATCTAACTAAATAGGTCTCTTTTTATCTCTTCACCTCATCTCTCATGTAGAGGCAAACATATTATCTTCATTCTTATCAAGGACCCTTCTTGTAGGAGTGTAATAGGTATGTGTTAAGTCTTTTGACTGAGTTTGCTTGTAGACATTCTTTAACTATGTTTAAGGATGTAGGTTATCTTGATCAATTCTAGGAATTTTTGTCATAATTATGATGGCCTATCAATAAGATTCCTAACTTATTCCATTTCTCTTGTGTCATTTTGGTCATACTGCCTACTATAGGCTTCTAGCTAACCATTAGGCCTAAAACCTTCATCTTCCTTGTTTGGATCATCTCAAGTCTTTATGATCCATTAGTAGTATCTTGGGAAAGGTGTTCAATTGTCTAAGATATTATCATTACTCCAATGGGATCAAATCATCCTAAAACCTCCTTGACACCCTCACAACCTTCTTGACTTATCCAGTCCACTTCTTAGGTTCGTACAATTCATTTTTTGGGCTCTACTAAATACACAATCCTTATTCAATGGAAAAAAAATGAGTATGTGAGCCCAATTTTGATATGAGGCAAATTTTGAGTCATTTTTATGGATAGGAAATCTATTCCATATTTATTTTTATAGGATGACTCTTAGGATCCTTGAGGCTTTCTATACTACTTCAATGGGCTTATGTTCTCAATAGGCTTAGGTCATTATTCAATCCAAGACATTGATAAATTATTATTTATTGATAAGTAGGGATATTTCAAAAATATTATCACCTATTTTATACCCTTTTTACCTTTATTTAAATTTAAAAACCTAAGTTTCAAGCTCAAACTTGAGCTTCCATCCCACTCTCTCAACACTAGCCTGTAGGTGTTTGTCTAGGTTTACTGAGTACTAAGTGTTCCATGTGATATTAAAGACATTAAAAATATTAAAAATCCTCTCATGAGATTTATAAAACCTATGAGTCCCTTTATATTCATCTTCTCTTTTCAAATTTGAGGCTAGATCTCATCCACATATAGGTAGCCCTGTAGATGTATGTGTTAGGTTTGACACTTCATTAATTACACCTCATGGTTGATCTCTTACCCTGAATGATGGAGGTAAATTGAAGGATGATAGAGAGAGTAGTGATAAAATTGAGAAAACCATGTTATATCCTCATTATAAACCCCTTATTTCATCTCTCTATGACCTCAAGAAGGTCTGCCCTAGAGTATCACCTGTAACCATTCTTTGAAATGCACGATATTATTTATTCCCTCAAGTTCATGGCTCATATAATTCTTGGATGTGGTGTTAGGAAGTTTTTAGGAACAAGGAGGGTTTATCATGGTTATTTTAAGACCAATTAAGCAACAAAACACTTGGATGAGTCTACAACTTGTTTGCAGTCTTGACCGCAACGTGCTAACAAAGAGGAGGAACTTGTTTCTTACTAAATTATCTTTATTAAACTAATGTAATAATGAATTTGGTGTCATATAGGTCTATTTTTACCTTGAGATCATCCAACCATGGCCATATTATTCCATCAAACTCTGAAGTGGAAAAATAAAGGAAACCCTAAGCCTTACATAGATGAATAATGTATTATGAGCCCCTTAAACTATTAGATTTTGTTCATAGAGTTAAGGGTATAAAATAGGAAAATAATGACACAAAGTGAAAGGTCATAGAGAACTGATATCATGCCTATATATGAGCTTACAACCTTTTCTCTCCTTTATGTACCAATTAAAAACTGAAGTACCTTTTAGAGATGCCAAGGAGAGTGATAGGAATAATGAGTAGGTTTTTACTTTGTTTGAATTAGAACTTCATCAAACACATGAATTTGAACATGTAAGGAATGAAGGAAGCCATAGGGATGCTTGAATGTGATCTTTAATCTACAAACATGTATAGACTTCTTGAAAACCTCTCTTTTTTGATTGAGAACTATCATATTTTGCTTAGAAACTGATTGAACTAAAATGACACGTGTTCTTGGAGATCTCTCATGCCTATACAGATGCGTGGATATGTTTTTATTTGGAAATATTAGTATTAAAATTGTTCATAGTATTAATACATGTAATTTAAAAATAAAACTCTCATAAGATATCTCATGGAAGAGAGTCTTAAGGAGAAGTTGAAAGATTTCTGGGAGGGATTGAGAGATATGAGGGATGTGGATTAATATTGAATCTCGTATAAAGGAGACCACTTTAGTATATATTTTAGTCCTATATTATGAATAAATCATCTAAATAAAATATATGTTATGGTGTTTTTTTTGTAAATATGGGTTACTTTTGCACAAACTTTGATCAACCTCATTATCTAGTATCAGAGCGGGCATCTTAAGGAAGTCCCCTACAAAAAATGATTTAAAATTGAGAAATGGGTAGTTTGATTTATTTTGTGTGTTCCTAATGTAGAGGAATTAAGGACAACTCCTCATATACATCCTTATCTTCTAGTAAACTCAACTGTTCATGTACATTTGATGGATTACTCTAGATTGTCCCTGCTTCAACTAGTTGTTCTTTCTTGTGACTACTATATATGTTATCATATTTGTATGGAATATAATAATTGAGATATATTTTATGTTTTTATATCATTAATTATCATTATAATTTAATTTTCTTCCTCATACCATTTAACTTTTCTCAAACTTGATTCATGTGCCTTCACTAGGCTTCTCTTGGTTTACAAAACCACATCTTTTCCAGGGTGTCAAAGACTCAATATATTGTCAAATATAGATTTAAATTTTCTCATCATATATGTTATAACCCATTTCAACCAATCCAACATCTTAGACTTTCAATCAACCCCTTTGGGTTCATGCTTCTCTAATGCTTATATAGGCTAGTAGCCCTTCTTTACACATCTTATTTGGATCTTCATATTATAAAACTTTGAGAAAGGTTTATTAAATTTTATAGACATATTATAATTACTTTCATCTCCTCTTAAATACTCATACCAAAACTCCCTTTCTTTCTACTACTTCCTTTGTAGCATATCCTTCTCTTAAGGCCTAATTAAGCTTATTCCAAGACCATAGTACTTAAAATCATACTTTTTTGTATAGTAAAAATAAAAAACTTGTTTCATTATTTAGGGAAATTTTAAAAATGAAATATTACAATTTTTTTTATTTTTTCAATAGTTAAATCTCCTTAAATCTTCCAAACCCTAATTATATTGTTTCTAGCCTCTGTTTTGGGCTGAGAACCTTCAAAATTGGCTAACTTGGGTTGGGGATTATTTAAAATGATAAAATAAATTTAAAATGGTCTATATACATGTATAATCTATCCTAATATGATTTAAAAACCCTGGAAAATGTTTTATGCTTGTAAGCAACCTTTAATAGTGGATTGTGCATGTGTTTTCTATGACTATGCAGGGTATAGTTAACAGTAAAAATTTTAGGAAGTTTATTTAGTTAAAAGTAAATTATATTATAAAAATTTAATATTTAATATCATGAAATTACTCTCCAAACACTTATACATACAATTAATTTAGCAATAACACTTTATTTATGTGGACTGTCTATGAAAACATGATACATTCTCTTATGATAGGGGTTCCATATTCAAGGATTATATAATGAATTATAACTACACCTGGATTGTAATGTTAGGTTATAATAAATTATTCTCCCTTTTCTGTATAAATCTAACCTATTCCATTTCTATCTTGTTACCAATAACCAATTACATTTCCTTATGAGCACATAACTCTTAACAGGGTTCCTTGACTGTGAATCAAGGTTTCCATGTGATTGTTGTCATTTGAAAGTGGTTTCTTGCTTTATTTAAACTTGATTCACCTTTTATTTCTCTCTACACATCAATATTAATTTATAAACATAGATCACAATGCAACTTTCCCCCTTTCACTTGTCCACCACTCATCATGACTGAGACAACATAGTTACTGATTGTTTAGGATTTCATTTGTAGGGGTCTATATATGTGTATATATATAAATGGATTCAACCATATAAATATCATTATATGAAAAAATATTTCTAATTTACATCCACCCCTCACCTATTCAATTTTTTCAACAGAAATAATCACCATTGTATGATAAGCAATCAACCTCAGGTTAGCTAGTCATAAGCCATCAAGGTAGATGTAAAAAGTTACCCTTTCATGGAGTTTATTTAATTTGATGAACCCCATAAATAATTAAATAGTATATAACATTATTAAAAAATAAAAATATCATTACCTCATAAAAATATTTCATTATACCACTCCAAACAAGGATTTAATTCCTTCTTCTTTGTCTGTATTTTACAGTCCTTCTTTTAAAACTTGTAGATACACATCTACACAAAGTACTACATTCAATCTCAGGGGTTTATCATTAAATATATCATGAAATATGATCAAAATAATATTTATAGAGAGTAAAATCTTCAACATATAATTACTATAATTCATTTGATTTAAACTAGACTACATTATAGACCAAAATCTAGACATAACACTTTCTATGAGAGGTTTATACATCAATCTCATTTTAAAATTATTCTCTCTATTCTTAGAGATCCTTATTTATTTTTTATCCCATATCTCACTCTCCCCTATTCCAACCTATCTAATACAATGACCATTATTTCTCATTTCAACATAGACTCTTAGTTGGTTACACCAACTTCTTGTTCATAACTAACTCCTTCCACATCAACCCAAAATATGGGTGAAAGTGACTATAAAAGCCATGAATTCCAATTTAGGGATATGACATGTATAAATTATATTTATCCTTTTCAATAACTCCTAATCACACTATACTCCTCTATTCACTCCTATACAAGCATTTGGCCTTCTAGGCACATTTTGAAATTTTGAATTTTCAAACTACTAGTTTTGGAGGGAAAACTCCAAATAATACCAATACTCATTCATAGGAACATAAAAGACCCCATAAACATGAATGGACATTAAAAATGTCTCTTAACCCACACTAACTTTTCAAAATGGAATAATTTGACTCTTTAAGATCAAAAGACAAAATTGACCACTTCTTGCCTTAATGCTCCTACATCATACTCCCCATGAGGGATAAAAATTGAACCTACATCTTTCTTCTTTGATTTCCAATTTATATTTTAAGGGTCCTTCATGCTCAATATTCTACTGATACTTTGTTCTAGTTCCTTTTTCTTCACCAATCTCTTATTCTTCTTCCTTGTAGCTTTGTCTAGCTTTCTTGCCCATTCATCTTCCACTTCCATGAAGTATTCCAATTGATATATCTATTTATTTGATAAATTTTTCATCTTTTCATAGTAATTTTGAACCTCTTCACACTCAGCTTCAACCAAATTTTATGCATTTGTCTTTCTCATGCTTTCTTCATGGCTTGTTTCCTCTTGGTTTTCACTCATTTCTTGCTTGTCTAGTAGATTTTGCTTATTATTCTTGATTTCTTATTCTTCATGAGAATATATTGACCTTTATTGCATGTCAACCTCCATCCTTTGATGATTGACACTCTTTTTTTTCCCCCTCTTCTTCAATCTTTTTGACATTTGGATGCCTTTTCCTCTCACCTTGATCACTATGCAAGTGCAAGTGCAATTTATCAGTTCTTTCTTCATCACTATAGTAAAATGTTATTTCAAATATTTTTGGCTTGAAACATCCAAATTTATCAAAGGTAAACTCATCTTGACCTTGATCCATGAAATATCTCACCTTTTTTTCTTCTTCATGCCCTATTTGCTTGCTTGCTTGCTAATTTGCTCATATTCTTGTACTTCTCTTTGCTACTCCTCACGTGATGTTTCTTGGAGTTACTCCTTGATTTTTACCACTATAACTAACCCATTTTCATCTCCTTGAATGGACTGAACATTTACTTTATCATCCTCATCTCCTCTTGCAACTTGAATGCATCAACCTCCTCATATTATTCACCAAATCTTGGTCTACTTTGCTCTTGTCTTATTTGGGAAACTTCTTGTTTACCTTCTTCTTGGAATCCCTCATTTGTGAGAGTTATATCAACCTCATTTGGCTGCATATCATCCTTATTAATAACTCTTTTAATTACTTCTTCTTCATCTTGCTTTACTACAACCTCTTTCATCAATGCCATTGTATCCACATATAATATGTCTTCATGATTGGAGTCAACTTTAAATGAATCATGATATATAACATTTAAAAAAAAATCTATCAAACACTTATCTTATATGCATTCATATGTTTGTACCTTTATCTCCTTGTCTTGGTTTGCATACACCTTTTCTCTTGCTTGATTTATATGCTAGTAATGTTCTTCAACCTTCATGTTTTATTTGTGTATAATTGCATCTTACTTCTCTTGTGATCTTAAATTACTTTTCACAACCAAATTGATGCCTTGTATCTTCTTGTGTTTCCAATTTAATTTATTCTCATCTCTTGTATACTTCTTGTATTGGTCATCTATTATGCCATATTGATGTACTTTGACATTGGTCCTTTATTTCCACACTTGTGCTTGCTTTCTACCTGTACTCTTTCTTTGTTTGAACTCTTGCTTGAGGTTTTCCTCTTTCTTCTCTTCACCTACTTGTTTAAGCCATTTAGGCCATACATACCCATGTCCTTATTCTCTCTTTGAGTGATGAAAGCTATTACACCTTTCCTTAATCTAAATATTATCCTTGTCTTCATCATATATACAATCAAAATCTATGCTTAAACTCTCATTTACCTCCATAGGTAACTAGTGCAAGCTTATCTCTTCCTTGATGTCTTAATGGGTGACCTTAATGTCTTATTTTCACAATTATTCTCTTATTTCAAATGTTATGCCTGAAAATGTGTCATGGAATTCCTCTTCCTCTTCATTTTTAGCATGTAGTGTATCTTTAATCTCCTTCACTTTGGCTTCTTTAAGAGGTTCTTTATCTTTGTCATTATCTTGCCACTTGATGGGTGACATTATTAGCTCATATTTCATCATTTTTGAGGATACATACTTTACCTTCACCAACTTATTATTCATAATTGTAGACACAAACTCAAAAACAATGTTAGCATACAAAATGAGAGACCACATAGTGTCTTTGAATGCCTTTGGCATAGGCATTATCCATCTCTTCTTATTTTCACTCTCATGTGCTCTCCTTGGCACTTTCTCCTTCTTTTTAACCTCAATGAGAACCCTCTTATAAAATTATATATATTGTTTCTCACTTGATAACTTCTCTCTTCTCATACCTCTTTGGACTACTCTCTCATTCTTCTTCTCATTCTTCAAGACACCTTTCTTGTGCCTTCTTCTTTTCACAAGTGACTCTATTGGCTACTTTACTCTCTTCTTCATATGCCAACTAGTCCATTAGATTTATTATTGTTTTATGGGTTTCATCATGAGATATATCCTCTCAAATCTCTGCCCCAACTCTCTTCTTATTCTTACTACTTCTTTCTCTATATCCATCTCCTTCACTCTTCTTTCTTTTCTTGGCCTGTTTAGACCTTCTTCTTAGCAAGTCGTTCAAGCTTACATTGTAGAACTATTTTGGGACTCTTATCTTATTTATTCCTCTCTCTAAGATCTCTTCTTAACTTTCTTGACTCTCTTTTGGAGTCTTCTTTCTTTCCTCTTTCCTATTGAAGCTTTAATGCTCTCCTTTCCCTTTATCTCTTCTAGCCTTCTCTTGACTAGATTCTTGTCCTTATCAAAGGACTTTGGGGATTTTGTCTCTCCTAAATGTAATTCCCTTATATGCTGACATAAATGAATTAGACCTAAAATCTCCTCTTCTCCCTCAACACCCTACATGGTTATCTCCTCATACACAACTCATAACACTATGCATGCTTCTCAAATCAACAAAAATGTAAAGTATTCAAAACACAAATTTACCCAAGAATAAATTAATAGATATGATACCAAATGATGTATATTCATTAGGGATAATTCCTCATATAGATCCTTATCTGCTATTAAACTCAATTGGTCATGTACATTTGATGGATTGCTTTAGATTGTCCCTACTTCAACTAGTTATTCTTTATTGTGACCATTGTATTTGTTATCATCCTTGTATGGAATGTGATACTTGATGTGTATTTAATGTTTTTATATCCTTCACTTATCATTTTAATTTCATTTTATTCCTCATACCATTCAACGTTTCTCAAACTTGATTCATCTGCCTTCACTAGGCTTTTCTTGGTTTACAAAACCACATCTTGTCCAGGGTGTCAAAGACTCAATATATTATCTAATATATATTTAAATGTTCTTATAATATATGGTATAACCCCTTTCAAACACTCCAATATATTATAATTTTAATCAACTCCTTTGGGTACTATGCTTCTCTAATGCTTGTATAGGCTAGTAGCCCTTCTTTACACATCTTATTTGGATCTTCATATTGTAACACTTTTACCAAGGTTTATTGAATTTTATAGACATTTTATAAGTACTTATAACTCCTCCTAAATATTCATACTAAAAATCCCTTTGTTTCTACTACTTCCTTTGTAGCATACCCTTCTCTTAAGGCCTAATTAGGCTTATTCCAAGATCATAATACTCAAAATCATACTTTTCTATATAGTAAAAATACCAAACCTATTTAATTAGTTAGGTAAATTTTAAAAATTCAATATTATAAATTTTTATAGTTTTTCAATGGTGAAATCTCGTTAAAGCTTCCAAACCCTAATTCTAATGTTTTTAGCCTTTGTTCTAGGCCAAGAACCTTTAAAATTGGCTAAATTGAGTTGGGGATTATTTAAAATTATCAAATAAAGTTTAAAGGGTCTTTATTCACAAATAATATATCCTCATATGATCTAAACACCTTGGATAATGCTTCATATGCTTGAAAGCAACCTTTAATAATGGATCGTGCATGTGTTTTCCATGACTAGGCAGGGTATAGTTAGTAGTAAACACTTTAGGAAGTTTATTCAGTTATAAGTAAATTATCTTACACCAATTTCATATTTATTATCATTAAATTACTCTAAAAACACTTTCTCATACACTTAATTTAACAATAACACTTCATTTGTGTGGTTTGTCTATGAAAATAAGATACATTTTGTTATGACAGGGGTTCCATATTCAAGGCTCATATAATGACTTATAACTGCACATGGATTGTAATATTAGGTTATAAAAAATTATTCTCCCTTTACAACTTAAATCTCACCTATTCCATTTCCATCTTGTTACCAATTACTAGTTACATTTCCTTATGAGCACATAACTCTTAACAGGGTTCCTTGACTGTGAATCAAGGTTTCCATGTGATTGTTGTCATTTGAAAGTGGTTTCATCCTTTATTTAAAATTGTTTCACATTCTATTTCTCTATAAAAATCAATATTACTTTATAAACATAGGTCACAATGAAAATTTCCCCCTTTCACTTGTCCATCACTCATCATGACTAAGACAATAAAGTTGTTGACTGTTTAAGATTACATTTATAGGGGTCTATATATGTGTATATATCTAAATGGATTCAACCATATAAATATAATTATATAAACTCAATATTTTTCATTTAAATTCACTCATCACCTATTCATTCTTTTCAACAAAAATAATCACCATTATATGATAAGCAATCAACCTCAGGTTAACTAGTCATAAGCCATCAGGGTAGATGTGCAGAGTTACCCTTTCATGGAGTTTATTTAATTTGATGAGCCACCTAAATCATTAAATATTATATAAAGTTATTAAAAACTACAAATCACATTACCTCATAAAAATATTTCATTATACCACTCCAAACAAGGATTTAATTCCTTCTTCTTTGTCTGTATTTTACAGTCCTTCTTTTAAAACTTGTAGATACACATCTACACACAGTACTACATTCAATATCAGGGGTTTATCATTAAATATATCATGAAATATGATCAAAATAATATTTATAGAGAGTAAAATCTTCAACATATAATTACTATAATTCATTTGATTTAAACTAGACTACATTATAGACCAAAATCTAGACATAACACTTTCTATGAGAGGTTTATACATCAATCTCATTTTAAAATTATTCTCTCTATTCTTAGAGATCCTTATTTATTTTTTATCCCATATCTCACTCTCCCCTATTCCAACCTATCTAATACAATGACCATTATTTCTCATTTCAACATAGACTCTTAGTTGGTTACACCAACTTCTTGTTCATAACTAACTCCTTCCACATCAACCCAACATATGGGTGAAAGTGACTATAAAAGCCATGAATTCCAATTTAGGGATATGCCATGTATAAATTATATTTATCCTTTTCAATAAATCCTAATCACACTATACTCCTCTATTCACTCCTATACAAGCATTTGGCCTTCTAGGCACATTTTGAAATTTTGAATTTTCAAACTACTAGTTTTGGAGGGAAAACTCCAAATACTACCAATACTCATTCATAGGAACATAAAAGACCCCATAAACATGAATGGACATTAAAAATGTCTCTTAACCCACACTAACTTTTCAAAATGGAATAATTTGACTCTTTAAGATCAAAAGACAAAATTGACCACTTCTTGCCTTAATGCTCCTACATCATACTCCCCATGAGGGATAAAACTTGAACCTACATCTTTCTTCTTTGATTTCCAATTTATATTTTAAGGGTCCTTCATGCTCAATATTCTACTGATACTTTGTTCTAGTTCCTTTTTCTTCACCAATCTCTTATTCTTCTTCCTTGTAGCTTTGTCTAGCTTTCTTGCCCATTCATATTCCACTTCCATGAAGTATTCCAATTGATATATCTATTTATTTGATAAATTTTTCATCTTTTCATAGTAATTTTGAACCTCTTCACACTCAGCTTCAACCAAATTTTATGCATTTGTCTTTCTCATGCTTTCTTCATGGCTTGTTTCCTCTTGGTTTTCACTCATTTCTTGGGAATCATTTTTAGGTTTTATAAGCTTTGGCCATCTCTAATTGATCTTCACGCCTAGATTTTTGATTAGTGGAAATGATTTTTAACCTCTAATCTCACCATTCATGATTATGTGAGAGGATATTTTATTGTTATCTATGAATTATATAAGTACAAATATTTAATTTTAAATTTATGTCCTTGGTATCTACATTTATTTATTCTTTTATTAAAGCATTGGTTTACTAATTTTAACCCCTTAAATAAAAAAATTGATGACTCCAATCTGGGTGAGATTGCCCAACATTTCCTTGCATTTTTGGGGGGTTTCTTTCCTTGGGGAACTTTGATGAAAAACATTAGGAAAGTTAATTCTATCCCTTTGGAAATAATATATTTCTCTCAATCTACCTTTTCTCAAATGTTTATAGAAATGGATTTATGCAGAGTGTTACCAAAAGACATGGTGTTGAGGATTAAGGATTGCCTCTAGGTATAACAATTGGATTTTAAATAGGTCAAACTTAGATATTGTTTTTTATGGGTCATTTGGTATATTATTACCAAAATAATAAGGTTTTTACTTCTAAAAATAAGGGTAGGTAGTCTACATGGTGAAAATAGCTAGATATTATTCACCAACATGTTTGTGTTGATTCAGTAGAATGAGATGTGAGAAAATATGTATACACCTAATATTTTCCACTTTATCACTTTATTGATAAATTATTTTACAATGGCTGATTGATGAATCAATCTCCTTTAGTTCATGTTTTATTGTGGTGAACTATGAATGAGGTGTGATTAGATCATGGTACTTTGTAAGATATGTTTGCATACTATTCAATCATACCTCCATTATCATCACTTTGACCTCCTCTGAGTCTCCTTATATCACAAGCTTTTATCTACTTTCCATCCATATTTATTATCCTCCTTATATCCTAATATACCAATATATTTTATTTCATGCTTCCCTTATTTTTAAGGTTAATACAATATCTTCAATCATCTATACTTTATCAATCAACATTTCTAAACTATATTGACATAGTTGATACTATCAGCTTAGAATTCAGGGTTATTTTCGAGTATTGGACTTATATATAGAAAGGTCATATACCACTACAAAATAAATATAACACATTAATCTACTCTTCTTGTACTCACATTTCTAATCCTAAGTAGTAGTTGGAGGAGTTAGAAGTTTAGAGTCTTATATTGGAGATCTAGTCCTGTACTGTCTTTGAATCTCAATATGATAAATCAAAATAAAAAGGTATAAATAGTATTTAGAGTCCCCAACTAAGGATACTTAGGTCTTAATATTTCCATTTGAGATCTTAAATCTATAATATCTATTGTAAAGTGTTACTTGAGACAAAGGGGGAGATTAAAGCGTCAATAGGTCTAACCAAAAGGTCAATATCTCTATCTCTTCTCTTTTTCATTTATTTAGTTATTAGATTAGATATTACTTATTTAGTGATATTTTGAATGTATGTGTTTATAATTTCTTATGATCCTCCTTATACCAAATAAGTTGGTATAATTATAAGGTTGCTTAGGCTTGCCAATTATCACCTTAGTTTACATAGTTTTTTTATTTGGTTGATCATTGCACCAATCACCTTCTTAATAGTTTAGTAATTTAGTTATCTTAGATTAGGTTACCCTTACTCATCAGATCCTTATATGAAATATCATTATTATATCCTTGATACACCCCTTTATTACAACATTTATGATCATTATTACAATCACTTACCCATCATTGAGCCCTAGTGAGAGATATAATCCAACTCAAAGGCTTCAAATTTGGAACTCTTGATATTTGAGTATATATTAACCTATACTAGGTATATGATTATTATAAGTCCTTACTCGATCATCCAAGTATACACAATCTATATTTTTATCACCTTATTCAAGTCTTAATCTATTGAGATAAATAAGATAATTATATGTCATCCTAAGTTGTGTATACATTTTGGTGAACTTGACATGAATCCTATCCCACCTCTAGTTAGATTATCTTCACGTTTCCATTTTATTATTAACTTTTTATTCACTTTGGATTCATAATAATAATACATCCTAGTTACCTAATGTGAATATTATCCCACTCTGATTGGATCATTTTCCACATTTTTCCTTTTTCCTTCTTAGTGATGTCTTTGCAACCATCATATATTCTAGCAAAACTTTGATCCCAACTATATTGGCTAATGTAATGTAGTCTTCTTATCTTTCACAACTATATTGGCCAACCTGATATAGTTTCCAAAATTGCCCAACTGTGTCAACCAACCTAATACAATTATTTATTTTTGATCAAATACATCAGCCAACTTGATATAATTTATTTATCTAAGCATATTATATTGTTTATCCCAATACAACTTCTTGTTTCCTAATTGTATCCATAATATATCACCCAACTCGATATAGTTTACTTTTAGCATTCATGTGAAACCCATTTAATTGGATAGATATATACAATTGTGTCTATCTCCTTCACAATGGAGCACATTTTCAAATAATCTAAAGAGAAAACTCACCAAGATTTATAAGGATTCTATGAAAACAATCCTAATGTTATGAATTTCACTAATATCAATAGGTTTTCAAAAACATGTCCATGCTTTATCTTTTTTATATGTTTCAATATCACAATATTGATGATTTTAATATATATTGTAGTATATCCAAATGCTATGATCCATATAAAAATCCTAAAAATAATAGATGAGGTCACCTACTCCAAGAACATGAGGTTGAAGAGGAATATGACATAGAATATATCAATGAAATGAAAATATTTATCAAAGAGCATACTAATCATAGGGGCAAAGACCTTGGAGTTATATTTCACATCATTATGTCACCCCATATGGAATATATCTTTACCCTACTCAAAAATTTTCTACAAGACTTGGGGAAAATCAATTTATGATTTCCCTACTTCTTTACTCATCCACCATGCCTATTAGAACTACTAAGATGGTGGGTCCTTATTTTAGTGGGCCTACCCAAAGTGGTCATCTTAAAATACCAATGTTAATGTTGCATCTAGTGCATCCTAACTTGACACTCAAGCTATAATTATAACTAAAATACTCGTAATCCTTACCAAGTTATCTTAAAATTAATGAGTCAAATGGCTACTATGTAAGCTACAAATAATGCCCAAATAATGCAAATGTGATACCAAATTATGAAAATGCTAGAAAAACCTCAATAGGTTTAGTGGGTAGTGCCAAATATAAATGCCTCCAATCCCCTTTAGAGATGCTCTTGGAAACCTCATCTCACAAACTCTGCTTCAAAACAAAGCTATCAAACAGCTTCAAAATAAACCCTTAATCTATAAACATTGACATAGGTGGAATCACTCCTAGGATATCTTATAATAGATATACCTTTCTTGATTTTTATTTTAAATCCTTTTGTAGTTTTTATAAATACTAGATCAAACATAAGACCTTTCTAGCTACCAAAATACTTGCTAAAACCTTATTTGGTGATGCTTTAGAATGGTACAATAAACTAAGATCTAACTCTGTTTCTAGCTAGGAAGACTTAGTTAATGCGTTGGTCCAAGAGTTTCAATCAAATGATTTGCCTAAAAATATCTTAGCTCTCTTTATTAATTACAAACAAGTGGAAATTGAGACTGCCCAAACCTTTATCAAACATTGGAAAGCCTTTGCCAATAAAATTATGCATAATATGATGGAAGATAACCTCTTCCACCTCTTTACTAATGCATTAAATGTCAAATTGTAATACATTGTTAGGAATATTTATCCAAAATCATTTGATTAGGATCTAAATCAAGAAAAATGATAAGACTACCTTATATGACAATTCAAGCCTTCCTAACCTAAACTTGGTACTCAAATGTTTATGAGATGTAAAAAAAAAAATATTGCTAACAATGGTGTCTCCAATACTTATGATTCCAAGAGAACCATCCATGCTATTATTATAGGAATATATAATGGAGTGACTCTCTTTCCACCTATAAATAAACATCCCTTCTAGAATCCTCTTCCTCCCTCTCATGTCAACAATTATGAAATCCATCAACATATTTCCTTATATGAGATTAAGAGACACCTTCCTAGTTCTTCACCTAGAGATATAGATCCTTCCAATCATAATTCTTATTGGTATGATCCAAATTTTGTTCTTGGTTTCATGTAAGTTAGGGGAATTCTCATGAAACTTGTAAGCATCTTAGACACCTAGCTTTTGAGTTCTTACTTGATCCAAACTTTGATCATGAATCCATGATTAGAGAGTGTCACCAAACCTATGATAAAGTAAATAAGGCTTATTAATCCAAGTTCAAATGTGAATCACCTCTCCAAGATAATGGTCACCTTATCTTCTATTCCAATCCTTTTCCAAATAATACTCAAAGTCAACAAACTAATAATCAAAGTCAAACCTATTCCCAATTGGTCGATAATGTAACCATGGTCAACTCTCATTCTTTAATAATGAGGAAAAATTGGTGAACATGAATAAGATTAAGAATTCATTTCCTATATTGATCCTTATCCTCTTTAAGCTCACATCCTTATCCAACTTGTATAATAGTTTAGGACTATCCTCCACATCATTTTTCAACTACTAGATCTAAAGAAATCATTAATTTTGTACTTTTTGATAGCCTGAGTATATTAGCCACTTAGGTATGTTTTTTTGTAGATCATAATGACTTAATCATCCTAGTAAAGTTTCATATTTTCATAACTATATTGAACAACTAAGCACAATCTATTTCTTTGACCACTTCAATTCCTACTATATCAACCAACTCAGTATAGTCTATTTATTTGTCTAGTTCTATTTCAATTAGATAAGCTAAGATGGTAATATAATATTTGCCTAATTATACCTCTATTATATCAGCTAGGTTGGTAAAATATATTTATTTACCTAGTTCTGACTCTATTATATTGGTCAATTTGATGTAGTCTATTTTTGACAGTTTTGTGTCATCAACTGCATTAACTAGGTTGATCTAGTTGGCTTAGTCTACCTCAATTATACCAACAGTGATAAGACTATAAAATTTGAATCAAAATCATATTTATGTGGGTTTATCTTGATTTGTAACTGATATACTTCATAATTTAGTCCCTCTTTTTTAATCATGTCCAACTCACACTAGATTTGATGAGTGGGATCCCATAGAATAACTTTGTAGACTTCCATTTCTGATCACATTCCTTGAGATTATGATAAATTTTCCATGATAAAAAAACCATCTTATGCAATTTGTTTTGATATAAACATTCCTTGACCACCACTTATCAAGAAAGAATCTACCTTTAATTGGGTCCAAGAAAAGCATTTTGTAGTAATTTAAAGAGATGTCCATGCATGTTAATCACACTAGATATGCATTTCTCTCCTTAGAATTTCTCATTATGACTATAATCCATGATGAAATATTACTTAGTGTAGATGACCCACCTTTTTTAATTAATGTCTAAATTGGTGACATCTAATTCAAGGGAGCCTTGATAGATGAAGGTTCTAGAACTTATGTTGCTTCCTTGAAATTCATTAAAACCATAGGATATTCTGAATCTAACATTAAGTTTACCTAAAACATGTGCCAAGGATACGAGTGAATAAAAATTCCTCCACTAGGATGTGTTTGACTTATTATCATGGTACCACTTGTTATGATTAGAGTCAAGGTCATGGTATTCAATTTTACTTTATTTTATAACATTTTGCTTGATCACCCTTGAACTCATTGTATGAGGGTTGTGGCCTCTTTCACATGAAAATGCATGAAGTTTCCTTACATGGGTGCCATTTATAATGTACAAGGTGATACCAAACCTTGGAATTTAATACAATTCTAAAAACATAATGTGTATAAAATTCCAACCCTTGAGCCTTTACCTAACAGACTATTTCATGAATGCTAACATTTTAACTATCCCATCAACTCTAAATAAGTTATAGTGGTCACCATTAACTAGTGGGAAATATTTCACTAAAACTCTTTGATTTTAACTATGATGACATCAATGATATTATCTTAAAAATTAAAACATTAGAGCTTCCTTCTAGTATCATTGCTTAGTTTCTACCTACATTTTGACCTCATTGTCATTAGAAGCCAACTAACAAGTTTCATACTTATGTGGTTATTCCTAAGAATCTTCCTTCCCATAAATATTTTAGAGACATAGTGGTTGAATCCATTGACATAGATCTCACCACTTCTGATTATGACAATGGTTACACTTTAGATGACCCATACTTATTTAGCTATGCCCAAGCTAAGGTTGCATAAATCCTTCATTATTATTCTTCCCTTTATCACTCTAATGAGTAATTCTTATTCTCTTATACCATTAATTTAGTTTATATCATTTGATGTAATACTTATTCTCCCTTTGAATTTCTTAACATCGTTCCTTCTTCGGTTGATATTGATAAGTCTAAGTTAGAGACACTTTGGACTCATATGTGACACATAGTTTTAGTTATTTCTAAGCCTCATCAAAGCATGCTTAATGATTTATCTATGACCTAAACTTACTATTTTGATATAGATTATAAATCTTTGAGTTTTTTTTCCTCCAAATATGTGGGATATCGTCATATGACTAGTTCTTGATACTTTAGAGCATGTAGAGGATCACCCTAGTATAATACCCCTTCTTTCTTCTCCATTTGATGATGATGACTTATTCGATGAGATTTTAGATATACCTCATTATGTTCATCACCATAATTTGGATATGACACCATGCACACCCAGTAGAGGAAGAGCCATATTATGAGTTTCATAATGTCTTTGGTCATTCAAATCATGAGTGTAAAGCCTACCACCAATTTTTATCATAGTATAAGAAGAAATACCCAACTCCTATCATGGATAGTGTTGTCACTTTGAGTTTCACCCTTTGAGGATGTGTTTTAGGTCTCCTCACTCAATTAACATAATAAAAACATTCATAGGCTTTGGGTGACCTAAATGGTGGAATGAATCTCCAAAGAGGGATGGTTACCTTAATGCTACACCTAAGACTAACAATAAACCTACTCAATTTTAAGGAAAAGGAAAAAAGATAAACTTAACATGAAAGCAAAAGAGGCAATGCACTAAATATCTTGACCACTACCACTCATTTATAGGTGCAAAAATGAACCATAGAATTGAATTAACACTTAATAACTCCTAATATGATCTTCTTGCATCAATATTTTATATAGAGGCTAGAGATTCAATGTAAAACTGGGAGGGAAGAAATATCTTCACTAATAATCAATGCATGAATCATATATGACACTAACTACAATCTACAAGAGTGACTTTAAATTGCATAGAGGTGAGAAAATGGGACAACAAATAAGGAGAACTAAATCATCACATGATGATATTAAACATTCATGTACACACACTAAAAAAAATCATATGGTAAGGTAAAAATAAGTCATCTATTGATTTAGAGGGCTTACAACAGGAGCAGGGCTTCACCATATTCATGTGGAAGATGATTTCAACTTCACTTATAAGAGTATATATATGAGAATAAAAGGGAGAGAGAGATGGTGGATATGTAGAGGATCATGATGGATGAATTCCAATCATGAGGTCAGTTACAAAATCAATAAAGGTGATAAAATAGTCCTATAACCTTCATCCTTAACATGTGTCAGCTCTGTTTGATGATGTCCTCATGAAAGGTGGTATAGGAACCTCTTGATCTTCTAGGATTCATATTGCTTTCTTGAAACCAACATCCTTTCTTTATATAGTAGTTATAAATCCATCCATACATCTAGATAATTTTTATACTTATGCCACCTTACCCATGTTTGAGGATCTCTAAATTAATGTTATAGGGTCATGTTGTGTTTGAGAGTTCTTAACACCATGAAGCTAATAAACTGCCTATGTAATTGGTCCTCAAATCTGAAATTAGTTAGTAGAATGATATTTTTCATGAATTTAATATTCCTCTAAGTATTTCATTATATGTATACATGGATGCCATAAATATTCTTATGTCTTAAATGACCTTAAGAAGGTTTGCAACATCATTTCTTCAATGCAAGTGATAGGGTAGTCTTCACTTGGCTTAGTCTCTTGATTGAGAAAATTTCATATCACCATAAGGACTTATTTTATTAATTGTGTAAATTTATAGATTTAAAATCTTCCTAAACTATTCAAGAGATTCCCACACACTCAAACACCATGCAAAGTAACCAAGAACCTTGATTTCCTTTATGGTACACACCTATGTTTTATAATTTTATACCTAATAATGAAATATATAGAATTTAAAATAATTAAAAAACTTAAAGGAAATTAAAATAGACCTCCATGTATATTTTCATGATGTTTCATTAAGTAGAACTCAAAATATGCACTTTTTTGTGAAAACTAGGCTTACAGGGCAACTAACAAGCTAGTTTGCTAAACAAATTATATTTTGAGATCTAGAGGGTCTTAAGAGATTATTATTATTTTTTATTATAACATATATGAACACATATAAAAATTAAAATCACTATTTTTCATGATCAATCACAAAAAATATAAAAAACAATTATTTTCAGGTCTACAACTCAACAATCAGGAACAATGGACCTAGAGAGAAATGGGCACATCTTGAGATTTATGGTGTATAAAAACTTTATTATTTTTTTATATGACATTAATAGACCCATATATATCCTAAAAATACTTTATTAATTCAATTAGTTAATAAATATTCATAAAAACACCCTTTTTAGGCCTGCTACAGTCCAAAAACCAAAGACAAAGGAGAAATCCTCTTGAATGGGTTAATGACTTCTTGGTTTGAGTTGTTTGGGTGATTAAATTATGTTATAATTATTTTATAGCATAATTTTTGATTTTTATATACCATTAAAATGCATATTAATTCCCAATCTCCTTTGAAAATAGTTTACAACCTCCAAATTTGCCTGTCATGTCAAGAAACAACAAAATAATGAGATTTGCTTGCCAATGGAGGTCTGATCAGGATTGATTGCTTGTATTCTGATGTTTTAAGGGCTATTATTATTATTATTATTATTTATATTTAACCATAATTATTCATCCATAAAATTCAAAAGTGCTCCCAAAAGGAGAAAACCAAATTACTGGGGTTTGTAAGGGTTTTAGAGGTACTAAACTTATTAGTGATTATTCATAAAGCCCTACCCATAAAAATAAAAAATATTTAAACAAATATAGGGAATATGGGTTAACTTAAACCCAAAATATAACTTATACTCAAACTCTCTCTCCTCCATGAATCAATGCTAAACATGCTGACCTTCTTTGCTTGTGAGTGACCCGATGTAGTTCTTGAGCAATCTTTTACATTGTTTGGACCTATACCTTTTGATTGAGCATGATTTTAGGATTAATAATTATGGATGAGGTTTTAAAATGTTTAAACATGTAATTTATCATCAAAACATCCTTTTTTTTCCTATAACCTGCTCATTTTATTTGGCAACTCAAAGAAGATGTTTGTAACTAACTTTTTCTGACTTTAAATTACCATCTCCACATTAAAAACTGACTCAAAATGCTTTTACATGTTTGTTCCAATTTACATGACCTCTATTTGACCTTTGGAATAACTTTAATAAGCTTGAATCACATTGTCAAGACACCAGAATGATTTAGACAAGCATAAACATTAAACCTTAACTTTTACAAATACCTTAAACTATCCAAAAATACCTTAAATAATTTTAAAGTCTTCATAGATGACCATTTTCAAGGTTAGACAACTCAAAATATTGTTTTAACATACCATGATTAAGGGTGGCTAAATTAGCCAACTTTTTTGGTGACCTTCAGGGATAGTTTACGTATTAAACATCTAGACTGGTAGCCTTAGAAGTCCATTGGGATATGGAGTCACCCATTGCTCAGTAATAAACATTATTTAGCCCTAAAAAATTGATTTCAATTCCTTATAACAAGTTGAGAGAGTTGAATATACCTTTAGGACACACATAAAAAATCAAGTCACATGCGTTATGCCAAGAGCCATTTATGAAAAAGAGAGCAACAAACAACTAGTCAACATGTGCTAGAAGCAATTGGAAAAGAAAAAAACTAGCTTACTATGTATAAGACTTCAAATTCCTACTCCACCTAGATCAAAAGGAAAATTTTTAGAATATTCTTGACTCTATATGAGAAAATTGGCACTTGATGGATGGAGTCTATTGGAAGCTTGCTTATGAGGTGAGAGGTATGCCTTACCCCTTGAGATGTTGGCATTCTCATGATTTTCTTGATTGGAAATCAATCTTATCTCCTTAATTTATTTACCTATGGACTGATCATTCAAGTTAAGAACAATGTCATACCTTGTCCAAGCTTGATTGTTTGATGAAAATAATGTAATTCTACCTTACTCAAAGGTTGTTCTTGATCAGTCATGACAACCTAAGGTAATTCTCTTTGTAAGTCAGCTGGTGTATTTTGACATGTGTTTTCATTCTACCCTTTAGGAGATGTAGGTCTATTCAATACCTCAAATTATAGAACAAGATGATGGTATTACTACCACAAGTCATTGGGATTTTCTTCTTGTCCTATTAGAGAGAGAAAAACTTTAGTAATATTCTTATTCTACCCCATAAGGACTGATGGATTGTTAAGGATATCAAATTATTTGAAAATAATAAGTTACTATTGCCACATACCATCAAAACCTTCTCAATCCCCACTTTGAGATTCTTAAGGTTCACTAGGAATCACTACATCTTATTTTGTGTCTATACTTAGTTTATGTTTAAGACTATTACCTTGTGAAACCACTGATTCAATCTTAGTCACTATTACCATGTTGTCTTTAACTTGCTCATCTTTCCCATGAGCTTGAAAATATTATCAACCAATATGTCTTCATTAAGATCTCCCTCATGCTTTGCTACAATATGATATTTTTATTCTTTCATGCTAAATGGAAGCTCATTTGTACAACAAAGATCTTATTCATATCCCTAAATGCACTCTTGAGTAGGAAAGATTGAATTCTCTACATCTAGATGATGCTTATTTTCATGGCCACTTGATACATATTGAGGAGTGATTAATTGCACTTCTACTATATCCACCACTTGAACACTTTCATCGTAGCCTTTTTGAGGCTCATTTGTAGTTGTAATTGAAAGTGGAAGATTTTTAATTATTTTCACTTAAATTCATCTCATTTACTCTCCATGCAATAGGTCCTCCAATGTAAAGGGAGATGTTATTAGGACAAAGGGTTCTAAATGGTGGAGTAGGGGTATAATACTCATTTTCAAATGTAAAGTGAGTCATTAATGGCTCCCCTTCACTTGCCTTTCATACAACGGGTCCTTCTTCAAAAAGGGAGATAGTGGGAGACAAGAATGACTCATTTTTTAGAGTGGGATGAATATGCTCATGACATGGTTTAGGGTTTTAAGGAGTACTCTTCCAACTTGAAAACTTGGGGGTAATGGGCTCATTTAGGAGCTTTTGGGGAAGATGAAAAGAGACTTATGCTAAAGTTTATTTATTCTCCTCTTTACATTTAGCAATAATCCTATCAAATTATGATATACCTTCATCCTTATAAATAATTTCAACTAGAGGAGTAGATGAGGGGCTCAATAAACTTGGAAAATTTCTTGGTTTGGCCTATACAACTTTCTCCCTCTCTTGATTTTGAATTGGCTTATGAGGAGTATGTGATAAGATTGGAAACTTCTTTGGTTGAGGATTTTGAAGAACTTGAGGAAGAAAGTCTCCAAAGTTTTTCTCTTCTTGATATATTTTTTCAAGCTTGGCCTTGATATCACTAACAATTCTGGATAGACTAAGATTAGGAGAAGGATGACTTGGAGTAAAATGGGGTATATAAGACTGATGGCATGCCTAGAAATGTTTGTATGAAGGTTGACAAGCTTGGTAAGGTTGTTGAGGAGTAAGAGAAAGATATCATCCTTAGAGGTAAGGTTGGTTATATGAATAATTAGATCCATATGAGGGGAAAGTTGGATAATTATAGGGTTGTTATGGCTCTTCATAGGGTTGATATGGATCAATAAATTAGACAAAGTTGAAACCTACTTAAAACTCAGCCATGAAACTTCATGTTGAAAGTAAAAATAAAGGGCAATTTCTTGGAAATATTACCTAGGTTGATAAAACCAATAGAATGAACTTGGAGTCACCATTGATGCTTGTAAAAATGACTCCAAAGGTTGATGTATTAAAGTATAACACCAAAAATCCTTAAATAGATGATGTACTTTGATTACTTAGTCTATTGAGCATGCCAAAAGCTATTGTCACTTTGATTTTCACCCTCTAAGGAGGTGTTTTAGGTTTCATCAAATAATTTACACAATATAAACACTAATATTATGTGGGTGACCTAAATAGTGGAGTGAATCTCTATATAGAGTTGTCTCCCTTGATGCTACACCTAAGAATAATACTACACCTACTCAATTACAAAGAAAAATGAGAGAGAGAAAATTAACATGAAAGTAAAAGAGGTGATTCACAATATTTTTTGACCTCTACCACTCATTTTTAGGTGCATAAATGAATAATATAACTAACTTAACACTACCCAACTCCTAATCTGATCCTTCTGCATCAATATTTTGTAAAGAGGCTAGAGATTCAATACTCAACTAGGAGGGAGGAAAGATATCCATTAATAATCAATGCATGAATTAGATATGAAACTAACTAAAACTTTTAAGAGTGACTTCAAAATTCATATAGGTGATAAATTGGGACAAAACACAAGGAGAGCTGAATCATCACATGATAAGATCAACCATTCATAAATATACACTAAACATAGTCATAGAAGAAGGTTAAAAAATTAGTCATTTGATTATTTAAAGGGATTACAAAAGGATAAAGGCTTATACATAATAATTTGGATGATGGTTTCAACTTTAATTACAAGAGTACATATAGGATAATAGAGAGGATATAGAGAATTTGGACGTGTAAGAGGGTCATGATGGCTGACTTCAAATCATAAGGTTAGTTGCAACTTCAAGAAAGGTGATAAAAAAGTCATATAAAATTCATTCTCAACATGTTTCAATTTTTTTTGATGATGGCATCATTAAATGTGACATAGGATTCTCTTGGTCTTCTATGAATCATCTTGTTTTCTTGAAATTGACCTCCTTTCTTGATATAGAAGTTACAAGTTGACACTTGCCTTCAACTACCTTTGGGATTATTGACACATAATATTAGAACTTAAACACTTTTAAATATGATTTTTAAGGTGTATTATGTCTATTATTTTTCCTCAATAAAATTTTAAACTTGAGAGAAACTCTTATGCTTTAAATGGTCTTAAGAAGGTTTGCAACTTCATTTCTTCAATGCAAGTGAGAGGGCAATGTCCACTAGGTCTGGGTTATTACTTGATAAAATATTGTATCAACATGAATAATCCTTGATAATATAGTATAATTTTATTATAACTCTTAAAAATATTTAAAATATTCCCAAAATTTTCAAGATATTCTCACACACTCAAACACCATGCAAACCGGTCAAGAACCCTGATTTCCCTCATGGTACAGAGCCATGTTTTGCCTTTTTATCCATAATAATAAAATTTATGGACTTTAAAACAATTTAATAACTTAAATTATGTAAAATAATAAATTATTGTAAATTTTCATTAGGTTTCATTAATTATAACTCAAAATATACACTTTTTGATGAAAATTAGAACTGTAGGGCAGCAAACAGGGTAGTTTTTTATTTTTTTAATATTTTGAGTTACAGAGGGTCTCAAGAGCTTATTTTTTTTTGTATTTGAACATTTAATAACCATATAACTATTAAAATCACTTTTTGGTCGTGATATATCATAAAAAAATCCAAAACATTCATTTTCAGGACTGTAACAACTCAAAAATTAGGAACAATGGACCTAGAGAGATAAATAGACGTATCTTGAGTTTTATGGGGATTAAAGACCTAATTAGTTTTTTATTGGACTTATAAATACCCATATATATATTAAAACTATTTTATTCATTCAATAAATCAATAAAATCTCATAAAAATGCTTTTTTTAGGGCTACTACAACCTAGAAATCAAGAACAATGGAGAAATCCTCTTGAATGGGTTAACAACATCTTGGTTTGAGTGATTATATTATATTATAAGTCTAATATAATATAGTTTTATATGTTTATATACCATTAAAATTTATATTTAATCCACATATCCTCTAAAAACACTTCACAACCTCCAAATCTACCTGTCATGTCAAAAATTAATAAAATAATGAGATTTGCTTGCCAATGGAGGTCTAATCAGGGTTGTTTTCTTGGATTTTGGTGTTTTAAGGAATCTTAAGATTATTATGAATTTTAATAAAACATAATTCTACATTCATCAAGCTCAAATTTTTTTTCAAAAGGAGAAAACTGAACTATTGGGGTTTGCAAAGGTTTTAGAGGTGCTAAACTTGTTAGCGATTGTTCATAAAGCCCTACCCTTCAAACTCAAAACTATTGACAAAAATTTATAGGTAATATGGGTTAAATTAACCCCTAAGATAAATATTATTCAAAATATCTCTCCTCCATGAACCAATGCTAAACTCGTTGACCTTCTTTGCTTATGAATGACCTGATGGAGTTCTTGAGAAATATTTTACATTTTTTGGACTTGCACCTTCTACATGAGCATGATTTTGGGATTAATAAGGATAGACTATGTTGTGGTAGGTTATAATCACCTTATTATATGATATTATTGGTTTAAAATACTTGATCCAATATTGAAACATATAAAATCTCATCCAAACATGCCTTCTTTTGCTATGAAGCCCATTCATTTGGAAATATGTCTTGTTGTAACTATGTACCATATATCCATGGAGTCTTCCTTGAATTTTATAATGAGAATGTAATTACCAAACATATTATTTACCTTCCTTTCTTGCCCTTCATAATGTTATGTTATGTTTGGAGTTAGATCAATGAACAAAAGAGGTTTTAAAAGTGAATAAACATTGGAAATGTATGGAGTTGGCATTTCGGATTAATGTATGGGTGTAATAAGGAAACACATGATCTAAAAGAACCTATTTGACCTTTATACATGGTACTAAATCTTCACATTTGATATTCCACAAGTAAGTCACTTTGTAACATTGCAATAAGCAATACAACCAAAATAAGTGAAACCTTAATTTCTCTCAAAAAACCTTAAAATTTACAAAACCTTCATAGATGATCATAAACAAGGTTAGTGTTGGAGGTCTAGATTTCACCCTAAATGGAAGCAAAAGTGTTCAGGTCCTACTTCCAAATCTAGCTTAACATGGGACTGACCTTAGGTTGTGGGTATCCTATAATGGTGGTCAGACCTCTAGGATTTTTTTATGAGGCTAACTCCTCTGATGCATCATTTTAGATCATTAACACCAAAAAAAACCTACTAATAACTTAGGAAAAGGCTGTTAAGTGTGGAGCCTAATTTTCTTCCAAGATCAGATGTTAAAAATATGATGTTATTTTAGTTAGGTTTTGGATCTCATTATATTTGCCTTATAACATTGTAATTTTGTTATCAATCTGGGCCATTGATTAAAGGTTTCTAGATCTGATGGTAGAGGTTATTTTAGGTTTTTTTCTCCCTAAAATGTATTGCTAGATGGTTGAGATGAAAGATGAAATAGATTGCACATAAAGAGGAGGTAGAAATAGGTAAAGAGGTGTAACATGGTTTGTTGTAGGGTTTATTTCTCCCTTGTATTGATGGAAATAATATACTAAACAATTTTGGTGGATGTAGTTCATATTGGGTGAACCACATTAAATCTAGTGTCTCCTATTTTATGCATGTTTATGATTATTTTCTATATTTTCTTCCTATGTTTTATTTTATCCTAACAAGTGGTATCAAAGCAAAGGTTTTGTTTGCATAATTTTAAATCATAGGAAGAAAAGGGTTTGATCTCGAGTGGGAGCTATGGTAGATGAAAATAAATATAAGGTGGAGAAGTTCAATGGATAGAACTTTGGATTGTGGAAAATGTAGATGAAGGATTATCTTTACCAAAAGGACCTATATTTGCTATTGGGAGGGCAAGCCAAGAAGCCATCAATAATGTCAGATGAAGCTTGGGAACTATTAGATTAGAAAACCATTGGAACCATATGGTTGTGCTTTGCATCTTCTATATCATTCAACATATCACAAGAAAAGACAACAAAAGGTCTTATGAGCACATTATGAAAAAACCTCTACCTCAAATAAAATATTTTTGATGAAAAAATTATTAAATATGAAAATGTCTGAAAATGGTTTAATACCAGATCATTTAAATGAGTTAAAAATGGTTACTAGTTAGTTACATTTCATAAATATTAACTTTTATGATGAAGTTAGGGCTCTTCTTATTATTTTTTCCTTGCTTAAAATCTGAAATAGCTTGGTAATGGTAGTAGGCAACTCTATGTCTAATAATGCTAAACTAAAATTTGAAGATGTGTTGGGTGTTATACTAAGTGAGGAAATGTGAAGGAAAAGCATAGGTGAAACATCCATATCTAAAAATGCATTAACAATGGAGAATAGAGGAAGGTAGAAAAATAGAGAAAGAGGAAACTGTGAAAAATCAAAAGGGGGTGCAAGATATAAATCAAGAGGCAAGATGAAATGTTCGATCTGTGGCAAGCCATGACACACAAAGAAAGAGTGCTAGTTTTGAAAGGATAAATCAGGTAAAGACCAACATGAATGTAATAGAGAAGTAAATGTATTAGGTGATGTACTATAAGATGCTCTTATACTTTCTTTGGATAATATTACTAAATCTTGGGTTTTAGATTTAGGTGCTTCTTTTCATGTGACCCCTCATAGACATTATTTTATAGATTACATTCAAGGTAATTATGGAAATATTTACCTTGGTGATGATGAACCCTGTAGTATTGTTGGAAAAGGAAGTGTTCAAGTTAAATTACAAAATGGAAACACTTGGGTGCTGAAAGATGTCAGACATGTTCCAAGCTTGAGGAGAAATTTGATCTCTGTAGGGTAGCTGGGTAGTGAGGGTTGTTTGGTCACATTTACAACTGAATCATGGAATGTTACAAAGGGTTCTATGGTGGTTACAAAAGGTAAGAAAGTAGGCACTTTATATTTCTCTATAGATAATGTTAATTCATCTTGTGTTTTAGTTTCTATAGGTAAAGATGTAACTTTGTGGCATTATAGACTTGGCCACATGAGTGAAAAGAGAATGAATACCTTACATGCAAAAGACAAACTACCAAGTTTGAAAGAATTAGATCTGGACTTTTGTGAGCACTGTGTATATGGGAAACAAAAACATGTGAGCTTTCTTAGGGTTAGACCAGTCAGGAAGGAACATAAGTTAAAGCTTGTGCATATGAATGTATGGGGACCAGCTCAGGTATCTTCACTTGGTGGTTCAAATTATTATGTTACATTTATTGATTATGAAACTAGGAAGGTTTGGGTATACTATATAAAAAATAAGTCTAATGTTTTTGATACATTCAAGAAATAGAAAGCTTTAGTTTAAAATGAAATAGGTTTAAAACTAAAATATCTTAGATCAGATAATAGAGGTGAGTATTGTAGTAAAATTTTTAATAATTACTATTCAAAGAGTGGAATTAATAGACAAAAAATAGTTCTAAGAACACCACAACAAAATGGTGTGTCAAAAAGAATGAACAAGACTATTATGGAGTGTGCTAGATGCATGAGATTACATGCAAGTTTTCCTTTACAATTTCGGGTAGATGTTGTAACTACAATAGTTTATCTGATAAATAAAGGACCTTCAAGTGCTTTGGATGGTGGAATACCATAGGAGGCATGGAATGGAAAGAAGGTATATTATTATTTTCTAAGAGTTTTTGGTTGTGAGGCATTTTCTTATATTGAAAAAGATCATAAGAATAAGTTAGAAGCTAAGTCTTATAAATGCACATTTATTGGTTATGGAATTGATGACTATGGATTTTGGTTGTGGAATCTAGAAGAGAAGAAAATAATCAGGAGTAGATACAATTTGTTCCATGAAAAATTCATGTATAGGGACTAGTTGTAGGAAAAGAAGCAAGAATAATCTAAAAGAGAATATACAATACTAGAATACATTACAAAAAAACATGTCCCAGAGGTTCCTAATCAAAATGTGCAACAGGAACAAGTACCTCAAACCCCTGTTAGAATATCTACAAGAGTAAGTAAACCACATGATAATTTTTCTCCTTTATATTATTTATTACTTACTAATGGTGGTGATCCAAAAAGCTATGAAGAAGTGATGTAGATTGATGCCAAGGATAAGTGGGAGCAAGTTATGGATGAGGAGGATGGTGCTCTAATGGAAAACCAGACATGGGATTTGGTGGAGCTTCCCAAAGGAAAGAAGACATTGTAGAATAAGTGGGTATACAGGATAAAGGAGGAAAATGAAGTTAAAAATAAATTCAAGGCCAGAATGGTGGTTAAAGGTTTTTCATAAAAGAAAGGTATAGACTTTGACAAATATTTTCTCTAGTAGTTAAAATGACTTCTATAAGAGCTATTTTAAGTTTGGTAGCAGTAGAAGATTTGCACTGTAAACAATTAGATGTGAATACTGCATTCCTTCATGGTGACTTGGAGGATGAAATATATATAGAGTAGCCATAAGGATATGAAGTCAAGGGTAAGGAGAAAATGGTGTGTAGGTTGAAGAAGAGTTTGTATGACCTAAAACAAGCACTAAGACATTGGTATTTGAAATTTGAAAGTTTTATGATAGAATAGGGTTATTGTAGATGTAATTCAAACCATTGTGTATATTTTAAAAGTTTTGAAAATGGTAGATACATTATTTTGATTTTATATGTAGATGATATGGTTGTAGCTAGTTCCAACATGCATAATATTAATGTACTCAATAAATAGTTAAGTGATAGATTTTCTTCGAAGGATCTAGGTGCAGCTAAACAGATCTTTAGTATGAGGATAACTAGAGATAGAAAGAATAAGAAGCTGGAATTATCATAGGGAGAGTATAGAATAAAAATGTTGGAAAGATTTAATATGTAGGATGCAAAATCAATTGGGATACCTTTGGATACACACTTTAAATAAATAAAGGATCGATATCCTAAAACATAAAAAGATAAGAACTTGATGTCTAAAATTCCTTACTCATTAGTAGTTGGTAGTTTAATGTATGCAATGGTGTGTATGAGATCAAACATTTCACATGTAGTGGAAGTGGTGAGTAGGTTCATGAGTGATCTAAGAAAGGAACATTGGAAGGTAGTAAAATGGATCCTTCATTACTTAAGAGGGACCATAGATAAATTATTAATTTATGGTAGATCAAATGTGGCATTACATAGATATGTTGACTTAGATATGGAAAGTGACTTGGTTGGTAGAAGAAGCATTATAGGTTATGTGTTTATAGTAGGTGGTACAATAGTTAGTTGGGTATCATGGTTACATAAGGTTATGTCACTTTCAACCATAGAGGCTGAGTATGTTGTTTCTACAAATGAAAACAAGGAAATAATTTGGTTACAGAGGTTGATGGAAGAATTGGGACATAGTCAAGAAATATGTACTCTATATAGTGACAGTCAGAGTGCAATCCATCTAGCCAAAAACTCAACTTTTCACTCTAGAAAAAAACATATTTAGTTGTGGTATCATTTCATTCATTCAATGATAGAGGAAGAGCAACTAAAATTGGAGAATATACATACTAGTAAAAATCCTACAGATATAATGACCAAGGTGTTTACAAGAGAGAAGTTGAATTTTATTTAGTTTTAATTGGTCTTCATGGATGATAATTAAATTAATGAACTTGTCTAGGTCTAGATAGTATAGTGGATGTAGTAGTGGTGGAGTTGCTACAATCAGTCTCCAAGTGGGAGATTTTTAGGTGTAGATCCTGATTATCTTTCAAGATCAGAGAATAAAATTTGATGTTATTTTATTCGAGTTTTGGATCCCATTATATTTACCTTGTAAAATTGTAATTTCATAGTCAATCTGTGCCATTGATTAAAGGTTTTCAAATTTGATGGTAGAGGTTATGTTTAGGTGTTTTTTCCCTAAAATGTATTATTGGATGGTTGAGATGAAAGATGAAATAGATTTCACATAGAGAGGAAGCAAAAAGAGGTAGAGAGGTGTGACAAAGTTTGTTTCAAGATTTGTTTCTCCCTTGTATTACTGGAAATAATATACTGGACAAGTTTGGTGGATGTAGCCCATATTGGGTGAATCGTGTTAAATCTAGTGTCTCCTATTTTGTGCATGTTTATGATTATTTTTTGTATGTTTCATTGATTCATTTCATAGTTTATCTTGTATGCGATTTGAGGATAAATCTAAGTTTTATTTTATCCTAAAAAAGGGGGGATGGATAATATAAAAGGGAAAACTTAAGATAAATATGGTGATGCACCTAAATTATGGTTGATACACTCTACTTGACTCTTAAGACACTAATGAAACAAGCACAAGGCTAAATATAGGATTCCAAAACATCTATCATACATCATTATTTCATGTAAAGGTTCACCAAATGACCAAAAGCTAAGGGAAATGATGGAAAGGTCTAATGCAAGACACTAACCAATCATAATATCTATATGTGGGCTTTAATCTAGATATGTAGAACACTAAACATGACCTGTATAACAAGATGAACTAGTAACTAGGTGAGATCATGACTTGACAAGGGAGAGATTTCTACCACATGAAAATTTGCAAGTCTTGTATTCATCCGAAGAAGTTACAATCTCCATCTTGGTAGAGTTTGGTCATGCCCAAGAGAGGGAGTAGAGAAAATATAGAGAGGATATATTTTTTGGCTAAAAAGCCTGTATATATATTAGAAAGAGAGATGGGAACAAAATGTGTGGAAGAGTGGATAAAATATCATCATGATCAAGAAGTGAGGTGGTAGTTTAGTGATTGACTTTTACATGCATGTCTTGATCAACAAATGGATCTCTTTTTATCTCAATAATCCTCAAGCTCCTCTCATTGGCTGAGAGATCCCACTATAAGACAAGGGTTTGTTATGCATAGTGCCAAAGTCTATTTGAACAAAAACAATGCCCTTAACTAATTTTATAACTACCATCTTACAACATTGGGAACCTAAATCCACTTTATGTGTTCATGAGGATCAAACCCTCGAATCCTGATGCTGACAATGTCATGTTATGAATGGTAGTTAGTACCTACTTTGTCGATGATGGAGCCATGTCAATAAATGGGACCCTTTACATTAAAAATATATCTTCTCTGTTTTTCATATCTAGATCATATGTTCATCTATAGATAAAAAACCAATCTAAGACCATTGGTTTTCCTATAGTTGTCCATACTCTACTCAATGCTTGGTCCCATTTATCCATCAAATTTCCAACCTTTGATCTATATTAGGTCCAAAAGACCTAATATATCTTATTAGAGCCTTAATGGTGAATCCTAGTCTCAAAATATTTACTATGGTTCAATTGGGATCAAAATAAAACTTGGTTCCATGTATTTACACTATCTTGGGTCAAACTTGAGCTTGGTTTCCTATATTTGTTTTCCCAAGGTCAAAAACTGGGTCAGAAATCTTTGTCAAAAATGCCCTGGGCTTGATCCTTTTCCCATTAGTTATCAACAATATAACTCACCTTTATTAACTCCTTGATATTGGTTAATTTTGGCCCACATACCAAGCTTGTACCCATGTAGATCAGGTTACTAATGGATGAGTAGATAGATAGGTTTTAGAGACCCTACAAAATGTCAAGAGTGCTTGGAATGAGTATGAAAGTGAATACATTCATCTAGTCCATTATGTTCATTGAGACACTTGGGTCTAGTGGCAGAAAATTTAAGTAGGCAATTTTATGATGCCATCATTTCCAAATGTAGATGAGTTAGGGAGAATTGGTCACATGGGTCTGATCACATTAGTTTCAAGAACATATGTGCCAAGTTCTAGGTCATCTATTGAAGCACATCAAAAGATATGAACATTTAAAGTTGGCCTCTCAGACAAAATTCACTAAGTCTTCATACTTACCCAATTTTCAAGGGAGCTCAAATAAATATAAGTAAGTAGTTTGATGGTGATACATCTCGCAAGTATGATAGTCTCAATAGAAAATGGTCACATGGGTTTATTCAACTTAGTTCCTAGTTGTAATGTGTTAAATTTTAGGCCATGCATCTAAGCACGACAAAAGTTATCCATGTTCAAAGTTAGATCCTCAGATAGAATTCACTAAGTTTACATACTTAGCCATTTTTAATCATGACAGGCACATGAATGTCATATAAATTACATAGGTGATCTCACTTAAATATTCTATAAGTACACTTATAAATATCCCAATAAGTGGGTTCATCCCTTTTAACGTCAAGAACATCTCTTGAAATTTTGGGGCCTTTATGACATTCATGCTTCAAGATCCAAGCCTTCAAAGTTGGTCAAATAATGAGATACATTCACACAGACATCAACATTAAACCACTACAAAAATCCATTAAAACTTAAACTTTATGGTCTATAGGATGTCAAATCATAGTCGTGTGGATGCCAAATTTAAGATAGAGCAAAACCAATTTAGTAGTTGGAATGAGCTAAAATGATACATTAGAGGAGATAACCTTGTTAAAAAATCCTAGAGGTTTGACCAGATTATAAGATACCCATAGCCTAGGGTTAGTCCCATGTTGAGATATATTTGGAAGTAGGACCTAAACACTTTTGCTTCTAGCTAGGGTGTAATCTAGACCTCCAATAGTTCTGGCATGCCCGATGGGATAAGGTCTAAAAGAGTGGAAAGATCTTGGTGTGTCTTTCTTCTAATCAACTTTTATAAGTAATCAAATTAGTGCCAATGGTGACTCCAAATCAAATCTTCTAGTTATGAGCAGACCAGATATGTCTCATTAAAAAATTTAGTCATTTCTTACATCTCATTTGACATATGAGGTCAATATAAATAGTTATGGTGAATATTCCTATTATCCACCTCCTTATCAGAAGCTCCAATATGACCCTCATAGTCCATATGAGCCTAATCAACCCTATAAAGATTTTTGTCAAAGTTATGAGGATCCTTTATAAGTTTCTCATGATCCTTATTATCAATCGAATAGCTCTTACCTTACTCATGATCCTAACCAACAATATGAGGACTAATTTTAGTCATATATGCTAGAGTATTGCCCTGATCCTTTCTATGGACAACAAGCCCATCATAATACTACTCCTCATCAACCCTATCATGAGCCATCTATAACAGCACTTAAGTAGAATTTAATAAACCTTGACAAGCATGCACTAGAATTGTGCTCACATAAATGTTATGGCCAAGATGTCCCTACTTACTTGATTCATCATGTAAGAGAGTCATTATAGTGAATAAAATAAGAATGGACACCTATTGAGAGAGAAAATTAGATCAATCTCATAGGTGAGATAATGGATGTAGGTGGTTACATTCAAAGCATTGAAGACAAGCTAAAAGGGCTTGAGGAATAATAGGTCCAACCTCACCAATATTATGTGCCTTCATATACACCACCTTAACCTTATTATGTGCCAACCATTCCTCCCTAAGAGACCATTCTAAGTAACCCTTTGAATGTTCCAAGTTCTTCATATGCTCCTCAAACCATTCCTTCTTGGAAATCTATCCAATAGAGATATCAAAGAAATAAGGAGATTGTTGTGGAACAACCTACTGTTAGGGTCCAAGACTCCATCCTTCCTCAAGAACTCCTTATGAAGTCCTTTAAGGTTCCAAGATAAAACCAAGTTGTGAAGTCATGGGGTAGGCAAAGTGAGGGAAATTTGGATTTAAGGACCCAAGTTAAAGAAGGATCTAAACCTATGCAAATCTCTCTCATCCCTCTTTAGGAGTCTTCTTATGTTTCTTGTCTTCATGAAACCACTAACCATATTAAATAAAATCTATCTCAAGAGAATAGAGCAAAGCAAATCAAAGAGTTGGAGCTGAAAATAGGGAAAGAGGAGGAAAATCGTAATCATAAAGCTGAATGGGAACCTTTATCTTTTCCATCTTGGAACCAAATCATGTAGTCAAACAAATCCAAGGTCACTAAATCCCCTCCCTCCCCTCTTCAAGAATCTAGGTCATTTCCATCTTGGAAATCCATTCAAAGTAGAAGGTAGAAGAAGGAGGAAGTGGTGATTATAGAAGTTAAACAAGAGACCATGCATCCTCAAATCCTTTCCCCTCAAAAGCCCAGAGCCTTTCATTCATAGAGATCTATTCAAGAGGCAAAGAAATAGGAAGAGGAGGTGAAGGTGATCCAAGAAGATCAACTTAAGGAGCAAAATTAGGTACCTTTGGTAAATTCTTTGGATTTCTCTCATCTTACTAAATATTTTCAAAGATGTCCACTTTTCAAGAAAGAGCCTCTCCTTTATACAAGTACATGATAAAGAAGTTACTGATGTATAAAAGAAGGATGTCCTAGTTAGACAAGTTGATGATGTTTTCTATGAGTTCCTTGATAACAAAAAAGCTACCATTTATCATGAAGAACAAGAGCTTGTAAGTGAAGAACAAACTAAAATTGAGAACATGCTCAGTCATCAGCTTGATATTGAAAATGAAGCAGTATTGATTGACCAACCTGATATGTAAAAATAAGGTGTACAACGTCATGTTTGTGGTCAAGAAACTAATCTACTTATGACATTCAATTTGAAAAAGATTTAATTGAACTACAATTTCATGAGAGCAAATCTTTCGATTTGTTTGATATCTTTCATTTAGGTTTTTCTTTACTGGAATACAGTCTATTGCAGGATAAGAGGATTACTATCATCAAGCAAGAGGTAGTTATTCTCTCAAGAGATGACATGTTTGAACTTTTCAAACATGGATATCAACTTTTATCTCCAACTTAAAAAATCTATCTACACTTAGAAGTTGAGAATGAGCTCAAATGGCCTCAAGAAGTTAAAAAATTAGGTCTATCTCTCTTAGAGGTCAACCTTACAGATATGTTTAAGGAGACACATCGAGCTGGTGTATATATTCATGATTAGTAGTTTAGGAATGAGGAAGAACTAAATTTTTTCTTACAAATTCCACAAATTTAGGAGTATGATTGGGTCTTGGACTCATGTCTACAATTCATGCACCTAAAATTGGTAGTAGAAGAACCAGTTGTTTCCATAAGAAGACATGAGTATCCAATTACTCATAGCTACAAAAGAAAGATGTCAAGAAAAGGTGAGTATGTTTTAAAGTTCCAAGGTACATAAAATTGTTTCCCATGTGACCTAGATAGAAAATAATTGTAGATTACAGCCATGTACATATCAAACTAATTTTCATGAATTCTTCTAAGTGCTATTTTTGGCACATTTTTTTTATTGTCCCTATTTTATTTTAGGTTAGTTTCCTTCAATAAGTGCCTTGGGTACTCTATCTTGTTTTGTTATTTTTTGGCCCTTTATATTTGTTTCAAGAGAGGTTAGAGTATAATTGGTAGCTAGTGTTAGATCCAATTTAATATGTTGAATCCTTGTAGAGACTATGTGCCTGATGGACTAGTCAAGGTAGCATGATTTGAGTCCTTTTGCATAGACAGGTATGCAAACCCTATGAGTCACTAAAGATGTTGGCAAATTTTGGCCTACATACCAAGATTATACCCATATGGATCATGTTTATAATGGATGAGTAGATGGATAGGTTGTAGAGACCCTATGTAATGTTAATAGTTCTTGAAATGAGTATGGAAGTGCATAACATTCATCTGGTCCTTCATTGTGTTCATTAAGACACTTGGGTTTAGTGGTAGAAATTTTGAGTCGGCAGTTTATTAATGCCATCATTAACATGTGCAGATGAGTTAGGGAGAATTAGTCGCATGGGTTTGATCACATTAGTCCCAATAACATATGTGCTAAGTTCCAGGTCATTCATTGAAGCACATCAAAAGATATGAAGGTTCAAAGTTAGCCTCTCAGAGAAAATTCACTAAGTTTCCATACTTGGCCAATTTGCAAAAGAGCTCAAATAGAGCTAAGTGAGAAGTCTGATGGTGTTATATCTTATACATATAGTAGTCTCAAGAGAAAATGGTCATATGGGTTTGTTTAGGTTAGTCCCTAGTTGCAATGCACAAAGTTTTAGGCCATGAATCTAAGCACAACAAAAGTTATATATGTTCAAAGTTGGCTCCTCAGACATAATTCACTAAGTTTCCATACTCAGCCATTTTTAACCTGATAGGCACGTGGATGTCATATAGATTTCATAAGTGAGCTCACTTAAACATTATATAAGTACACTTAGAAAGATCTTAGGACTAGAATATTAAGTGGGTTCATCCCTTTTAATATCAAGAACATCTCTTAAATGTTTGGTGCCTCCCTGACATTCACACTTTAAGATCCAAGCATTTAAAGTTGGTCAAATAATGAGATACATTCACATATATGTCAACTTTAAACCATTGTAAAAATCCATTAGAGTTTAAGATTGACAGTCTGTGAGATGTTAAATATGTTTGTGTGGATGTCAAATGATGGTCACATGGACATCAAATTTAAGAAAAATAAATTCAATGCTTTTGAGCTTAAATTTGATAGTCACACAAACATCATTTTATGGGATCATGGACATTAATTTTGATCTAGTGAAGTATCCATTAGAGTTCAAACAGTGGGTCCTAGAAGATCTAACAGTCTTGTTCGATCATATATCTTGATTTAATGGTGTATGGTAAGTCAAATAATTAAGGGACTCGAGAGGTTGACATGTGGCATAAGCATGTGAGGTTGTAGATTGACATCGAATCTTGAAGATCAATACACATTCAACATGTGGCACAAGCTTGAATATAGTTGTAAGTCAAGAGGCAAGATCAATGGCTAGTTATATATCATATAGATCAAAATCAATAATGTGATCAAAGGTCAAGGAGTCAATGAAGCCAAGTTAGATTTCCAATAACCAATGGGAAAAGGATCGAGTCTGAGACATTTTCAATGGAGATTAGTGAGCCAATTTTTGACCTCAGGCAAAAAAATATAAGGAACCAAGTTTAAGTTCAACCCAAATTGGTGGAAATACATGGAACCAAGTTTGATGTCAATCTTGGTGGAACCAAAATGAAGATTTTGAGATCAGATTCCACCATTAAGGTTTTGCTAATATAGATTAGGTCTTTTAGACCTAATATAGATCAAAGGTCAAAAATGGGACCAAGCATCAAGTAGAGTATGGAAAACTATAAGAAAACTAATGGTCTTTGATTGGTTTTCTATTTATAGATAAACCTATGATCTAGATATGAAAAATAGAGAAGATATCTATTTGATGTAAAGGGTCCCATATGTCAACATGGATCCATCATCGACAAAGTAGGTACTAACCACCATTCATGGCATGACACTGTTAGTATCAAGATTTGAGGATTTGATCCTCATGAACACATCAAGTAGAATTAGGGTCCCAAGGTGCAAAGATGGTAGTTGGAGAAGTAGTTAAGGGAATTTTTTCCATTCAAATAGACTTTGGCACTATGCATAACAATCCCTTATATTTTAGTAGGATCTCTTAGCCAATATGAGGAGATTGAGGATTATTGAGATAACAAGAGATCCATTTGTTGATCAAGACATGCATGTAAAAAGTAATCAATAAGCTACCATATCACTTCTTGATCATGATGATATTTTCTCCACTCTTCCACACATTTTGTTCCCATCTCTCTTTCTCTCTTTCTGCTATACATCGAGGATTTTTAGCCAAAAAATGGATCCTCTCTATATTTTCTCTACTCCCTCTCTTGGGCATGACCAAACTTTGCCAAGATGGAGCTTATAACCTCTTAGGATGAATACAAGACTAATTTTTAAATTTCATTACTCTGGTATAGTGTGTACATGTCAAATTTGCATATGTGGTATAAACCTCTCCCTTGTTAAGCCATGATCTCACCTAATTACTAGTTCATATTGTTATGCAAGTCATGTTTAGTGTGCTACATCTCTTGATTGAATCTTGCATATGGATATTATGACTGTTTAGTGTCTTATATTAGACCTTTCCATCATTTCCCTCAACTTTTGGTCATTTGGTGAATGTCTACATGAAATATTGATGTATGATAGATGTTTTAGAATCCTATATTTAGCCTTATGCTTGTTCCATTAGTGTTTTAAGAGTCAAACAAAGAGGATCAACCATAATTTAGGTGCATCACCATATTTATCTTAGGTTTTGCCTTTCATGTTATCCCTCTTCCCCTTTTTCCTAGTCATTAATAAGTTTTAATAGTGGGAATGAGCTAAAATGATGCATAAAATGAGCTAGCCTCATTAAAAAATCCTAGAGGTCTGACCCCATTATAGGATACCCATAGCCTGAGGTCAATCCCATGTTGAGATAGATTTAGAAGTAGGACCTGAACACTTCTACTTCTAGATAGGGTACAATCTAGACCTTCAATAGTTCTAGCACACCCGAAGGGACAAGGTCCAAAAAAGTGGAAAGATCTTGGTGTGTCTTTTACCTGACCATCTTTTAGAATCAAGTAAATTAACACCAATGGTGACTACAAACTAAAGCTTCTGGTTATGATTAGACTAGGTATGTCTCATTGAAAAATTTAGTCAGTTCTTACATCTCATTTGACATATGAGGTCAATATGAATAGTTATGGTGAATATTTCTATTATCTACCTCCTTATCAGTAGCTCCAATATGACCCTTATAGTCCATATGAGCCTAATCAACCCTAACAAGATTTATGTCAAAGTTATGAGGAGCCTTGTCATGTTTCTCATGATCTTTATTATCAAGGAAATAAATCTTACCTTCTTCATGCTTTTCACCAATAATATGAGGAACAATTTCAGTCATATATGCCAGAGTATTGCCCTGATCCTTCCTTTGGACAACAAGCCCATTATAACACTACTCTTCATCAAACCTATCATGAGCCATCTATACCAACACTTAAGTAGACTTTAATAAGCCTTAACAAGCATGCACTATAATTATTCTCACAAAAATGTTATGTACAAGATGTCCCTACTCACCTTATTCATCATTTTAGAGAATAATTGTAGTGAATAAAATAAGAATGGACACCTGTTGAGAGAGAAAATTGGAACAATCTCATAGGTGAGTTGATGGATGTAGGTGGTTACATTCAAAGCATTGAAGACAAGCTAAAAGGCCTTAAGGAACAATAAGTCCAACCTCACCAATATTATGTGCCTTCATATACACCACCTTAGCCTTATTATGTGCCACCCATTCCTCCCCAAGAGACCATTGCAAGTAACCCTTTGAATGTTCCAAGTTATTCATATGTTCCTCAGACCTTTCCTTATTGAAAATCCATCCATGAGATATGTCAAAGAAAGAAGGAGATTATTATGGAATAGCCTACTGTTATGGTTCAAAACTCCATCTTTCCTTAAGAACCCCTTATGAATTCCTTCAAGGTTCCAAGCTGGAACCAAGTGGTGAAGTCATGGGGTAGGAAAAGAGAGGTAAGTCTAGATTTGAGGACCCAAGTTAAAGAAGGATATGAACCTATGATAACCTCTCTCATCCCTCCTCAAGAGTCTTCTTGTGTTCCTTATCTTCATGAAGCCACTAACCACCTTAAATATAAGCTATTTTAATAGAATATAGAAAATAAAATCAAAGAGTTGGAGTTGAAGACAAGGAAAAAGGAGGAGAAATAGAATTAGAAAGCTGAAGAGGAACCTCTAACTTTTCCATCTTGAAACCAAATCATGCAATCAAGAAAATCCAAGGTCACTCAATAACCTCCCTCCCCACTTTAATAATCTAAGTCATTTCCATCTTGGAAATCCATTCAAAATAGTAGGCAAAAGAAGGAGGAAGTGGTGATTATAGAAGTTAAACAAGAGACCATGTAGCCTCCACTCCTTTCCCCTCAAAATCCTAGAGCCTTTCCTTCATGGAGAGCCATTCAAGAGGCAAAGAAATAGGAAGAGGAGGTGAAGGTGATCCAAAAAGAGTAACTTTAGGAGAAAAATTAGGTACATATGGTAACTTATTTGGACCTCTCTCATCTTGTTGAATATTTTCACGCATATACTATCCCACTCTTTGAGAAAGAGCCTTTCCTCTATGAGGCAAACCAAGAAGATATAACTTAAGAAGTAGGAAATGAAGGTTAATTTAGTGACCAGGAGGAATAAATCATGATTAGGATACCTCTTGGCAAGTAAAAACATGCTTAAGTTTTCCATGATGATGTAAATATGGAACAAATGCAAGAGAAAGCTAAGGTAGAGGTTAAGATACAAGTACAAAAACAAGTACATGAGAAAGAACTTACTGATGTACAAAAAAGGATGTCCTAATTGGACAAGTTGATGATGTTTTCCATGAGTTAATTGATAACACAAAATCTACCATTTATCATGAAGAACAAGAGCTTGTAGGTGATGAAAATGAAGCAATTATGATTGACCAATCTAAGATGTCAAAATAAGTCTTTCAACCTCATGTTTGTGTTCAAGAAATTGATATGATTGATTCTGACATTCAGTTTGAAAAGGCTCTAATTGAACTATAGCTTCATGAGAACAAATATTCTAATTTGTTTGATATCTTTCATTTAGGTTTTTCTTTACTTGAATGTGGTCCATTAAATGATAAGAGGAGTACTATCATCAATCAAGATGTAATTATTCTCTCACAAGATGGCATGTTTGAACTTTTCAAACATGGTTATAAAATTTTCTCTCCAAATTTAGACATCTCTGTACTCTTAAAAGTTGAGAATGAGATCAAATGGCCTCAAAAAGTCACAAGATCAGGTCTATCTCCCTTAGAGGTCAACTTATAGATATGTTAAAGGAGACACATCAAGCTGGTCTATATATTCATGATCAATAGTTCAAGAATGAGGAAAAACTAAAGCTATTCTTGAAAAGTACACAAATTTGGAAGGAGTATGATTAGGTTTTGGTATCATGTCTAAAATTTATGTAATTGAAATTGGAAATAGAGGAACCAGTTTATTCCCCAAGAAGACATGAGCATCAAATTGTTCATAGATGTAGAAGAGAGTTGTCAAGAAAAGGCAAGTATGTTTCAAAGTTTCAAGGTGAAAAAAATAGTTTCCCATTTGAACCAAGTGGAAAATACTTGTAGATTTAAACCATGTACATATTAGACTAATTTTCATGCATTTATCTAAGTGATATTTTTGGCACATTTTGTTTCTTGTCCCTATTTTATTCTATGTTAGTTTCCTTCAATAAGTGCCTTGGGCACTCTATCTTGTTTTATTATTTCTTGGTCCTTTGTATTTTTTTCAAGAGAGGTTAGAGTAGAATTGATAGCTAGTGTTAGATCCAAGTCAATATGTTGAATCCTATTAGAGATTCCATGCTCGATAGACTAGATAAGGCAACATGATTTGAGTCATTTTTTATAGACAGGTATGCAACCCCTGTGAGTCACCAAAGATGTTGGCCAATTTTGGTCCACATACCCAAATTATACCCATATAGATTAGGTTGCTAATGGATGATTAGATGGATAGGTTAAAAATACCCTACATGATGTAAATATTACTTGGAATGAGTATGGAAGTGTATAGCATTACTGGTCCTTCATTGTGTTCATTGAGACACTTGGGTCTAGTGGCAAAAATTCTGAGTAGGTAGTTTGCCAACACCATCATTATCATGTGTGGATGAGTTAGGGAGAATTGATCACATTGGTATGATCACATTAGTCCCAAGAACATATGCAATAATCTCTTGGTCATCCACCAAAGCACATCAAAAGATATAAAGGTTAAAAGTTGGCCTCTCAGACAAAATTTGCTAAGTTTCCATACTTAGCCAATTTACAAGGGAAATCGAATAGAACCAATTAAGAAATTTTATGGTGCTACATCTCAAATGTATGGTAGTCTCAAGAGAAAAAGGTCACATGGGTTTATTTATCTTAGCCCTTAATTTCAATGCACTAAGTTTCAAGCTATGCATTTAAGCACGACAAAAATTATGCATGCCCAAAGTTATCTCCTCAGATAAAATTCACTAAGTTTTCATACTTAGCCATTTTTGACCATGACAAGCACACCAATGTCATATAGATTACACATGTGAGCTCACTTGAACATTATATAAATACAATTAAAAATCTCCTAGGACCAATGGATCAATTGGGTTCATCCCTTTTAATATCGAGAACATCTCTTGAAAGTTTGGTGCCTCCATGACATTCACACTTCAAGATCCAAGCCATCAAATTTTGTCAAATAATGAGATATATTCATGCAAATGTCAAATTTGAACCACTAAAAAAATCCATTATATCTTAATATTGATGGTCTAAGGGACATCAAATACATCCACGTGGACATTAAATGACAGGCACACAAATGTAAAATTTAAGACAAAACAAAACCAATCCTTTTGAGCTTAAATTTAATGATCACATGAACATCAATGATGGTCATGTAAATATCATCTGATGAGAGCATAGATGTTAATTTTGATCTTGTGAAGTAGTTTTTAGAATTCAAGTAGTGGGTCCTAATAGATCTCATATTCCTTGCTCGATTGTACATCTTGATCTGACAGTGTACGGTGAATCAAACAATCAAGGGACTTGAGAGGTTGACATGTGGCATAAGCACATGAGGTTATAGACTGACAACAAATCTTAAGGATAAATATGCATTTGACACATGGCACAAGCTATAATAGAGTTGACAAGTTAAGGGGCAAGATTGATAGTTGATGATTGATCATACAAATCAAAATAAAAAACGTGAGCAAAGGGTAAGGAGTCAATGGAGCCAAGTTGGATTACCGATAACCAATGGGAAAAGGATCAAGTTTGAGACATTTTCAATGGAGATTAGTGAGCCAATTTTTGACCTCAAGCAAATAAATATAAGGAACCAAGTTCAAGTTTGATCGAAATTAGTGGAAATATATGGAACTAAGTTTGATGTCAATCCCAGTGGAACCAGAACAAAGATTTTGAGATCATACTCCACCATTAAGGCTCTGATAAGATAGATTAGGTCTTTTAGACCTAATATAGATCAAAGGTCATCAATTTGATGGATAAATGGGAATAGGAATTGAGTGCAGTGTGGATAACTATAGGAAAACCAATGGTTTTAAATTGGTTTTCCATTTATAGATGAACCTATGATTCAGATATGAAAATTAGAGTAGATACATATTTAATACAAAGGGTCCCATTTATGGATGTGGCTCCATCTTTGAAAAGCAAGTAATGAATCCCATTCATAACATGGCACTGTCAGTATCAAGATTTGAGGATTTGATCCTCATGAACATGTCAAGTGGACTTAGGGTCCCAAGGTGGTAAGTTGGTAGTTGGAGAAGTAGTTAAGGGAATTATTTCCATTCAAATAGATTGTGGCACTATGCATAACAAGCCCTTGTATTCTAGTGGGACCTCTCAGCCAATGAGAGGAACTTGAGGATTATTGAGATAATAGAAGATCTACTTGTTTATCAAAACATGCATGCAAAAGGTAATCAATGAGCTTCCACCTCAATTCTTAATCATGATGATCTTTTCTCCACTCTTCCACACATTTTGTTCCCATATCTCTTTCTCTCTTTCTACTATATATAGAGGATTTTAAGCCAAAAAATGGATGTTCTCTATATTTTATCTACTCCCTCTCTTGGGCATGACCAAACTCTACTAAGATGGAGCTTGTAACCTTTTGGGATGAATACAAGACTGCTTTTTAGATTTCATTGTTGTATTATAGTGTGTACATGTCAGATTTGCATATGAGGTATAGATATCTCCCTTGTCAAGTCATGATCTCACCTAGTTACTAGTTCATCTTATTATTTAGGTCATATTTAGTGTTCTACATCTCTTGATTGAAACCCACATGTGGATACTATGACTGGTTAGTGTATTTCATTAGACCTTTCCATCATTTCCCTCAATGTTTGGTCATTTGGTGAACCTCTGCATGAAATACTAATGTATGAAAAATGTTTTAGAATCTTGGATTTAGCCTTGTGGTTGTTCCATTAGTTTTTTGAGAGTCAAGAAGAGTGGATCAACCATAATTTGGGTGAATCACCATCTTTAGCTTAGGTTTTCTCTTTCATGTTATCCCTCTCCCCCTTTTCCCTAGTCATTTGTAGGTTTTAGTAGTGGGGAATGAGTTAAAATGATGCATCAAAGGAGTTAGCCTCATTAAAAATCCTAGAGAGCTGACCCTATCATAGGATATCCATAGCCTAGGGTCAGTCCCATGTTGAGCTAGATTTAGAAGTAGGACCTGAACACTTTTGATTCTAGCTAGGGTGCAATCTAGAACTCCAATAGTTAGACAACTATTTTTTTTTTTGAACATACCATGATCAAGGGTGGATAAATTAGCCAATAGATAGTCAATCATATAAATATTCTAATCCTAAGCACTCTTGTTTCTTCCATGGGGCTAGTATAAATTGTTTGACTAATTTTCAATCCCTCTAATAGTATCTAGATGTAATTCATCTCAAGGCAGTTAATTTTCCATTTTAACCAAACATGTCACCTTTTAAAATTACACTTGATTATATCCAAAAATTGGGGAAGTGTATTGTCTTTGGGAAAAATGTTATACATAATTTACAAATAAGTATAGAGCCATTCAAAAATAATAAAGTGATTTTGTAAGGCCCCCTCCTCAAGATTCCTAGTAGCATTCATAGGGTACACCTAGGATGGAGGAACAACCTCCACTATAACCAAATTAATATCTTTGACCCACATATGTGTGTCTTATTCCTTCTTTAATGGCACCCTCTATTCCTTGCTTATGTTATTCTCATTATGAGGCTCTAATTCCTCCTCCTTCTAGTGCACCTAAATTATCTTTAGATCTTGTCTACAAGGTAGTTCTTTCATGACTTTCGAAAAAGGTATAAGAAACTATGGTTCTAGTTATATATTAGTTACAACAAGAATTAATAGAAGTTATTGATGATGTGTACAAAGAAATTTCACATCATTTGTGAGTAGATATTTCATTTTTTCATATTTACTACACATTTGTTTTCTTGATTTGATCTCTTATTTTTATCTTTAGCATACATGATGCTCCTTTTATATATCTTTCTTATAGCACAATCTTTACATTTTAACACTTTATTTGCAATATGTATCTTTAATTTCTATCTTTTTATCACACTTAATTATTGAACTTAGTTTCCCTTGTGAATATTTGGTAGCAACTTTGGGTTTTATTTTCAATATTTTTAGCTTCCCCCTATTTTAGGATGATTTATAATTAGACTTAGTTTCCCTTGTGGATATTTGGTTCACCTTTCATTTTTATTTTTTAAAATTTTAGCTTCCCTTTCATTTGGGATGATTTATTGTCGACCTTTTTTTCCCTTGTGAATCTTAGATATCACCTTTGAGTTTATTTCTCACTTTTCATAAAATATTTATAATCAACAATAGTTTCCTTGAGATTATTTAGTATCTTTTTCACTCCCCCTCTTTTGGGATGATTTCTATTATCGATGCTCGTGATAGACCTGTGTGGTTAGTTACTAGCATATCTTCATTATATCACCTTTTAACATAGATGGATCTTCAATTATCCACATATTTCCATTTCCTTTCACTTGAGGGACACTTGGGTTATTTTCAATATTGTACTCTTTATTATGGTGCAAGTCTAGGAGTCTTTAGGCATATTTATCTTTAGGTCTCCTCTCTAGTGGCTATCTTGTGTTAGTCATCTTTATCACCCATTGTTGGTTTTTAAAATTCTATATGGAAGAGGAAATATAAAATTCCAAAAGAGTTAAAAGGAATATTATAAGAAAAAGGCAATGTTAAAAGGCAACTTATCTCTTAAAACCAAGATTACACCAAAATACGTGATCTTTATGGTACATCTCTTATTCTAGTCAAACCTCAAACTCCATAGTTAGCCTCATGATAACACTGAGGTACATTGGGGTACATTAGGATAGTATAATGGGTTAGGAGGTATATTTACACCATTATCTATCTATATCTTTGTACATTATAGTGCCACCTACTTTCACACATAAGTATCTAAACTTCATATTAGACTAACAAATATATAAGGGGTCTAGGAGCAGGGAACATGATGTGGGATGGTAGGATACTTTTTATTTTTTATACATATAGACTTCATGGGATGATCTATATACTTCACTAGTTATCCCAAGTTTATGCTTTCTAGGTGATGTTCTTTAGGTTTTTGATGTCAATAATTCTTAGCTTTACCCACTTGATTAGAGTGTTAGGTCTCTACTAAGGATTTATACATCACCTTTGTGGTGACTTGAATCATTATATCTCCATCATATATTTCATTATATCCCATTTATGGATATTTTTTTAGCTATTCATGTCCCTCTTATTTACATTCATTTTTCCTATCTATATGCTTCATATTTGACTTTTAGCTTCCATTTATAACACCTCTTAGATTTTTAGTTTGTGAGTTGTATTATAAAACCTTATAGATTACAACCATACCTTCCTCAAAAAATCCCATCACCATTCATATAAAAAACCATCTCTGTCACCATAGTTATGTCTCTACATGGTTGTGTTTTTTTACATCTTTCTCTATCACTAACATTGATTTCTAGTTTTCACTCATTGAGGTTTTTATTTATCTTGAAACATGTCCTTGTTTGATTCGAGTATTTTCCTATCTTATAATTTATTTAAATTATGCTACACTTCTTATTTTACCCTATGTTAGATTTCATTTTTTTACCTATCTTACATTGAGTGACATTTTTTGACATATCCTAGTTTGATTATCTTTTACCTCTTCTTACATTAGATATCCCTTTTTACAGTTATTTTTCACATCTTATGACTAGTTTAGTATGGAATTTTAATGTCATTTATCACCCCTTTTTTACAATGTTTCTCATATTTTATGTTTCATATTATGATTTACATCTTACTTGCATTTGGTATGCTTTGCATTCATTTAGTCATGTTTTACATATTTTTATTAGTTGAATTTTTTTTATCTAATTACTTAAGATATATGTTTTTACTTGGTATGTGTTTTATTGTACCATGCATTTTCTCACATTTTATAGAAAATAATAGAACATACATCACATAATAACATTTTCGCATAACATGACATTAGAACCATAGTACATGTTAGAAATGGAAAACTATAAATACATTCATATGTAAATAACCAAAAATGATATATATATATATATATATATATATATATATATATATATATATATATATATATATATATATATATATATATATATATATATATATATACACAAGTATGTCATCATTTTGTACATCAAAATACAAAAAATATACATCAATACATCTGTGGTCTAATTTCAATCCCTAAGTGATCATGGGTGAGGTACCATGCTCCCTAACGAGCCTAATTTTGTTGAAGCTTATAAATATATCTCTATATTATATGTCTGAGACCATATTTCCCAAAACTATTACTATTATCTAACCAAATTTATCTTTAGTTGGTACACCCAGGCTATTATTGCCCTTGGTAGTGATATCCTCTATCAAATCTCTATGTATTACAACCACATAATACCATACATACACATACCATCCAATAAAAACTAATAGTATAACAAGACCTTGCTCCAGCCATCATAACTCATGTAGTGACACCAACCAATTTAAACAGGGCAAAGGAACCATTATGAAAGTCATCTAAGTGTAAAAGAGATTGAGATATGTTAGAAAATACTTATTATGATGAAAATAACTAATTTTTATTACCATAATACAATAATTTAACAATATTTAATGTAAAACCTCCACTAAAGTGTACACAGTCTTACCTACATTCCCAAAATTCTATTAAGTTGCATTGGAGAGCTCATTAAAAGTTGTTAGAAGATTAAAAATCATTATAAAAGGTATAAATATGTGGGTAAGACCTAAAATATCCAAAAAATACTTTTAAATTAGATAAGTTTCAAATTATAATGTTTTATCCCCTTTCAGCCTTCCACAGGCTTGTTTGTGTTTACTAAACCTAGGATTTGGAAATTGAAACATACATAACTATTGATCCCACTATAAAATTTTTATGATAATTAGTAATATATAATATTTCAACATGATTAATATTATTATGAATGTTTTAGGTTGGTATATTATAATATGATATGGTATATAGGTTTGAATCATCAAATTAGGCTTAGGAGACCTAATCACTAGTAAGGGTATTGAGTTAGGTGGTCTCTCTTGGGAGTTGGGTCATGAAAATTTATATGAAGAAAGAATGAGATAAAGGTTGTTTTTAAATATCCTTATTTTGAGGGAACCTTTAACATTTTTCATAAATACCAGCTTTTATTAGAAGAGAGCAATAAGGACTAGACTCAAAAAAGAGAAAGTGTAAGTTGTTGAGTAATTATTACTTACAAGTTGTGTTAGTTGGTTGGATGTTTGAGAGAAGGTTAAAATAATAATATGTATGGTTATATTTTCCTTGGAGATAAGACAATAACCATGGAACCCTAAATGAGGCCTTTAGGCCTATAAAGTTATATGAGATTGAGCAAGCTAGGAATAAGAAACGAGAAGATAAACTTGAAAATGGATTAGGAGATGATGATAGTGACTTGTATAAAGGAGATAATGCATAATTATATGATGAATGATATGTATTAAAATAAAAATTAGGAATAGGAATGCAAAGAGGCTAGGGGCCTAGTTAAGAGAGAGATTGGGGAAGAGAGTTAAAGATGTAAGGTACCTACAAAAAAGAAGCAAGATCATATTTAACAAAGGCATTTAAGTCAAGAATCAAAGCCAAGGTAGTGAAAAGGAGGTTTTAGTAATCAAACACTACATCAAGTGGTATCAAAGTAGGTAAGCTCTTGGTATAATTTATGTTTTTGAATATTCAAGGTTGATATTTGAGATTGTTGAAGGCTACAAATGGAGATTTTATGAAGATAAGTTGTATGTGTATAATAAGAGAGAGTTATAGAGTTGTGGTAAAGTATCCATAAAAATATAGATAAAAAATCTCAAATATAGATAAGAGAGATTCCAAGTGAGAGTTATAGTTCCAAGGTGATAAAGACTTGGACAAGAGTGTTAATAGACCATGTAGAGGTTGAGACACCAAAGCAAAGTGAAAAAGACCTGATTAAAATAAGATGAAGATAGAGAATAAAAAGGAGAGGAATGGATTAATTATGTAGAGGGTTATGAGAAAATCCTCTTTGCACCATCATTGGTTCTGACCTTGGCTTGAATCAATTTTCAATGCTTTACTCTGTTCATAAGTTTCAAGTTTCAATAATAGTCTTTCATCTTTCTCTAGGCTTGTTAGCACCTCTACTATGTAAATATTTACTAAGCACTATTGATCCAATCATTAATTTAATTATACCCTTCATAAACCTAATTTATCATTCACTCATCTCAATTCCTTCATTTTCTAATCTCCTCTCATTCACTCACTCACTAGCTTCCCACTAGTTCACAACTCGAGGCTAAAAACATCAAATATTGTTATTGATCTCATGAATGAAATCATACCACCATGGATGGAATTTCTTAATCATAATAAACTTGTCTCAACCCATTTTAACCTCTCAATCACTCTCCAATATTCACTTACACACTTCAAGATCAATAGTGAGGTTATTTCCTTGTAGCCCTTTTTTCACTAATCTCCTTAGTTTGATCATTATAAAAGACATATAAAGTATATATTTTTTCACCATATATCTTATTATTATTTCTTATGAAGTTTCATAACATAACTCTTTGTGTAGATGCTCTTTCCCTTGCAACATCCTTACCAATTAGGCCTTATAACCCTTCTCGCACTTGCTCAGTCACTGAATCCATACCAGACCATATTGTAACCAGTAAAAACATATTAAATAATTTTCCTCATGGTAAAATACATGGGCTTACAAATTTTTGTCATTTTTACATAGTTATAACCAAAGTTATAGGGGTTTTTGTTTCAAAACCCTAGCTAGGCAAATGTATAGGCCTGTACAGGCTGAGAGGCAAGAAAATGGAATTATCTACATTTGAAAGAATTTAAATGATTCCCACAAGTTGTTTAGGCTCTATCCTTCCATAAAAAAACTATTGTGAATGATATATTTCTTTAATAAACACTAACACTCTCTTAATGACTCATTGCATACCAAAACATAGAGCTCTAAATCCTTTTATAGGACTACGTCAACACATTTGAGGATTACCTAGATTTTAAGACTCTTTAAGTGATTTTAAAACCTTATGCACCATTATTTCACCTGTTCAAGCCATACTCACCCCATATTAGGCCATAACATTCATTTCTTTGGAGCAAAATGGATTTCACCTCTCTTTTCACCATGACTGTCTATCTCAAGATAGGGTAAAAATAGTGTAATGAAGTTTTGATGATTGGAAACCAATTTTTAAATTTAAAATTAGGTTTTGGAATTAAAATAACCCATATACAATCAATTAAAAAATCTAATTTCAATTAAAAATCTAAAATCTCTTGATAGGAGTTAAACCACCTTGTTTCCTTAATATGTCAACTATAACAAGCACACACAAAGTTTCAAAGATCGAGTTCTCTTTCTATTTAATGTCCCAATTTAAATGCAAGGAATAAAAAATAATGAATGGCCTAACACCTATATATATTTAAGACAATTATACCCTGTGTCTACTTGCATTGATCATCCTCTAAGTTATCAAAACTAGTGATTTACTTGATTATCTCAGACATATAATAAGGTTTTAGGGATGAGAGAGTTATTTATTGAGTTATCTTATTTATAAAATCACAAATGACCATCTAAAGGATTAAAAAGTGTATAAACTTCTTTAAATTTAACACACATTATTTTCATATATCAACTACTCCCACATAATTCAATTTTTTTAAATTTTTGACTGCAATCTCATTCTCTTTTTGGACTGTCACCCTATATTTATTGTCCCAAACCTAAAACCACACACAATAAGGTCTGTCTATAGCCTCAAGGGATTTTTTGAAACAAAATATGAACAAGATAAATTCATATACCTTTTAATCTAGATTAAACATACACAAACAACCTTTCTTTATTAGCATGTACCATCAACTTTTAAATATACAATCCATTCTTGGACTCTGCCATCTTCTTGGAGAGTATATAGACTTCTTGTATTTGTTTATTATCTCTCCTTCTTATATATCTCTCATAACCTCCTAATATCATGCTATAACTCCTATTTTCCTTCACATCTATGTTGGTTTTGGGTGGTTACTGTAGACACCGAAATCGTGTCTAACCCTTGTTCATTCCTCCCCCTTGGTCCATTCTTAACCCATTCTTAACCCATACAATTACTAATTTAAAATAATAAACTTATTTTGAATTAAAACCCCCCTCCTTGGACACATCACCCATGACACCTCACCTAGGACACCTCGCCTTGGACCATTTCCCACCCTATGACTCACCCAAGACCTATTCTTACTCCTTTCCAACCGCCTAACCAACTCTCGTGCGTATTTAGCCTAACCTTCGACCAATCTCCAATGGATTATGCACCTGGCAGATGGAGAACGGGCTTGTAGGCCCTTTTACTCGTTCTTCACCCACCGACATTAGTCAACTGTCAGTCGACGCCAGTGGGATCGCTGACGTTGGTTTACTTAAACCAACTTCTGACCTCTTTTTTGGCTAATCACAAATTCTTAATCAAAAATTCTGAATCTCGGGAGCTAATCACAAATTTGGAATCTTCAATCTTCAACCATCTGCCAATCTGCCAATCTCTCAGTCAGGCGTCTCACTCTCTCCCTCAGGGGCAGCAATAGGAATTCTGCCTTCAGCAACTCCATCAGCAACAGGGCTTCCACACTAGCAACACCAACAGCAGGTACGGGAATCATCAGCATCACACCTTCAACAAGGCACAGGTATGTATATTGTCTATGTTTTCTTTGTGTTTTCTAGTCATTTGCTTCTAAGTATTATGAATTAGATTCAGCACTTCCTATCCCCAGACCAAACTAGACCCGAATCCTTATTTCCCTATCTCCTTATTGGCCTCCTCTACCCTTTTGTCCATTTGACATTCTGTCCATTTGACTCCCCTGTATCTCAGACCCAGACCTTCAGACTACCTCAAAACCAGACTCTCAGACCTTTAGACCGACCCAAACCATTCTGCACGACCAGATCCTATCCACAGACCAGAGACCTGACCAGACCCCATCCAAGCTTACTGCCCTGACTGATGCCGGCCATTGCCCCAACTGATGTCGACAGCCTAACCAATGTCGGCAGACCTCAACAACTGACGTCGGTAGGACCACCGATGCCGGCGACTGTGACCAGTCTGATAGCATCTTCCAGGTAAGCCTTTGCTTCCATTTTCTTTTTCAATCTTTTATCACTTTAGTCTTTTATCATTCAGCTATTTATCAGACATCTTTTTTATCGACTAGTGGGTTGATATCCCTTAAGGAAGTCTTCATACTTCTGGGATCAAGCTTTCGCTTGGCAACCCACCATCTCCTTATCTAACGCCTTCTTTTGTCCAAGTCTCTTTTCTTTGCAGGTGTCATTCCTCCACAGCCAAAGAGGAGTTCTCACAGCATCTGGATTACGGTGCACATGACTACATCTAGGTACATACAAGCCTTGACCATCGCTTAGTTTCTTAATTCTCTCTTTGAATGTAGAAAGCAAAATTAACATAGAACCATTCTGGCACGCTCGGTGGGACCTTAGGGCTTTCTTTGGGTTCCTTTTCCTTCTTTTTTCATTTAGGTGCATTAGGTTTCTCCCTTTTCACCTCTTTCTTCTCTTCTAAATGACATTATAAGCAAGAATAAAAAGAACTTTTCTTTTCTTTTCTTGCATTTCTAGACTAGTCAAAAATCATATTCTTCAACCCTTTCTCAACTTGTTTTCATCCGAACTTAACATTTCGAATTGGGCTTAAAACACGTTGCATTGCATTTCTACTTGCTTGCATTTCTTAGTCCACACTTAGTAATTAACAAACCGCATATTGAATTAATCATAGATCACTTAATGTTACACACCCGAACCACTTGCACTAAACTGAACATCAAACTTACCTGAGACAAGGCCCGACTGGGATTTCATCCCCCAGCGGATACCTTACCCATCTCGGTGATCCTACTTGGATTTCATCACCAAGGGGAAAGCCCACTCTGTTCTCTGGCAGAGTCTAATCTCTAGGGAAAGTATATTTTGGCTAAGCGAGACCAGCTTATCACTGGACTCGTGAAGTGAGGGGAGCTTGCTCCTTAGCACCAGGCCATGTACGGAACCTAACCCAGACTTCTTGAGTGCTTAAACAAAACCTAAAACCATCCATAGACTACCTCTTCTAGGACCCTTCTAACAACCAACCTCCCAAACATCACTTTAAGGCATAAGCCACAGGATTCTAAAAAAATGATTCTTAGGATTTAATGCTTAGGGCCTGTCTGTCTCCATCTCTGTTTTTCTGTTCCTATCTAGTTTTTTGAGCTAGTGAGGATGTTCTTCTTCCTTTTTTCCAAGAATATTCAATTTTTTTGAGTTTTTGGAAAACACAGTCACCGGTATCGACTTCACCACTGACGTCGGCAACCTCCATCCACCGACATTGGTTATCTGACTGACGTCGGCCATCTTTATCACCGACATCAGTTTTTAAACTGACGTCGGTCACTATCACAGTCCTTTTTTCTCAAAATAGCAGCCTTAAACTCGACCCCTTTTTCTACCAAAACCACATTCTGAGTTTCTAAAATTGAAAAAACATAGTTTCTGGAACCTGACCCTCTTCTTACCTTGAATGGTTTTGATGCATAGTCAAACCAAGGCTCTTCTTGACCACGCTCCCTCGTCCCTAACCAGTCCTATAATGGAGTTCCACTCAGAGATTGAAAGAACTCCTACAGGACCGACCTCGACTCAAACTTCCATCATCCCTGAAGGGGACCAAGATTTTGAAAGATTCTTGGACCTCAATGTCACAGCCCTCCAAAACTATCTCACGAGAAACCCAACGCGAGACCTTTCGGGTGAAGCGGTGGTGACATCAAGACCATTCGCTACCCAACCTTTTACGACCCAGCCTTTTGCCTCAACCGTTAACCTGACCATGGCCAATACGCAAAGTTTGGCCTCCCCATCTATTTTCAGACCAATCTCCATCGGGGTTTCTTTACCCCCTCAACCACATGCAATTCAACCAAGTTCTACATCATACCAGAACTTGATTGTCTCGACCCCTCACACTCTTGCACCCATATATGCAGGAGTGCCTACCTCCCCTTTTGTCCATGCCACCACACAACCATCTTTGGCAGTATTCAGTCAACTTATGCCTTCTACTTCCATGACTCAACCACTTTTGGCCTCCACTTATGTCCCTGTGACTAGTTATACATACATTGCGCCCCCACAAGCACAACTGACTACGTCGTATGCCTCCTCTAGCCTCTTTCAAGCACCCTACAACCTAGGGGGCACCCCGTCTACCAATCCATTAGCAGACATCATTAAAATGCTAATGGATAAAATGTCCAGTCTCGAGACCTCTATCTCTGGTTCACGCAATGCTCTCTCGTATGAGCAAATTTGCAACGAGCCCATCCATCCTTCCGTCCCTATCCAACCATACCCCAACCAATGGGAGCTTCCTAAATTCACTCGCTTACAGAGTAAGGAGGACCTGCAACAACATATATGGGCATTCAGACATGCCTGTTACCTCATTGCCCATGACGATGCATTACTTCTATGCACGTTTCCTATGTCGCTTGCTGGCCCTGCCCTTGACTGGTATAGCTCTCTTGCCAGACATTCTATCTTTTCTTTCATTCAACTTGCCCAACTATTTCTCAACTATTTTTCTATCAACATCACCAAACAAGTCTCAATCATAGACCTCTACTCCATTAGGCAATTTGACGATGAATCAATAGTCGATTTTGTCGCCCATTAGAGAGGCTTGATTAACCAGCTCTCCTTCTCCTTGCCTCAACCTGAGCTCATCGAGCTCTTTTCTTGAGCATGTGCCAGGCACATCTCTTCTACCTTATAGATTCAGACATTCTGCACTTTTGACGAAGCTTTCACCATGGCTCAAAAACTTGAACTCTGCGCCATTGAAGAAGATAAGGTCAAATTGCGTAATACCAACGCAAAAACCAATGACCCTTCTTCTTCCAGACCTTCTTCTTCTGCCAACTCCAAACCCAAAGGAGTGGCCAACATTGTGGTCATTAGATCACCATCCTCGATGACAACTAATTACTCTCAACCTTCTACATCTCCCAGCATCACTAAATAATTCCAACAACGGTACATCCAGCATTCATACACTCCGCTTGGAGAATCATACGCTTCCATTTTGGAAAAACTTGTCAAGTAGGGGGTCCTCAATCTCCCTCCAATCTGACCACCTCAATTCAACCCTTCAAAAGCCATCCCTACATGGTATAGGGAGGCCGACTTATGTCACTTTCACCGCATCCACGGCCATGACATCGACAATTGCCAAACCTTTAAAAACATCATCCAAGACATGATCGACAAGGGGGATCTTATTTTAGATAACCCAAATGCGCCTTCCAACCAACACATCGACATTTTTAGACAACCATTCCCAAACCATCCTCCTACTCAAAACAATGTCCAAACCATGATCAATGACCCCCAAGACCATGATATTCACATGGTCAACACTATCTTGCCTCCTGTCCTTGACCAACCTCCTCCATCACAGGATGAATAACTTTCTTCTCTTATTAGTCCTCCATCTACCTCTCTTATACTGGAGGACGCCTTGACCATGCCAACGCCATTGGCCCTACCTTCATCCGAAGACCCTACCTTGCCTACTCCTCAAGCACAAGCAGAAGGCACGATCATCCCTGCCTCCTGCCCTCTCGAGGATCTGCACTCTCTTATTTCTTCTCCACCAAGAGAAGAACCAGTCTCTTCACCCATTTCGACCGAGGAAGACCCAGTCATGGTTTTCTCTTGCCTTTTGCCTGAGATTGTTACATCTCACTCACCTCTGTCCATATCTGAACCCAAACCCGCATCTAACCTCACCTCACACAAAGGTGGCCCTCAACCCAAACCAAAGAAGGCCACTAGACCACACTGGAGAACTCCTCCCCCACCTTCCTCATTACCTTCAATCTTAGGCCCACATCTGTCCACTTTAATAGAGGTGCTGCCCACTCCCATACTTCACATAGGCAAGTCGCCTCCATTACTCCCTCAACCCCTCAGACATATATCTCCTCCAAACCATTGACATATGCCTCTTACACCTCCTAAACCAAAGTCATCAACCCCCATTATAACAAAATATCCAAACCTGTTAGCAGGTTTTTATGCCTTGCTATTACGGCAATTGTTGTAGTCCTCTCGCATCAATCTCCCGCCTCTTAAACTATATCAATTTCTCAGACCAAAACCACCCTGGTTCAACGACACTCGTATTTGTGCATATCATCGCACACCTGGGCACGACACTGAGCATTGTTGTGCCCTCAAGGTTGCCATTCACCAATGTCTGGGGAATGACACCTTTCTTCTCAGCCACATCATCAATAAACCTTCAACACCACCCCACTCATCAACTCTTGGATCAAGGCCATCCTGGTTCGACAACTCTAAATTTTGCCATTATCATCACACTCCAGGACATGACACTGAGCATTGTTGTGCTCTCAAAGCTGTCATTCATCAACACCAAAAAAAGGATTCCCTTCTCATCAAGGACCCTCTCGACCTCCTCCTCGATAAATTATCAACACTGACCCATGCCTCTCAAACCTCATCACCTAAATCGGGATCTCCACGCCAGACTATGGTCCCTTTGCCACCTTTGACCCCATTATTCGACATCAACACAGTCCATCTAACCACCAAGCCTCAATCAATCTTGACCAATCTATCCAACATTCTCCCTAAGCGACTGGGGGAATCCAACCTTATCCTGACCTCGACCAAACATTCAACCAACTTTGACCAGACATTCGACCAAACTTCAATCAAGTCTCGACCAACCATTAATCAACCTTCCTATCATAACCTCGAACAGACCTCAACCACACATAGTCCAATCATCAATCAACCAAACATCAACCAAACCTCGACCAAACTTCAATCATCAAACATCAACCAACCAAGCACCTATCACTTCTTCAAACCGTCATCAATCATCGTGACCAATCTGGAAAGAGCCAAATGGGGCAAGTTTGCTCCTAATTGACTTAGACCTTATCATAAATGCACTAGCATGGCCCAGGGACTTATCAGAACCTGAGCCCTTTTATGCCTTGCATCCATGACCATTCTTCTGTTAGTCGAGTATTCATCACTTGACATTTTACTTGAGCTCGTCCCTTGAGCAACCCCTTGTCATTGTCATTCCTATTCCTTTCAACCCTGATTTCCAACATTCGTCAACCCTTTTTGTCAAGCAATAATGCTTTGTCTAAATAAAAGGGAACCCTTAAACCTCTACAGGTTCATCCATGGCTAAACTTCAGTCAACAATTATATCAAAAATAACATATCATACTAGGTCATTAAACTCTAAATGTAGACTGCTCCCTTGAAGGACAGCTACACAATTGCTGTATTACTAGACTGCTCCCTTGAAGGACAGCTAGGCCAAGTCATTATCAAACATATAAAGCAAAATATAGACCACTCCCTTGAAGGATGGCTATGACTAACTCTTGCTACAGAAAACACTCTTTCTGAAGCTTCTCGGATCGATCAACTTCACATATATGACCACCAAAGCAAACAACATCTTTATGTGGACTTCCCGCATCGATCAGTTCACCGTCAAAAAAAAAAAGACTGACAAGCTATCAAGCCATGGACATGCCTATAGTCATTCTTGGGTCACCTATAAAAGGGGCAAGGTTCTTCCTGCCACAAAAGCGTTACCCCATCCTCTCATATCATAATCCTACTTATCACCCCAACATACTCAAGGGACTTTGAGCTCACTTAATGTCAAGTGATTCGATTACTTCTCTGACACAACCATGGTCAACTATGTAAGCATACACAGGGATTTTGTTCTAACAACCCCTATCTATGCTCTCTTTTCGGTCCTTGTCAACGAAAGAGCCACTCGCCTTTCTCTTATCCTTCACACTTTGGCCACATTCAACCAAACCTTTTTCTACCCAACCAAGCCAACATTTTCAGACCACCAACATCATCATTGTCCTTTTCATGTAGTTTCTATGGACACCAATACATATAGGAACTATCGACCCGACACAATTTATGTTAAGCATAAACCAATACTTGCTGAAGCATAAATAGACATCAATTCATTTTTTGCTTACGTCCATCATGACTATGGACAATTGCTAGAAATGAAAGACCCCTCACCAATGTTACAAAATACACCATTGGAAAAGGCTATAACATCTTCTTCTCCTCATCATTTCAACCTTGCCCTCGACCAAGACCAGCCTATCGACCTCTTTGACCCTCTAATCCAAACTACATTGGCCTGAGGCCCTTCACACAAGGGCTATGTAGGTAGCACTCAATCTTCTAAGGTTAGCTCGGCCATTCCTCTGTCCACCCATCTGCTCATTTATCTCTCTCAAGACGTCGACCTTTCATCTTCCATCATGACCAATCAACTAGCCCTACCAATGTCGAAGTCATTTCTGACTCCTCATGGGGCACATTTGAGATCACTTATATCTCAACCCAACCAGCAACCTTGGAGATCACACCTATCTCCACAGACCCTGACCACTTCCGAGACAACTCTATCTTGGTTTTGTTTGCACGCATGCTACCTCACGAATAGATAGAAAAATTGTTCACAGACCATATTTTTGGACCCTCACAAGTATAGGATCACAAGCCGGTTGATCCACACTACTTATGACATTTTCATGTTTCCAAGAGCACTTCCTGAGCCCGGGATACCTGGAACACGATGACCATTTGGAGCTACAGCTTAGATTGAATAACCCAATCAGCTACGACTAATGCTGGGGCCCGATTATTTCAATTTTGGCACTCCTCGACCTTTTGACTACGACCATTTGACCTACCTGTCCTGTGAAGTGGTATGCACACAATCACACCTATTGTAGCGTTTTCACTCACTCTTCATCCTTCTCATCCATCTTTTGTCAAATCGGCACCCGACATCAGGTTCCCTTCCCTCGACTCTCGCTTTGAGGGGGAATACCTCATCCATACCTCAGGGCAATCCACATCATCTCATACTTGGGGCAACCAACTCCTATTTTTGTCTTGCAATTCATCCAGAACAACCAACAAGACAAAAAGGGGCAAATGTAGACACCGAAATCGTGTCTAACCCTTGTTCATTCCTCCCCCTTGGTCCATTCTTAACCCATTCTTAACCCATACAATTACTAATTTAAAATAATAAACTTATTTTGAATTAAAACCCCCCTCCTTGGACACATCACCCATGACACCTCACCTAGGACACCTCGCCTTGGACCATTTCCCACCCTATGACTCACCCTAGACCTATTCTTACTCCTTTCCAACCACTTAACCAACTCTCGTGCGTATTTAGCCTAACCTTCGACCAATCTCCAATAGATTATGCACCTGGCAGATGGAGAATGAGCTTGTAGGCCCTTTTACTCGTTCTTCACCCGCTGACGTCGGTTTACTTAAACTGACTTCTGACCTCTTTTTTGGCTAATCACAAATTCTTAATCAAAAATTTTGAATCTCGGGAGCTAATCATGAATCTGGAATCTTCAATCTTCGACCATACACCAATCTGCCAATCTCTCAGTCAGGCATCTCACTCTCTCCCTCAGGGGCAGCAATAGGAATTCTACCTTCAGCAACTCCATCAGCAACAGGGCTTCCACACCAGCAACACCAACAACAGGTATGGGAATCATCAGTAGCACACCTTCAACAAGGCACATGTATGTATATTGTCTGTGTTTTCTTTATGTTTTCTAGTCATTTGCTTCTAAGTATTATGAATTAGATTTAACACTTCCTATCCCCAGACCAAACCAGACCCGAATCCTTATTTCCCTGTCTCCCTATTGGCCTCCTCTACCCTTCTATCCATTTGACATTCTGTCCATTTGACTCCCCTGTATCTCAGACCCAGACCTTCAGACTACCTCAAAACCAGACTCTCAGACCTTTAGACCGACCCAGACCATTCTGCACGACCAGACCCTGTCCACGGACCACAGACCTGACCAGACCCCATCCAAGCTTACTGCCCCGACTAACGTCGGCCATTGCCCCAACCAACGTCGACAGCCTAACCGACGTTGGCGGACCTCAACAACCAACACCGGTAGGACCACCGACGCTAGTGACTGTGACCAGTCCGATAGCATCTTCCAGGTAAGCCTTTGCTTCCATTTTCCTTTTCAATCTTTTATCACTTTAGTCTTTTATCATTTAGCTATTTATTAGACATCTTTTTTATCGACTAGTGGGTTGATATCCCTTAAGGAAGTCTTCATACTTCTGGGATCAAGCTTTCGCTTGGCAACCCACCATCTCCTTATCTAACACCTTCTTTTGTCCAAGTCTCTTTTCTTTGCAGGTGTCATTCCTCCATAGCCAAAGAGGAGTTCTCACAACGTCTGGATTATGGTGCGCACGACTACATCTAGGTACATACAAGCCTTGACCATCTCTTAGTTTCTTAATTCTCTCTTTGAATGTAGAAAGTGAAATTAGCATAGAAATAGTTACAACCAAGACTCTTCCACCACCTTTTTCTCATGTCATGACATTTTACATGTAGTTACTACACATCACATTCTTAGACTACCTCATAACTTATTTATCTCTTTGACATACCATTAGACTTTATATGATCCCTAGTACCATACTTATTCATTTTAAATCCTTACACTACTTGAAACACCACTTATAACCCTCACTAGGTCCTTTATAATTTCAAATGTTCAAATTATCACTTTTGATAGGAAAATTCTAAGTTAATACAAAACACACTCCTTGTGACTCATGATGAATATAAAGATAAAAAATGGAACCTAGAGGATCCTTCACACACACCTACATCCCAAAATATATCATCTATGACCTCTAACTAAATTATGATTCTTCAATAATTAAAAATAATGTTTATGTACTAGATGCTCCTGCATCAGGCTTGGCTGAGTTAGACTACCACAAGGAGAGAAAGAGGAAAGAAGGCCCAAAGAGAAAGGGGTTAGATGTTGAACAAGATATGAGTGAGATAGATAAAATGATAGAGAAGATAGATTTCTTGGTGGAGTTTATGCAAGAGGAAGAGAATTAATGGCATGGCTAGGTTATGAAGAAGAAGAGGGTCAAATGGCTTATAAAGATACTCATGGAGAGAAGAAGGAATATTGTCATGAGAGACAATGAGAAGAATAAGAAGTTTATATGAGAGAAAATGAGAAGAATAAGAAGTTTATACATAGGCATAGTAAAGAAGAGATGAAGAAGTTTATGATGATTAAACAAGAGGGAGGTGAGCAGCACCTTTTGAAGGAGATAGTCATGGAGACAAAACAACCTAAGAAAAAGGAAATGGAGGAAAAAAAGCCTCAAGATTTTGCATCTAAACATCTCTTGTCATGTGTGTTTGAAATAAAAAATATGAAGGAATAAGTCCATTTTGAGGACATAAAATTTGAAAACATGAAGGATAACAAGTATAAACAACATACTTATGATGAAGAAGAAGTTGATTGGATAACTATGTATAGAGTATGCCTCATGAAAGGCATACAAGAATCATAATTGAATCAAGGAGGATTTGAAAAGGATAAAGGGTTTCAAGATTTGGTTTTTAATGCTATTTTTGATGATGAATTTTTTGATATTTCAACTGATAAATATGTTTTATATAATGAAACAATGAAATTAATGGATAGGCTCATGAAAATCAAAGATGAAGTTAAATCACCTCATAAATTTCTTGAAAAAATTGATATACAATAGGATAATGAGTCTAATTTGACTCTCATGAAGGAGGAATATAAAAAACAAGTTAGTGTACAATATATAGAATAAGATGAAGATGGAAAACAATAGATGATAAAGTATATAGAGGAGGAAGAAAGGATGTGGAAGCAAACAATACAAGAATCAAATTGCTTATACCTCATAGGAGATGAGGATGCCATCCTAGTAGATAAGTTTGAGATAATAAATATTTTGAGTCAAGGAAATGATATAAAAGGTGTTAAAGGCTAAGTTATAGGTTGTATAGGGGAAGCCCATCAAAATCAAGTCACAAATTTCAACCAATAAGATGAACAAGGTAATGTAAATAAAGTAATTAGCCAAGGTAAGTTGAGTATGGGGTCATGTGAGTTGATCAAATAATGAGTATGGGTAGTTAATGATGGAAGCAAAGAGTAGAAAGGACAAGTGAAGGAAATCAATAAGATGATAGATCAACCTAGATAATCTTGGAATAAACATACAAGAACAAGAGAGAGTGGAAAGGAAAATGAGGTCTTTGAAGATACTATCAAGTCTCATGAGTGTACTTTGATAGGTATTAATCAAGATTATGCATGTACATAAATGAAATAGAAGTAGTCACTCCATGATCACATGGAAAAGAGAAGTAATGAGGCACCAGAGCTCATGATAGAGCCAAGGAATGAGAAGGATAACCATGATCCTTACAAATGAGTTGATAGGAGGAATAATGCATGTTAAGAAGAGGACAAGATCAGTCCTAAATAGATTCAAGGAAGGAATGAGAAAAATTTAGCATGTAGAGAGAAAAGAGAGGGAAGATTTATCCCAAGAACTACTCCAAAAAGTAATCTAATAATTAAATAACAAAGGCTCATGGAAGGAGAGCCATAAGTAATCAAGATAGAGAGAAAGTAATAGATGCAAGAACAAGGTAAGAAACTGAGATTTTCAATGGGCAATGTTGCAGATGAGTTAATTGAAGGTATGCATGATGTTAGTAAGGTGAGAATTTGAAAAGTAGTGTTGTGGTATGATAATAATATGCCATTATAAGATGAACAAGGCAATGAAAATACTCACCATGAGAAGGTGAAGTGTCAAAAAGAGGAATATAAATAAGATTTCAAGGAGAGTTGGACAAGGATGAAGGAAGAACACATATATAAAGAGCCATTAGAGCATGAGAAAAAAAGAAGTCAAATGGTTAAAAAGCAAATACAACCAAGAATGTATGAACCAAACATGAAAAATGAAGAATAAAGATATGGATTAATATCAAGATGAAAGGATGAGGATATCCATTGGAGGCATAGCATAATAGAGAGAATTTAGAGATGGAGGAAATAGAGGATGAAGAGAGCAAGGAGTTGCACTAGGCTATACACTTCAAGGAGATAAAAGATGAGCTGAAAAAGAAGAAAGGCAATGCAAGAAGATAAAGACAAAGGCATCTATTGATTAAAAATGGAAATACAAGAGAAGCTTAGAGGATCATAGGATAAATAATTTGAAAGCAAGGAATAAGGTATACAAAGATCATTTGAGTAGGAGCTCAAATTTTTCCCCACTTGGGGAGTATGATAAATATCATCCTAAGTTGACGTAGGTTTTAAATATGCTTAAGTAGTTTCATTTAGCCATTTTTGGTTTTTAATAGGTGTTATAGTTATTTTATGGTCATTATGAATGTTTTTTAGTCTTAGATTGGTGTGCTATTATCTCCTATAGAGTTTCTCGCCAAAATCAAGAATTTGAAAATTTAAATTTCATAACTAGCTTTGTGAGGTATTTTAGAGTCTTGTGTGAAATTTAAAGGTTGATTAATGTTTATCATAGGTAATTTAAGATCATAATAGGTTTTTGAAGGTATATCCACATATAATCCACGATAATTAGAAATATAACGAAGAATCAAGAAAGTGTAATTGCCACTTACATGGAGTTGGCAAGAAAAAGGTGTTTGTTTGCATGTTTAGTGTGGAAGAAGAGTATAGAAATGCATTAGATAGGATGAGTGTGTTTTATTAGAGTAGTATAAGGAAGGAGGAGATATATACTCTAAGGAATAGGATTTAATTATAAGGAATAAGGAGAAGAGATTAAGAATTGAGAATAGACTACCCACCTTACCAAAATTTCTATGCTTAATAGTGTACATATAGTTAGAAAATTGAATAGAGAAAGGAGTTTAGTGAACCATTTTTGGATTTTAGGGGTTAATATAAGTTTAAGTGTTATTTTATTTTATTTTATTTATTTATATTTATGTGGAGTTCTAATGATCATTGTTAGTTAGCCAAGTGGCAATCTAGATCAAAGTCCATAAGAATTTTTTTTGTGTATACACAGTCTATAAAATCAAGAATGTGATGGATGTTTGATGATGTTAGACTCTTAGAATTTGTTGTTAGGTAATTATTTCCCCATAATTTTTTTCCCTTTGAATAATTTAGATTATTGTTACTTATCTACAAGTGAAGGATTCCAAATGCAAGCTTTGAAAACTCTGTCAACATAGTTAAGAAAGAACAGGGCAAAGGAACCATTAAGAAGGTCATTTAAGTGTAAAAGAGATTGATATATGTTATAAAGTCTTTGATATGATTAAAATAAATCATTTTTATGCTCACAATATGACCAGTCAATAAGATTCAATGCAAAACCTCCACTAAAGTGCAGATAGTCTTACCTACATTCCTAAAATTTTGTTACGTTACATTAGAGAGCTCATTAAAAGTTTTTGGAAGTTTAAAAATTATTTGAAAATCCATATATAGTGTGGAATACCCTAAAACATCCCAAAAATCCTTTTAAAGTGGATAAGTTTCAAATTATAACATTTTATTCCCTCTTGGCCTTGCACAAACTTGTGTTCACTAAACCTAGGGTTTGGAAATTGAAACATACATAACTAATACTCCCACTATATAAAATTTATGAAACTTAGTAATATAGTGTTTTTTTACATTCTTAAGAGGATTATGAAGGTTTTAGGTTTTTATAATATAGTACAATATGGCATCTAGGTTTGAGTCATCAAATTAGGCCTAAGAGACCTAATCACTAGTAAGGGTGTTGAGTTAGGTGGTCTCCCTTGGGAGTTGGGACATAAAAATTTATATGAAAAAATAATGAGATAAATGGTGGTTGGAAGTATCCTTATTTTTATTGGTAACCTTTTACATTGTTCAGAATTGCTAGCTTTATATTAAAAGAGGGCTACAAGGGCTAGACTTAAGAGAGAGAGTGTAATTTGTTGAGTAATTCTTACTTTTAGGTTGTGTTAGTTGATTTGATGTTTGAGAGAAGGTTAAAATAACTGTATGGATTGATATATTTTCCTTAGATGGAAGATAAGAAACATAGAACCTTGAATGAGGCTTTTAGGCCTATAATCTACATGAGATTGAGTAAGCTAGGAACAAGAAGTGAGAAGAAAAATTTGAAAATGGATTAGGAGATGATGATAGTGACACGAATGAAGGAGATAATGTGGAGGTATATGAGGAATGAAATTTATTCAAAAAATAATGAGGACTATGCATGCCAAGAGGCTAGGATCTTAGTGAAGAGAGAGATTGAGGAAGAGAGTTCAAGATATAAGGTACATGTAAGAAAGAAGCAAGATCAAAGTCAGTAAAGACACTCAAGTTAGGAATTAGATCCAAGGTAGTGAAAAGGAGATTGTAGGCATTAGCCAATACAAAAACTTGACTTGTATTATTTTACCATATCATTATGTGAAGTATCCATCATGGTCCTTCACCTTGCCATCTCTATTCCTACATCTACAAAATGAAAACCAAATTTAACATTAGGGATATATATATATATATATATATATATATATATATATATATATATATATATATATATATATACAAACTACAAGTAAAACCATCACTAGTACTTAGCATGCATATCTATAAGCCTATAAAATTAAAGTGATAGTAAGAAATAAAATACATGTTTCCTTTTTAGTTGTCACAAGACCCTGATCCATGATGGTCCCTCCATTTTATCACCATCCTAAGACATGGCCACTAGCTCGGCTCAAGATTATTTGAACACTGACCTAGCTTTCCCTCGTAACCACAAAGACTTACTCCCTAATGGAAATTCTCATCTTTTCATGACCCATCTGTCACATTTTTATGTAGCTCCATCCACCATATGTATATATTGAGTTTCCACTACCTTCTTCACTCACTTTATTTCATGTTTTCATCACCATCATGTCCCCCCAATTGGGGTATGATGAGGTCTTAATATTGATATCTTGGTTAGCATGCCTCACATGCCTCTCTCAAATGTCTCACCCAATGGGGTGGGAAAACAAAAGGAACCATTGGGTGTGCTGGACCAAACTATTATGTAGTTGGTTTCTAGGGTGAGGCTTGGACAAATGAGTGTAATGCTCAGTGATCTAACTCCTCATCCATGTTGTTACTATAGATGACCATGACGCCCGTGTGTCTACCATAGCTTGGTAGGGAATTTATATGATCTTATCTTGGTGAATTATCTTTAAAGCTTCCTTTAGAGGAATCATTCAAACCACATGATCTTGTGCCTACCTCTTCACCCAAGGTGGATGGTCTATAACCATGTGTGGAAATATTGCATGTTGATACATTAGAAAGCACTTATAGATCCAATAGGAAAAATATATAATTTATCCCACCATCTATTAATCTTAACTCAACATGACATAAAAATAATGTATGAGTTATACCCATATGGTATCTCCCATATCATACATCGTGCCTTACTCCAAAGTAGATTGATGTTGAACAATAATTTACAAGGGCAAGACCCCATCTAGCTTATGACATAACATGCACATGGTCATAAGTCTGATGATGGAATTCTAGATATTTAGATTTCCCAACACATATACAATAAATAATTGTATTATAATCTTACAATCATCATACTCATCTGACCCAATCACCCATCAAGTTAATAATTGATGCTCATCCACTAATAGGGGTGCATCACACATCATATGAGTTCCCAAAAAATGATAATCTCAATATGGAATACACATCCTTAAGGGTGATGATATGATCTAAAATATACCTATCCACTACCCATCTACATATGTATGTAATACTCTCCTAGTGCCTTAGAAATATAGTGATAAAATTGGTGCTTAGTGGCACTTTGCATATATTCATGATCCCTCTAAAGCCTAAGCTAGTTAATCTAGCTTGATTGAATACACGCAGTTTCACCAATAAATATGGTAGCTATCTCAAGATGATGTATCTCCATAGTTACTATGCCTATATAAAATATAAAAAAACAACACCCCATCACATTTGATCCAAAAATTTGAAAAAAAATCAAAATTTTAACTAAAATCAAAATGGTCTCTACTTTTTTACTATACCGACCACTTTATTATTTCTTTGTTATACTGGCCACATACAGGCATACTATACCGACCAACCATTTATATTTATACTATACTATCCATAATTATACTGTATTAGACATCAATAATTTATTCCTACATTGGCCAAGACCTATGATATTGACCATATTTATCACATTTACAGTTACAATAGCCATACCATACGATACCTTTTAGGCAAATGTTTTCTTAACAACATCGATCAAATTTATACTATACTGGCCATATTTTTATTCCATATCTATTATATCATCCACTCTTTATAGTATTGGCCACCCAATTAGATTTTTATTTAAAATTATATTGGCTAATTATTCACTTATCTGACATAACTCCATCAACCATACCATATAGTATCATCTTGGGTTGAAATTTCCCCTACTCAACTACATTGACCTGGATGATATAGCTACCCAATAATGGTAATTTATTGCATTATCCTTAATAAATTCCCTTTCATCTAAATTTAAAAATCCATCACCAAATTGTTACATGTCACATTTTCCCTACATTTTAAAGCTTTTTGGGAAAAATTATGCTACATGGATTTTGTATGCAATCAAAAATGCATCATGTCTATAAATCAATCCTAACTTAGAGAAGATAGATCATACATACACTTATGATTAGGAATACATTAGATAATCAGGAACATGACCAATATGGGGATCTTATAGACCTAATTAGGGGATCTATTATCACAATAAACCACACTAAGGAGGGTTCCAAAGCCTCCAGTCAAGCACAATCATGCAATAACCCTAGCTAAGTCCTATGGTTTCATATTCACTAAACTAATAATAAGTAAAAAAAATAAATCTAATCTAGTGCTCACCAAAGCTTGTGTCATAATATGAGGGTTAGTAAACAAAAAACATGCATAGGAGAATATCAATTAAGATATGTATGAGTAAGACCCTATTAAATTAAGAAGAAGATTTTTATTTGAAGCCATTATTTATGCTACTTCTATCCACTAAAGAGAGGAGCAAAGTTATAGAATACTTGCCTAAAATATTAACCCATCGAGAAGCAATCTTTCCCTTGGCCAAAGGTGCTTTGCAAGAGGTTGTGGTTTATAAGGATCACTAAGAAAGGCCAAAGCATCCAAGACTTCTTCACAAGACTAGATTCTCCAAGTAGAAACCCTAAGCTAAGACTCCTCAAGTAGAATGGTGGAAGAGCAGATTGTAAATAAGATCAAGTGAATGATAATTATTGTTCATAAATAAATAATGATGAAATGATCTTGTATATATAGGTAGATTTAACCCTAAACTCTTCTAAAAGTTTTAGCCAACAGGGTCGACCTAATACAATTATGACAAAAATTCACTAGGTCAAGGGTTAGGTTGGCCAAGATATAACCTAGACCCTAAATGAATTTTACCCAAAATAGTATAGGGTCAACCTAGTTGACCTAGTATAGTGGATAGTTAAAAGGGGCTTAAGGTTAGGAAAAGGATGACAAAAGGTAATAAATGACTGAGTGTGTAGTAGAGAATAAAAAGCTTAGGGGAATGGTTTTTAGGAGACAAGTGTGTAAATAACAAGTAGAAAAAGGGAAAATAATCTTGTGAAGCACCAATGGTCTACCCACCCCTTTCTTTATGCACCCTTTGAGGCATTTACTCATAGAGATTGAGTGTCGATGGGTTCCTACAAGATAGAAAACATTAGTATTTGATAAAATTTGAAAATATTATGTGTATACATATACCCAACTCAAAGTTCATCATGTGTCACTTAGGTGCAATAGGGGATGGTGCTTTGAGAAAGAACATAGTAACACACAATACTGAGGCTAAAAAAAAATTATAGTTTTAGAAATAAAAAATAACTAAAAGTAAATGATATAAAGGGAAATAACTAAAAAAGTAAATGTGATGCATACCTTGAATTACCTTTATTAATGTATGGTTATCTTATGTGTTTGTAGTTTTGATTATGTAGGTTACAAAGACTACTTTTGACAAACCCAAGAATAAAAATAAACAAATACAAGAAATCCAAGATAATTGGTGCTATGTGGATGGGATGTACTTGTAAATTTGGCAAGCTAGGGTGATAAGTGCTATGTTAGACCAGATGACCAAGTCAAAAGTTAGAGTAAATTGGGTAACCAAAAATCCAAGGCTACTAAAGATTGAAAAACTCAAACAAGTAAACCTTATGTAAGAAAGGCAAACTCACCAAGTTAAACTAATGATACATGTCAAAAAGGATGGTAATCAAACATCAATATGAAAATAATAACAAATCTTATTTAAACAAACATGGGTAGGAAAAAATGGTAAAACAACATTGATGAGTGAGCAGTAACAATCCTTAGTCAATCATCAATGGAAAAAGAGGTGCATAAAAGGGAAAACAACATTGATGAGTGAGAAGTAACAAGCCAACCTCAATCAATAATGTAAAAAGGACATGAAAGTAGAAATAGACTCAGGTGTCCAAAAAAAGGGTACTACAACAATGAAAAATGGTAAAATAAATCAAGGCACATATATATGTGTAGAGTCATGGTGTAAATAAATTAATCCATACTTGCTCAAACATATTGATTTATTCTACGGATAGATAAAAATGAAACAAGGTAGTGCTAACATATTTTTAAGATGTGAATAAAAAAGAAGTATAGAAGAGGGAAAATATATTTAGAATGACATTTGCCTATCAAGGGAGGAAATGAAATGGGTGGAGGGGAAAATGAAATAAAAACCAAGGTATAGGAAATATTTATCAAATTCAAGACACTCAAATTAGGTTTGTCAAAATAAGAGGAATTTTGACCTTAAGGACTTTAAATAGCTTATGTTAGCCACACAAGTCTTAGGTTAACAAATGAAGTATGTAGATCATCCCATGAAGGCTATATGCATGAAAAGTAAAATGGACCTACCTTCCCACAACATGATCCCCATTCCTAAGGACCCCTTATAGAGCCGTTGGTCAAATATAAAGATTAGGTTCTTACATGAGAAAGTAGGTAGCACCATATAGTTTGTTGAATTATCCTAGTTCAATCTACTGGCCTACCATACCCCAATGGACCTCAACTTTATTGTGAGGCCAACTATGGAGTTTGAGCTTCAATTAAAGCTAGGAGATGTGCTTGTAATCATGTCTTTTAGTGTGATATTTAATTTTGAGATTTGTATGTTGACTTTTGTATATCATTTCCTTTTATTTCAAATGATTTGGATTTTAACTTTCTTGAATGGATTTTTCTATTCCTCCTCTATACGGATCTAAAAAATCAAACATGGGTGCTAAAGATGACTTTCATTTGAATACTTTGGACTAGGTTGTTAAGAGAGATAATTTTAGAGAGCATGGTGTCTAAGAGTCTCATAAAATTAGGGGAAATAAAAGTGTTATCATGAATTTGACCTTATTTTATCCAATGTGGAGTGAAAGGAAAGGAAATCAAGAGGAATGAAACATGAAATAATTTGAATTACTTCAAATTTCAAAAAATGTGACAAAGGGTGAAAAAAGGGATACAATGATAGAAAAGTGTGATTACTTATCATAAGAATGAGAAAAATGGAGGAAAAACATGCTAACATATATTGTTGTGAAAATTTCATCTATTAAAATAAGCAAAATCTAAAGTTGAGAACAAGGATCAATAACTTATAACCATTAAAAATCACATTCTAGAAAGGGAATGACAAGATGGTGATTTTATGAGGAAGACCAAGCCCTATCCATGGTCTTACATTTAAAATCATAAAAGGGAAACCCATGAGGGTGCCAAAAAGCATGTGAAAAATAAATGAGGAAAGAACAAGATGGTATTTGTGAGGAAGGCCAGGTCCTATCCATGGTCTTATATTATAAATTACAAAGGAGAAACCCAAGGGGTGCAAAAAAAGCATGTAAAATTTTTGAAAATAAAGAAGAATATAGGACATCATGAGGAAGATCGGGTCTTATCCATGGTTTTACAATACAACTCATGAAAAAAAAGAGGAAACCAAAAGACCAAAAGGAAGGACTAAGGTTTGTGAAAAAGAGAGAATTGCTGCAAAGGGTGAGACATAGATAAGTATCCTATAAAAAGTGTTATATAAATAACATATATAAATCATGAAAATAAGGGAAGATCTAGGCAAAATATTTCTTGAGAAATTGCATGTTGGTGGGCTCTTTAAAAACATGGCCTTCATTGGTTTAAATGCAGTAGGTACTTGGAATAATAATATCTTTGAATAAATAGGGGCCCCACTATTTTTGGGCATATTTAACTTATTTTTTGTATGTGTAGTCTAATTTAAAGATAAGATCACCAAAATTAAATGTGAAAACTTTAACAGGTTTGTTATGTTGTTTGGCAATATGGGCCTTGTATTGGTGATTGTGTTGCAAATCAAAAATATGACGTTCATCAAGGAGATCGAGAACATGAAGGTGACCTTCACATAATTCTTCATTGGGTATAATACTATGATGAGATATACAAAGATAGGGAAGCTTTAATTCTAAATGAAGCACTAACTCATAACCATAGACTAGAGAGAATGATGTTGCCCCAGTGGCAGTATGAATGATAGTCTAATAGGCCCAAAGAGTATGGTAAAGATGAAGGTGCCAATCCATGTGGGTCTCATGAATGGTATTTTGGAGTATTTTATTAATGATTTTATTGGTGTTCTTATCTTGGCCATTACATTTTAAATGATAGGGTGTGGAAAATTTGTGATTGATATTGAATTTAGCATAGAGTTGTTTGACATCCTTATTTTTAAAATTACTGCCATTGTCTAAAATGATAATATGGGGAACACCAAAGTCGTAAATGATTTGATTAATAATTAATTTGGAGATGATTTTACCAGTGACATTAATAAGGGGCATAACTTCAACCCATCTGGTAAAATATTTGGTAGTTATGATGATAAAAACATGCCCATATTGAGAGAGAGGTAATTTGCTAATGAGATCTAATTCCCACATAGAGAACGGCCAAGGAGAGTCAATATTTTGAAGCTCAGATGGAGGTGAATGAATTAGATCATCATGAAGTGGGCAAGGGGTATACTTAATAGCATATTTAATTGCATCCTTTTCAAGAGTAGGCCAAAAGTATCCCATACATAGTCATTTATGGGATATAACATGTCCACTATAGTGACCACTAAAAATGCCCCTATGTACTTATTTAAGAAGAGGAGGAACCTCATGTTGAATAACACAACATAGCAAGGTACCTTCAACATTGTGATAATAAAAGATGTTATATTGAAATACATACTTACAATCTTGTTTATAGATACGAGTCTTTTCACAAGAATCTAAGTTGGGTGTATAAGTTTGGTGCTACAAGAATTGAATGATGTCTTTATACCATGGGCTTTATCGAATGGTAACATCCTTAATGTGGTAGATAAACGAATCTTGTGGTTGAGTAGAGGATAGATAGTTTTTTATTTGTATAAGAAAAGTAGGAATAGAAATAGCTTGGTGGGGATGAAAGAGAGATGTTGAAGAAGCAAGGGAATCAACAATAAAATTTTAATCTTGAGGAATAGGCTCAATAATGAAAGAGATAAAATATTTATCGAGAGTGATTGTAATTTGATGATAAGTAATGAGATTCTCACTTTTGCATTGGTAATCACCATTGACTTGGAAATAAAGAGTTGAGAATCACCTAAATCATGTAGGTATTAGATGTCTAAGTCAAGAGCAGTTCTCATGCCTAAGATTAGAGCTTCATATTCTACCATATTGTTAGTTACATCAAATGTGAAGCAGAAAGCTAAAGAAATGATTTTTCCAAAAAGACTTGTAAGAATGAAACCTACCCTATCTCTTTGAAGACATTTAGTGACATCAAATTGAAGGGTCCTAGTAATCTCATGCAATTCAACATTAATTTTAGGAATTTATTCGATAACTACTTTTGGTTTAGTAGTATCAGGGGAATAGTGGATTCATTAAGATTACTTGCTTCAAGATCAGAAGTAAAGTTATGAAAGTAATATATGAGAGAAATATCTTGATTTAGACCTTAGTATAGAGAATATTATCATCTGGAAGACTATTTTAAAGGTGATTAGTAGTTGGCACAGGAGTTATGGCAAGTTGATGGGATATGATCTATCCTTTGACAAATTTTTGAGTTATAATGTGGAGATAAAATTCCATAAGGAGGACTATCCATTTGATAATTCTATCTCCAAGAAGAAAGGATTTAGAGAAGAAGTGACAAAGAAGATCAGAATGAGTGATGACATAAGTGATCTAGTAAAGCATGTAATATTGAAGCTTTTCAGCTAAAAAATAGATGGTGAGGTAATCACATTTGAATTTTGCATAATGTTTCTCATAATTGATGAGGCCTCAACTAATGTATTAGATGTCATACTCTCTTTTGATATCATCTTGTTGGGCAAGAATTACTCCAACTGATATAGGTATGGAAGAAGTATACAAAATTAGAGGTTGATCATTAGAAGGAGGATGAAACATAGGTGGGTGAAGTAATGAATATTTCATGTTATCAAAGGATTTTTTATGAGGATCTATCCATTCTAAACATTAATTTTTTTAAGAAGAGAATTGATAGATTGAATATAATAATCAATTTCAAGGATGAGCTATAAAATTACCCAAAGTTTTTCCTAAATAAGTGTGAATGTTTGGAATAGAATGAGGAATGGGCATGTTGATGATAACATTAATTTTAGCAGGGTCAACATTGATGCCATAGAGAGAGACTAGGAATCTTAATTTTTTTCCAGATGTGACACCAAAGACACATTTGTAAGGATTTAGTCAAACCTAATATTTAATAAGATGGTCAAAGATGATAACAAGATCAAAAAAATGAGTCTTTCAAATTTTAGATTTAGAAATGAGGTCATCCACATAGGTTTTGATAATTTTATGGATATGATCATGAAATATATGAGTCATTCCTCATTGGTAAGTGGCTCTAGCATTTTTGAGGCCGAATGGCATTTTGACATAATAATAGGTGCTCCATTCTATGGTGAAAGTTGTCATATGTTGGTCCTCAAGGGTCATGTGTATCTGATTATAGCCTGAGAAGCCATCCTTAAGAGATACCATTTCATAACCAATTGTGGAATCTACAATGGCATCTATTAAAGGTAAAGGGAAGTTGTCCTTGGGATAAGTGAGATTAAGATGATGGAAATCAATATAGATGAAAATGACCATAGTGACCTTTTTATGAATGGGAACTCTATATAAATCCATTCAAAATAGTCCACTAGTTTGATAAATTTAGCATTGAGAATCTTGATGATTTCCTTGTGACATAAAGTGGAGAGACTTTGGGTGGAAATTTATGTTATTTTTTACGCACACATTTGGCATCAAGATAAGTGATGATGTTATGTACCGTAATGTTAGGGTGATACCAGGCATGTCTTCATATGACCAGGTGAAAATATCATGATATTTATTGAAGAATAAGCTAAAGTTATCATACTTGGTAGGTGAGAGTTAATGAGAAATTGTAATTGGTTGAGGAAAGGATGGAGTACCATATTTAATGAGAGTAGTTTCTTTGATAAGCATAACATTAATATCTTTGAAGTGGTATGGTACATTAGGTAAAAAAGAAATGGGATTAGCCTTAAGATCAATGCTAGTAATGAAATTTTTGAAACATAGGGTTTTGGTTTTGAAATTCCCAAGTTTATGATGTTGTCGAGGAAGTTGAGGTTCTCGAGCATGAAGTATTTCTAGAATAGCTTAATCACTAGTCATGGTGGGAAGATGAAAATAATACTCAACATATACTTTGAGATATAGAATTTGATTATCATGGTGATCATACTCAGAATGTATTTGATGGACATTGATAGCCTTGGCATCATGTGTAATATCTAGAGTAGGAGAAGTAGATGGATCAGATGGGGTCGATATGTCATTAATTTATATGATGGGGGAAGGATTGGACGAAAAGATGGGATCCATATGTGATAGAGAGGATTAAATAATTTTCAAAGGTTCAAAAGGTATGATTTGTTCTAACACCCAAGGAGTATCAAGAGATAAAGAATTGGCAGGAAACACATAACCTTCAGGATCTACATCATGATCCATAGAAATGGTATGAACATCCAAGTTAAAATCATGAATTTGAGATAAGTTTTTCTAATAATTTTGAACATCCAAATCTTGAGATTGAGTTTGGGCCATTATGTAATTATTGTTATATGTTAGAGAAATTGTACATGCTTAAGATTCAGGAGGAGTTTCAAAAGGTGAAATCCCAATATTACTAAATGTATGTGGAGACATGATGAGAGGATATTTAAATAATTTTTCCACTCCAAGTCATTAAAATTGAAGTCATTTTTAAGTAAAAAAGGCTCCTAAGTATTTCATGGAGGGGTAAAATCAATGATCTCATCAATAAGAGGAATATTATGGTCCCAAGGTAATAAATAAGGAGGAAATCAGTTTTAAATGTAAGGAGGGAGCTTGGTAGTGTTGAAAGAATTCTGTAAATCATTAGCTTCATCATCATTTGACTCAATAAGAGTGAATTATAAATTAGGATTGATGTTGATGAAATCAGGTAAAGAAACACTATTGATCTTAGGAATGGTAGGAATACGATATTAAGATTTGGGATTAGGAAGTTGAATACTCCAAGGGTTAGGATTAGCCTCATACTTATATAATTTTCCATTATAAAAGGATTTAATGCATTGGATACTAAAAGAAGCAATAACTCTCATTCTATGAGTCTAAGGGTGACCAAGGAGTATGTTATAAGATAAAGGTAAATCAAGGACCGTAAGCTTAGTTTGAATGGTCTTAGGTCCAATGGTTAAGGGAATCTAAATACAACCAAGTGGATTTTGATTAGTCTTATCAAAACTATGACATGTAAGATAGGTTTGTTTGAGATGATCCTTGTTATAACTAAGTTGTTAGATAAGCCACAAAGATGTCACATTAATACTAGATCCTTTGTTAACTAGAACTTTATGGATAAGGGTAGTATTAATGGCTATTTTAATGAAAAGTGGTGGATCATCAGCATGAAAAATAATTTTATCATTGATCATGCCCTCATCAATAAATTTAATAAAAGGCTTAGAGTAAGGACACATAGTTTTAATGATATGCATGTTGGTAGGTTGAGTTTCAATACAAGATGGTTCTTCATCTATAAAGGATGGATCTTCAATTTTTTGTAATTGTTGCATAAGGAACTTGTGATGATAAGGGGAACTATGAACTAACTCCATAAGTGGAATTTTACAAGGAATAGAGCATGTAACCAAAAACATTGAATAAGGTAATACCACTTAGGAAGATTGTTAGGATAAGTGAAAGGTTTAGAGGGTGGTAAAAATTATTTCATTTGCTACACCGAGAGTGGTGTGTGAGAATATGAGGGAATGTCTACTTTGGAAATTCCTAGTCTGGTTTGTGGAGCATTATTAGTGATAACATTAGTAGATGTTTTAAAGGATACATTAATAAGTTTAGGATTAGGTTCGAATTGCTTCATGAGAAAGTCTTGATGTTTAGCCTAGTTAAGAGTTTCACTAAGTGTTCAGGGAGTAGAAGTTCAAACCTTATATTGAAGAGGAGTCAAAGCCATTATAAAGAGTTTGAACAAGTTATCATTAGTCATGTTATGGTTGGCTTTATGGGCCAATGATTTTCATATTTTGATAAAGTCATGAATTGATTCAATGGGATATTACTAAACATTGATGAAGTGGCTAAAAGAATTTTTAGGAAGATCATTGTGTTAAAAATATTTAACTAAAAGATTGACCAAATATTCAAGTTTCCAAATATAATGTTGGGGAAGTTGGTTATACCATTCTAATACATATCCAATAAAGGTTTTGATTAAGATTTTAGTCATGACAAAAGTATTAGTTTGGATCCACTATTTTTAAGGATTGCCAAAGGCTTTGAGAAATGAGGCAAGGTCTTTAGTTCCATCATACTTGATAGTTGGAGATATGTTACCAATATCAATGGGCACAATGAAGGGAGATAAAGTCTCATTTTGAATAATTTGAAGATTTTTTTTATTTATTATGTGTTGAGTAATAACATTTATTGAAGCATCTCTAATAGGTGGAGGATTGTAACTAGAATTAGCTTGAGGATGGATAGCTGAAGGTTGATTAGCCATATTAATCAAATGATGTTGGAGTTGCATCATTTTAGAGGTGTTAGAAGTTTGCATTATGTTCATTTATTATATGACATATGCAATAAGTTGAGTTGTATCAATAGGTGGGCTGGTGTTGGTAGGAACACTCCCCAAATTGGTATTCAGGGAGGGTTATTATCAGATAGATTATTGATTAAACTTGTGTCAATTGATCCCACATTAGTTGTAAGGTTTTGAATATGAGAAGTGTCTTGATAGGAATAAGGGTCAAACCCATCAACTTCATCTTGAGGTATGATTTATACCATATTATAAGTCACAAATGAAGGAGGGGAAGAGGTACCCCAAGAGTGATGATTCTCTTGGGAGGAAAACAAAGGGAGAAATGAACATCTCATATAGTATCTAAATGGACTCAGGCTGTCCAAGAATATTTTGATAAGGGACTTCATGATGACTTGAGATAAATGAAAAAAACTTTAAGGAGAATAAAATAGATAACTGAGTCAGATAGACAGGGAAAGTAGAAAGAGTACAAAGTCAATTGGGTTGACTTAATACAAAAAATAGTGTCTAAAGATTGAGAAGATAAGGATACAAAGTTGATAGGGTTGACTTAGTTATATAACCTATAAAAAAAATGTAGAAAAAGATACATAGTCGATAGGGTTGATCTAGTACCGTATCCTAAGAAGCAGAAAAGAATACTATGTTGACAGGGTAGACTCAATATTGCAAGTAGGGGAAATAGATAGTTTGTAAGAGACTATGTAGAATATAATGATTGTGTGCTGAAATAAGAATTTTTTTGCAAGTACTTTTGAGAGTAAGAATTGAAAATAAATACATAATCAATTGGGTTAATGAGGATGATCTAATTGAGGCACACATCACAAAACCTTGCACCAATGCTAGATAATGCAAGTTTTTGTAATACAACATACAATTGAGCAAAGAGAAATTAGTCAAATTGGAAATTAAATGTTAACTAAGTGGTCATATTGAATGTTTTTGGATTATTAAATTATGATTTTAAGTGTGATAGGAAGTTGGTTGTAAATAAGGAACTAAAAAGCAATCTATGAATGGTTTTAAGATGTTTAGGCTGAAAGGGATTTGTGTTGGCAATGGTACTAGCCTGGTATTAGGGCCCACCCCCTGACTTCAAACACTACAGTGATAAGGGTTTTGTGTGCTTAACCAATATATATCATTAACCACATGTTTATACTTGGCCATCAAATAAAGTTAGCTTCCCCCTTGGTAATGAAATCCAAGTAGGTAGGCCTTGGGTAGATAATTATTTAAATGCATTTTAAGATTATGTGATTTGGTAGTGTATACATAAAAGAGAAAAAGAGTGAAACTAAATGTTATAGTGAAAAACTACCTACAGACTATGTGATCTATTCTAAGCATGCAAGTAACTAAAAGTGAAAGTGTGAGATAATTACTAGCATATAAGTGTTAATTTTAACTTTGAAACATAGTACAGTGTTGGTTCAAACAACAGTGAATGTAGAGACTATAGAAAATAGTTGATAGGGTTTTTACTATATTTTTCAAGTAAGGGTATTTTTAGAACTATGTCAATAGTATCAACCTAGTCTTTTAGACAAAAGATAGAATATAAAACTAGGTCGATAAAGTAGACCTAGTTTGCTGTATAGGGGTAGTTTTAAAGATTACAAACTCTAAAAAATAGAACTGTAATGAATAACATAATGAAATAGAAAGAGAGAAAGGAACCTTGGTGGGTTGGAGGATACAGAGAAAAGTGAGATTGTTATTGAAGTACCTTGATTTTTACATGCAAATTCTGCTAACTATGTCAACTAAGTCAACCAAGTTCTATAGTTCCCTATTTACTAAAACCTATAAATAATTTTGTCAATAGTGTCAACCTCGTATGTTTTTTAGAAGTCAAGAAGTGTACCTTTTCAATAGGGTTGACCTAGTAGTTTGTTTAGAAATTTCAAATTATACTACATCAATAGGGTCGACCTAGTAGGCTATACCTGATGAAATCCTACAAAAATAGAATAGAGTTACATTGATGCAACTATGTGTTAAACCTACACATAAAAGTTAGAGACTATATTGTCACTGTCGACCCAATATCACAAATATAGAAAAGTAATAAATAAAATGATAAAATAATGAAAAACATGAAATAAAATTTGCAAGGGTTAGATTCACATTAGGTTCACTAGAATGTATGAAATTAGAAATGCATCATGTCTATAAATTAATCCTAAATCAGAGAAGATATATCAAACTTACACTTATAATTGGGGATACATTAGATAATTGAGAACATGACCAATATGGGGATACACTAGACCCAATTAGGGGATCTCTTATCATAATAAACTACACTAGGGAGGGTTTTAAAGCCTTTAATCAAGCACAACCATGCAATAACCCTAGCTAGGTCCTATGTTTTAATATTCACTAAACTAATTATAGTAAAGTAAATAAATCTAATTTAGTGCTTACCAAAGCTTATGGAATAATATGGGGGTTAGTAAACCAACAAAAAATGCATAGGAGAATCTTGATTAAGTTATGTATGAGTAAGACCCTAATACATGAAGAAGAAGAATTTTATTTGAATCCAATACTTATGTTACTTATATCTTCTAAAGAAAGGAGAAAAGTTAGAGAATACTTACATAAAAGATGAATCTATCGAGACTCAATATCTCCCTTGTCTAAAGGGGATTCATAAGAGGTTATTGTGGTTTGTAAGGATCACTAAAAAAGGCTAAATCATCCAAGACTTCTCCATAAGACTAGATTCTCCAAGTAAAATCCCTACACTAAGAATCCTCAAGTAGAATGGTAGAAGAGCAGATTGTAAATAAGCACAAGTAATAATACATCTTGTTCATATATAAATAATGATGAAATAATATTTTATATATAGGTGGATTTAACCCTAATACCTTCCAAAAGTTTTGACTGATAGGGTTGACCCAGTCGACCTAGTACAGTTATGGAAAAAAATTCACTAGGTCACATGCTAGGTCAGCGAAGAGCCTACTAGACCCTAAATGAATTTTACCCAAAATAGTATAGGTTAACCTAGTCGACCTAGTATAGTAGATAGTCAAAAGGGGATTAAGGTTAGGAAAAGGGGGGAAAAAGGCAATAAATGACTGAGGAGTGTGCAATAGAGAAAAACAAGCTTAGGGAAATGGTTTTTAGGAGACAAGTGTGTAGCTAACATATGGAAAAAGGGACAACAACCTTGTGAAGCACCAATGGTCTACACACCCCTTTCTCGATGCACCCTTTAAGGTGTGTACTTATAGAGATTCAGTTTCAACAGGTTCTTGTAAGATAGAAAGCACCAATATTTGATAAAATTTGAAAATATTATGTGTATACAAATTTACCCTAGTGCTTAGATTTCCTAAATCTAACCTATCTATTCAAAATAAAAAAATAGTATATTAATTACACCACCTACCTACATGGCTCTAGTGATTACACCCACCTAACCTCCTACACATTTTCCTCATCATCCTTGCACCATCATCTATCTTCACACTAAATCTTGATACACAGAGCTTTGGTTTTCCAAAAATAGTAAATGGATAAAGGAAATTATTTTTATCTATATATACTAAAGTTTTTAAAATTTAATTTTTTTAGTTATTTACTTATAGATTCCATATTTTTACCATATATATATTTCCATAAGTCCTTTTCAAAAATCCAAATAAGTATTAAGATCTTGGTGAGGTAGATATTTTTTTGGTGTTATCAGTTTTTTTCACAAAAATGGATTTTTTTCTTATTTTTTAGTTTGCACTTCATTATTATTTATCAAAACCTTATTTTGGTTATAATGCACATGATGTCACATATATAATCAACAAGGTAAGTGAATATACACATTTTAATTTATTTAATTTCATCTAATTTTAGTTCATCTAACATTTTTTCTCAGTTGTGCTCTTTTATGTTGCTATGTATCTATCCTAAAGCACCATCCTACATTATACTATTATGACATGTGATAATATTTGGGTGGGACATATATATACACTTAATATTTTTCACTTTATCACTTTACTAACACTTTCTCTTATAAGAACTCATCAACACATCAATCTCCCTAAGTGCATGTCTTAAAGGGTGCACTGGAAATAGGGTGGGATCAGATCATAGTACTTTACGAGATATATTTGCATATAATTTAGTCATACCTTCATTAATATCAATATAACCTCCTTTGAGTCTCCTTTTGTCTTACCTCTCCATCTACTTTTTGTCTAGATTTGATAGCTTCCTTATATCTTATTATATCAACCTCACCAATACAATTTGTCTTCCCTGTACTACATGAGCTTAAATGATACAATATTGTGTCAACTAACATTTCCCAACTGTATTAGCTTGGCCAATATCATCAGCTTAGATTTAAAGGTTAGTTTTGAGTATTTGATTTGTATATATAGGGATCATATTTTATTCCCAAATAGATATAACACATTCATCTACTCTACTTACACTCACATTTAACTCTTAAGTAGTAGTTGGAGGAGTTAGAGGTTTTAGAGTCTTATCTTGGAGATGTAGTCTTATAGTGTATTTTAAGATCAATAGGAGAAGTCAAATTGAGAAGGTACACTTGGTGTTTGGAGTCCCTAGTTAAGGACACTTATGTTTTCATCTTTCCATTTGAGGTCTTTAACCCACAACATCTCTTACAAAGTGCCACTTGAGCCAAAGGGGGATATTGAAGCATCAACGAGTCCACCCCAAAGGTAAGAATATATATCTCTACTTTATTTAATTATTATATTATATATTTATTATTTATTTCTATCATGAATATATGTGTTCATATTTTATTTATCCTTCTCCTTATATTCAATAAGTTGGAATAGTTGTAGGGTTGTTTAGTATTGTCACTTATCACCTTAAGTTTAGTAGACTATCCAATTGGTTTCTCATTACACCAATTAGTTATTCCTTTTAGATATATTGGATTAGGTTACCATTTTTTTTAGTTAATCGCATGAGGTATCCTTATTATATTAGTAATACACCCCTTTATTACAACCTTTATAATCATTGTTATAAACACTTACCCATCTTTGATCCCTTTTGAGAGATATACCCCATGTCATAGGCTTAGGATTTATAACCCTTTAATATTGACATTTGAATGTATATTACTGTATATTAGTCTATGGTATCCATTCATCCAAATTTACATAGGATCTATTGTTATGACTTTATTCGATTTCTAGTCTATTGAGAGAAAGATGACAACTATAGATCATCCTCACCCATGCATAAAAGAGTTGGAAAAATACAATAATGTTTTGAATAAATATTACTCTTCTCCTACAAAATATGGCTCTTTAATAACTATGAATTATATTTCTCCCAAGTATCTATCTTTTGTTATTCATGGTTTAACTCCTAAATTTGTTATTATAACTCTTATGATTTCCTCACTTATAGATAAAAAACCTCCTATTAGGTTTGATCACTAAAATATTTAAGATCCTTCTTTGAATGGTAGATATTTATCTTGTAACTTTATCTTCTTAAGATCTATAATTAGTTCCTAAGATTATTGTTGTGACTACCAATGCTTCATCATTAGTAGATAGGGGACCTCCTCTTAGGCTTTTTAGGCACAATATTCATGATCCTTCCTAGAATGGTATTTCTCCTTCCTTGGCTAGATCTAATGAGTGAACTTGGTTAAAAAAGGAATTATTTTTTAAAAGGGAAAGATTCCTAAAATATGGTACTCAAGTCTTAAAATTATAAGGTTGGGGCTTAAACTATGGTGAAGTCAGATGGTTTTGATCACTTTTGCAAAATTTGGTGTAGTGGTTGCAGAAGTGGTGGACCATTAGCTATGAAAATTTAGTTTTAAAAATTGATGTTTCTCTGTATGTATGAAGTTTTTCAAGATATTTTTGTTAAAATATGTAGACTATGATTTGTGCTCTTTGGGAGATTTTGGGGAGAGAAATCTAACCACTCTCCCTATATATCAATAGTTATTTCTTGCTACAAAATACTAGCTCTAAAATTGGCTCATATTTGGTGGAATTCAACAAAATATGAGAAAACTTCATGAAATATTACTTTCCAACCTACTGGTTGCCCCTTGTTACTACTATGGATGATTTTTTTTCTCACCAAATTATTTTTGTTCCTTTCTGGTCTTAGCTACAAAAGACCTGGTCTCTATTGTGTAATATTGTTTAGTTTTTTTGCTACACATGATTATGCTTCAATAGTATAAAAAAGCCTTTTCTATGGGTTTTGGAGGGATATTTTCAAACACTCTCCTTTGGGGAATATGTTATCTTTTACTTTTGAATGATATTGTCAATTTTACATTTTCTTTGTAAGTTTTTAAGAAGTTTTAGTTTCTGTATGGTTGTTGCCCTTGAGGTAACTTTGGTAACTTTGTTCTTCATAGTTTGATAGAATATAATTTTTTGTAAGAACTCTTTTTTATTAATGATAGGGTTGAGGGAACCCACAACCCTATTTTACCAACAAAAAAAAATCACACATTTGTATGTTAATCCCAACTTGGGAGATGAAACCCTAGATAATGAATGTCAAACCTATGTTTAGTATATGAACATGTTTTGGAAGATGAAATGTTATTTATACATGATAAACTAATTTTTATAAATCTAATAGTTTTGGATGCCAAAACACATTCATAAATTTGATATATTGTGGCAAGAATTATGTTCCATTGTCAAAATAGAACTTGCATATATTATTTTTCTCTTATATAGTAAATATAAAAATGAAGTGGTTTTTGAATTTTGATCATGATTCTTGATCTTTGGTCAAGGCTTGGTTTGGAAATGTAGTTCATGAATGTTATATGTGAATTTATTTGATAGGAATCTTATTATAGAATTAGTATTTATGTCCTATTATTACTTGTAGGTGTCTAAAGTTATATCATCTTTATGCATACATTATGGACTGGTGAGATTAAGAGTCTTTAAGATGATTGAATAGCTTGAGAAATGTGTAATGAACATTGAAACGTGATAATTATAGATATGGAATGGATATCCTACTATAGTTTCATAATAATTCTATGTGTAAGGGTAATTGGTTAAGTATTTTTGTGGGGTTCACTAAGGTCTACTCAATGTTTTAAATTTACCAAACATGCCTTAACACTAGAGTCAAGATGCAATTAGGGTCTCACCTATTATTTTCCCATATTTTTGTGGGGTTCACTAAGGTCTACTCAATGTTTGTAATTTACCAAACATGCCCTGACATTGGATTCAATATGCATTTAGGGTCTCACATATTATTTTCCATAAGACATATGGTCATATGAATATATTAGGAATGTTATATCAATCTAGATCCATTTCATTTTCATGTAATACATTGTCACAAATTAGTTGCATGTTGTATTAATGACTTGTATATATACACATGCATTTTATCTCAATCAGTTCTCTACATCTACTACCTTAATTAAATGAAAGACCACTTGATTTGGAAGGTTTGAAAGATATCTATTAGGCTCTATGGTTGTAGGAAAAAATCCTCTAATGATGCTATCTCTCTTCCATTCTAGTTTAGTGATTTCTTCAACATGGATCTTCTAAAGGTGTATAGTAATTCAATGAAGAATACACCTTATTATTGTTATTTTTTATACTTGCCAAGTTGGACAGATGAATGTGATCATTAGATGATAAACAAATAGTTATTATATTGGTAGATGTATAAACAAGGAAGAATATTGTACCTTTATTTTCTTTGTACCTAGTAAATGAGAACATGAAAAGTTATGGAAAATCTAAATAATGATGATATTATATTGATTGGATGAATATCATTTTGCTATATAAATGGAAATGAATAGGTAGTATATGTTTTAACACCAAATATTGTACATCTATTTGTAAATCATATGAAAAATTATTGTAGTATTTCATAATGGAAAATAAAAGTAGTAACTCTGATTAAACTAACATCGAAGTATTATATGTTTGTGATTACTAATTTTGCAAGAATTGAAATGGAAATGTAGGATAGTGATTTATATGAAATCAAGTATCATTATCAATTGGTAATTATCATTTTTTAACTCAAAAAAAATTGACAGATTTTCCTAATATCTGACTAGGGGGTTCTTACATTGTCATATTAGAGACCAACTTCAATGCTAGGGCCTAATGACACTATTAAGTTTTGTGTTGCATCTTGTTAGGTTATTTTAAATTTTATGGATAAATATCTATTTTACCATACATTGATGATATATTGATCTAATGCAAGGAGGAAAATAATATATTTATGATTAATTGAGATCCAGATACTTCCAAAAGATGAAGAGATTATTTAGATAACATATTGGATTTGTATTTAGAATAAAATGTTTTCATTACTATTGTTTGGACTCACTATGTTCCAAAAATGTTCATAAGTTTAAATTAAAAGGACCTTTGAGGAATACCTTGAGGCTCAGCATGAACTTACTAGGTGGAATGGTGATTTAACTAGAGATAGAGAAGGGGTACAAATAATAAATTATGGATAGAGTTGCATAATCTCAAAATTGTTATGAATTATTTAAGTATCTTGTGAGGATTTTGATAGGATAGAAGCCAAGATGTCATTAGGGTAGTTTCTACATGATTAGTTTTTGAGTATCCTATTAAGATTTTTATATAGGGAAGGGACTAAGATTCCAATTAGGATAGTTTTTACATGCTAGATTTATGTAGGTCAATGAGAAAATTGTTTCACTTGGGTCTTTTTATTCCAAAAATTATTGAGTGATTTACATTATGCTTTTATTTTTATGAATATTGCATTCATATGGTCTAATTCTTGTTGAAAATATTTCCCAAAGCATTCGACTAGAAACCCTAGTGTAAGAGTAACAAAATCACTTGGGGAAAGATTGGGGAAACTTCTTTGGAACCTTATTGCAATAAGTTATAAGGAGTTGAAAAAATATGATATGAAGAAAATCACCATATGTTTTCTTATAACCGGAGTTGGGTCTATTTTCTTTGGAACCTTCCTACAATTTGGGGAAGATGGACTATATGATGTTTATGTTGATGTGGACCCATACTAATAAAAAATCATGCATATATCCCTTTCCAAGATCCTATTTAGGGTAAATGTTTTCTTAGATGAGAAAATCCAATCACTTCTTGCTAGGGAAAAGAAATATTTTTAATTGTTTAGACTATAAATCAAGTTTTTTGATTTAAGTATAAAGTTAAAATTCATTATAATATATCACCTTTGACAAGAATTCAAATGGAAGGAGTGGAACTATTTTTTAGAAAGTTATGATCCAAACGTTATTTGATGAACAACACATGTTGGAGAACTTTAAGGAAGTTTTGTAAGAATTTTTCCTTGTATTTCTATTTAGGATTCAGTTAGCTAATCCATTAGGATGATTTATCTTTCATGGGGGGAATTATGTCACATATGTTTTCCCAATGTCATATTTTTAAGGAACATTCTCGTGATTAACACTATATATTAAAATAAGGCATAATTAATGATGAGAATATTAGTTTATTATTATACAATTAGGGATGTTGACTATTGTTATCTTGCTTCATATAATCATGTAATATAATTAGGGTAATTAGTTATCATTTAAATAAATTAATGTAATGCCATTATGGGGAATAATTATCATGATTTTACTATTTTATATCATGTAGATTTTATATAATGAATTATATAACTTCTTTCCTATTCAATTATTTATGACACAAGTATAACCCTCTTAGTGGGAGGGAGAATATAATTAGAGAGAGGGAAGTATATGTAGATTATTTTTAGTGGAAAGAGAACCTATGGATTGGTTTGTGATCATTTTATCTACAAGTTAGACATAGCCATCTACTTTTCAACTATTTTAGCATTGGTGGTGACCATATTGGTTTGGGTAATTGACTTACTTAATTGTATTTATTTTGTATTCTATGTTTGATTATTGTAGTAGATACACTTGAATCTAAATATTTATAGATCATTTATATAAATATAATATGTATGTTTCAAGTTAGCACTCTATGTGTGGTTGACTTTTTGAATAATGATGACTTGGTGTTCATTTTACAATCATCAAATTATTTGTAAAATTTAATTTGGTCAAAAACATAATATACCTATATAAACTTATTTTTTGTGTGAATTACCATTTAAGTTATACACGTCTTATGACTATGTTTCTAATCATTATTGATGACTATGTTTTTTGATTCAATATAGCAACTTGGGCCATGGTTTAAAGGGACCACAAATTGTAATAGGTGCATTTAGTTAATACCCTATTCTTAGTGTGTGTGTGTGTGTATGTTAATTATCTTATTTAATTATATATTTAGGGTTTATTTAATTAAAGGTTTTGTTTAATAAAAAATATTGGTTTGATCTAATTAAATAAATTAAATCAAAAATATTTTAATAGAAAATAATTTTAATAGTTATAAGTTTAAATATAAATATGTACTACTAATGGAATTAAATGATACCTAATATGTTAGTTGTTCCCTTAAGTCACATGTTTTTCATTAACATGTGTGCACTTAACAAGCCACTTACCCCTTTCACAACTCTGTAATAATTGTCTTAGCTACATCACATGGTTATTTTTCTAAACATTGGTAATATTTATTCATAACCTATAAGTTGTAATGACCTTCAATGGGAAATGCATGTAATTAATAAATGTGTCAAAATAAATAATGGAAGAATCTAATATTTGTTTAATATGAATGAAAGGTAAATAAATAAACTAATTAACTTCATAACTTGTAATGATAATGAAATGATGTAGGAAATAAAAGAGAAGGCACATTACACAATTTTAATGTGGGAGAATTTAAAAGAGGTAAAAAATTCCACAAAGATTATTTCATTGTTTGAGAAACATTTATAGACCCAGGAAATTCCTTATTCACCTCACTTTTTCATAATTCTTCACATAAAACTCAAAGACCCCATAAATCATGATGTTGTAATAATCAAAATTTATATTTCACCAAAGGTTCAAACACATTTATAAGGGTTGTGGATAGTTGAAACCAACCAATCCACCCATTTAAACTAACCATAATAATTTATTACTCATACAACCAATTTTTAAATATTTAGTTGTGTGTAAATAATAAATATATTATTTATTTGCTGTATGGAACAATGTGAGCCAGCATGTAACCCCAAAAATATTATAATTCAAACACCCCCCCTTATTTTTTTGTGGGGATACATTCCATAGTCACTTTTTTATATGAAAGGAATTACCATCCATGATGAGTTTAGGCTAGTAAGTAACACTTAAAGGATTTAAACACCTTCATCTTGACAATAACACATTTTTATATAGAAGTCATTATCATCCATAAATCACATAGGATGTTTTAAGATAACATGATAGTGGGAATACAACCCATAATTTCTCATGGATAAGTTTACAAACATTTATAGTCTTTTATATCATAAATAACTCAATTAAAAAACATGTTTGAATAATTGGTACATTGTAAATTCACATAGGGTAAATTTTACAAAAAAATCATATAGGGTGACTTTTCACAATGATTTTACATTAGATAAGAAGTATAGAGATGAAAAGGAACACATATCCATTATGAGGTGACATTGTTATTCACAGTCCCCCTCAATGATAGTTTTGAGAGGCCTAACTTTGTTCTAAATTTACAAATTTTTGTAGTACAGAGTGGTTTTGTAAAAATATCTACCACTTGATCATATGTAGGACAATAATGTAGATCAATATCACCATTGAAGACTTTTTCTTAGATAAAGTACACATGAAATTTTATATGCTTCATTATTTAGTGTTGAACTAGATTTTTCTCCAATGCTATACAACTTTGACTATCACAAAGTAGAGATGTACTGGAAGAGACATCCATGTAGAGTTATTTTAACAACCTTTGTAGCCACATTATTTATTTAGTAGCTTCCATAAAACTTAAATACTTTTTTCTATAGAAGAGATGGAAACTATAGGTTACTTTTTATTACTCCAAGTGTAGACACTTAAAATCAGACATTTTGTATTGATTTTAACCTTCTTTTCGTTAGTGCCTAATCATCCCTAATAATATCTTTTTTCCTTTATCCTAATTAATCATTACTATTCCTCATCACTATTCATAGTTTTCTCATCACTATTTATGGTTTACTATTCACATCTTTATTAAGTTAATTAATCCAAATTAATTAATTAATTAATCCTTAATCATAAATTCCATGGGTTTTGAATATTTACAATTTTTATAGATCTAAAAATCAAATTATCTTCACCTCATGATGTCATATTCCACTCCATTCTCCTTTCCAACTTTCAAATATGCCCTAGGCTCTACCTGCCTCCCATCATTGAAATTTTATAATATTATCTTCCTCATCTTTATAATTTAATAATACAGCTCATATATACTCAATCCCACTTACTAATATTATATTATATATTCCTCCCAAATGAAATTTATATTTATTTGTGGGTCCTGTATGTCCTCCACTTTAATTTTTAATTTAAAATTTCAATTATGAATTAAAAATTACCATCTATTCTCAACCCTTTGATCTTAAGTCAAGATGTATGGTTCAAATTTATCTCAAAATTATATAAATTAGAGGTTCTTACTCTAATTTAGATAAGCTTCTCCATGCAAAGAAACTCTATTAAATTCTACAAGAAGATTCATCACTCTCTCATGCTAAGCCAAAGCCAAATCAAGTGTAGACAAGGGAAAATTATATCCAAATGTATATTAAACATTGACAAAGAGTTATAAAATTTGATCTAAACCTCTTCAAACTAGTTCTAAAACATATCTTCAAGGGAGGTAAAATTAATTGTTGTTTAATCTTTCTAATTTGTAATTCTTGTTTGATTGCTCCATAAATCAACCTAGGGATTACACTTGAGAAGTTATGTCTTATATTTTTGTTAGAATTATCTAATATTTTTTACTAATCTCTCTTGTATTCATTATTTACATAATGCATGCCTAATGGAGACATGATTACACACCCCACATCTTCTTCTTCCAATCTTTCTCTTCTCTTTTCTTTTATTAAAAAAACAAAAAATGGTTAGTAAAATAGATTTAGTTTTTAATTGGTTCATTGGTTTTATCTAAATTTTGGTATTAGTATTTTTTTTTATGTTAAAATAATTTTCTTCAAATTTCATATCAATCTGATTATTATTTTAAGAGATATGCTTAAATCAATCACTGTCTAGTTTTTTAAGCAAAAAAACTATTAAACATGATATATATTCTAATCTAAAGATGATTTTTATCTAAATGTTTTATAGTGAGCATGTTTTTTACTTATATAATTTATATAATTTTTTTTAAACATTTTGGTTCATATTTTGTGAGATATGGTCATTTTATTAACTGTCTATTTTAATTTGTTTATTTTATCTCATTTGGTTGTTTTCTAAAATGCAAGTTTATTTTTCACATATATATCATAACTTTTAGGTATTTGGTGGTTGGGATATTTTTAATATTTTTATTTTATAGGTTTTACTTTCCCAAAGGTTACTCAAAAAAAAAAAAAACTACTAATTGGTTTGATGCAGGACCTTGGCCAAAGGAGTGGCATTTTGAGTCAAACAAGTCAATTTTAATTTACATTTCGATTTGGGAATTGAAAAAATGAATTCACATTTCAATTTGGGGATATTAATTTTTAATTTATTTACTTTCTTAAAATTTTTTCTTGTGGCTTGATTGTGTTGTGGGTTTTTTTTTTTGCATGTGCTCTCCCCTTTTTAGGTGACTCAAAAACATGAAAGTTCTTATTTGCATTTTATCCTATTTTTCATTTGACTTAGTGGGGTGGATTTCATCACCTTCCCACAAGTCTTTGTGGGTATATTTACCTAATATTTCATCACCCATCATCATCCCAAACCCCACTTATCTGATGGGGTATAAATTGAAGAGCATTACCATCATGAAGACCTAGCTTTATGCTTGCACAAAGTCATGTGAAGAAAGTAACCCTAGGGAGCTCTTTCTAATATTCAAGGTCAAGGTGTGGTACCTTTGAAAGGAGAAATATTGGTAATAGGATTGAACTTATTCATTGATGGATTTGTGCCCACATACTACCTATTATGGGTTATATATAGGGACCATCTAGATAGCCTATTGTAAAAAAAATTAGATGCCTCTTTTGCAATGGATCATACATTGACATAGGTGTGTAAAGGTAATAACCCCCAAAGTTTGCCTTTATTGTATGAACCTTGAGAGATAAGAGGGCTTAAAAACCTACCAATAATTATAATAAGTTTTTTAATATACTTTAAACTTTATAATCCTCTCTCAAGGCAAGTGTTTCAAAAGATTCAATGGATGTGATGCAAAATCGAGTCAGGGACTAGATTTACTTGTAATGCTTATGTGTTGTTACATGATTATTGTGTTAAAACCTTGTTCATAATTAAAACCAAATCAAACCAACCAAGTCCATTTCCAAACCATTTTTATATCCACATAATGAGGCATTACTTTACCAAAATTCTGAGTCAAAGAAAAGTGACATGTTTAAATTTGGTCCCAATACCTATTTTACTTTTTCAAACCATGTCGTTAGGCTGCCCAATTTCAACTAAAAGTCTTGTGCAAATCTGAATTTCCCATTTCAAACCAATTCAATACCAATGTCCAAATTCTCATTTAAACTATGCTATTATGTTTTCCATTTGGTTCCAAACCTAATCCCAATTATAATCCAAAATCCAATTTCAAACTAGTTCAAGACCAATGTCTAATTTCTTGTATAAATCATTGCCATTATGCTATATATTTTATTTCAACCCAAATATGAATGTCAATTCTTTTTCTAATCCCAAGGTCAAAATTTAACCAATGTTAGTTATATTATGGCCAAATTGGGTTCATCTTGAACCATGTACCAAACCAATCAAAGTCAAAATTAGGTTCATCTTGAAAAATGCATCATACCAATACAAATCCAAAACCAATTCATTTTAAACCATGTACCAAACTAATTTTAAACCATTCCATTCCAATATAATTAAGTTCATCTTGAGCCACCTTCTAATTCTAATTCCAAGTCAAGTTATCTTTGACCATAGTAAATCACATGTAAATTCAAACCACTTCTTATCTTTCCACTCAATCTCCCATACGTGTCACTTAAAAATGACAAATTCATGTCATCATTCCTTTCTTTCATTTGAATCAAATCTATGCCAATTCACCTTGTTTGGGGCCAACCAAATCAAGACCATTTGCAACCAATTTAAAATCAAGACCATTTTAACCAATTTCAATCTATGTCAATTCACCTTGTTTGGGGCCCATAAAATCAAGACCATTTAGACCAATAATCTATACCAATCCACTCTATTTGGGGCAATTCTAATCAAGTCTATTTTACCCTATTTGGGGCCAATCCAATTACATTAAACCAAGACTCCCTTCTTTATATCTATTTAAATCCAAGACCAAGACTACCCTCTTTGGGCCTATTTCAATCCAAGACTAAGACCACCCTCTTTGGGCCTCATTCTAATTATATTAAGACCAAGTCTACCCTATTTAGGGGCATTTTCTTCCAATCCATTTACCCTTGCATGTATCTTTGCTTGGGGATAGTAATATAGGGTGAATATGAGTTATGGTGTCTTGTTATACTAAACTTATTCTAGCATGGCCAGTCCTACATCAAAAAGTAAAAGATTAAATCACTCATCTTATTCAACAAATAGACTACTTTACATCTATTTTATAAACTTTAGCAATTAATCCAAAATCCAAGTTGGTCTTATAGCTACAATAAATCTAAAATACTATTTTACATCAATAATACCTCCCAAATATGTCATCTACTATAGACTATGAACACAAATAATTTTATCAATAACTATTTGACAATAAGGATGAATATCTTGTTAGATTGTGGGAAATGGATGCTAAAATTATAGATGGATTTCCTATAAAGGACTTATGCTATTTGATTAGAGATCCTAAAGAGACACCACAACAATGCCAAAAATGTTGACCTATTATTTCATTGCTCCTCCAAGGGCTAATATCTATTGAAAATCCAAGTGTACCCAAGTCTGACAACTATTTAGTTAGGATATGTCATGATCCCCTTCCCAATCATGATTAGATACATCCACCTCCAAAGCAAGATCAATATAGTCAAACCATTAATGATATTTTTGTCAAATCACCCATCTTTGATCAAATATAAACTATTGATGATTCACCTATATTTGATAGAGATCTTCTATTTGACATAGGACTCATTTATAAAAATCCTATTATTGTTGAGACAAAACCCTTTATTCATTCATTTCTAAATATTCCTGATTTCTAAACATTTTTTCATCATAAAACCTCCATTTCCAAGATAAAGGTGTATAAGGTACTTGTGGATAATGCAATTCAACAACCCCTTTGTATAATTACATTTAACTCAGAATCAAGTTCAATTTCAAAATTATTATTGAAAACCAATATTAGATTTAACATCAGAAGCATAATCAATGTTAGTCTCAACATTGGATTCATATCCCCTAAAGTCAAAATTAACATTAGATTTTGCATCAAATTCATAATCACTTTCTGCAACAACATCAACATTTTAATGTTCTTAAAAACAATAAAAATAATATAAGATCATTTTGAATATGTTAGTGATCCTTATATAGTTTTTGAGAAAGCTACCTTCAACATCGATGCAAGTTCCCCTAGTAGCTTTTACGAGGATTGTGTTGCCTTTTCCCCTTTTATTGACATTACACATGATTTTACCATTAATCAGTGTAGCCATTATATTGACATTCCAACTCCAATAAACATTGATTAGGACCAATAGAATCACACATTATTAAAATTATTCCATGGAGAAATTTTAGTGGTAGATTTTTTGGGAAAGTAAGACAATATTCAAGAAAAAGAGCCATCTCCTAGTGAAACCTTATTCAAGGTATTAGGGGACAATCAAATTCTAAAATAAATATATTCTAGTGAAACCTTGTTTGAGGCACTAGATGATAATCAAAATAAAAATTCAAAAGCCTTTAGTGAAACCTTGCTTAAGGCACTAAGAGACAATCAAAATGATATATCAACATCCCTCAGTGAAAACTTATTCAAGGTGATATTGAATAATTTAGATCAAAAAAATCAAGAAGAATTTATAGGTGAAAGCCTCTTTGAGGTGCCAATAAATGAGAAAATAAATTATACATTGCTTGATGAAGACATTATTGAAGTTAATATTATCCCTACCACAACTAAACACAAGTTAAATTTGGAATCAAAAATAATGTGTGTGACTAAAAATTCCAATTTGTATTTTTCCACCAACCATTATACATTCCATTTTAATCCTATTATTTATTCAAGACCTATTTTCCATTATCCCATTAGACTATTTATCCCATGCTTACCCTTATTTACCCTTCTTGGCTATACTCTTTTTTCTATAATCCACGAATAAATCTTGTATAGAGGTTTGGATGAAGTAGAATCAATAACCAATGAAGATCATGAAAGCAAAAATATAGTTCACATTAGTAGTAGGATTTAGATAGAGAAACTATTATGAGTAGGTATTGTAGAATGGATTATGATGGTTTTTAGTCAAGCATTAGTCAAATAAATCAATGAAAATGCATAAAGAACTTAACAAACAAAGCTAAACTATTCATGAAAGGTTTGTAAATGATAGTAAGAAACAAATTAAAGAAAGCAATGAATGTTTACCTTCCCAATTGATTCCACCATCCAAGAGAGGCTCCAAGATTGTATTCTTTTTTATGTCAACAATGGTGGAAAAACTCTTCCAATGTCTCAAGAACACTTTGTAAAACTTAGGCTCATGATAAGAACTATCTATTTTGCCTATCTATGAAGCTAATCCAAATACAAATAAAAAAATAATCAAAATGCAAATGAACTGTGGAGATATTTTAGCATTATAAGTTTACATAATTTAAGCTTAAAATTGATGTTCATGGATCTTCTATTTATAGATTTTTGAGAATGATTAGAATGAATTGTGATCATCCATCTTGAGATCAGGATGTGTGGCCATGAATCCATTCAATTTTGGAGGCTCAAATCATAAATTAACTCATAATGATTTAGGGGGAAGGGGCATTATGAGGCATGGAAGGCATTAAAGAATCATGTGAAGCCATAATCATGATATTTGTTTTAATTATGGCTTTTGGATGCCACCCCATAGATGATGTCATTTAGATGATGCAGTTAATAGGAATCAATTTTCAAAAAGAAATATTTAATAACCTCCATGGAAAATCCACTTAATCTCTTGATTTTAATTAATTGGCCTTAAACAATATTAATCAATATTTGTGCAATTCTTTGGAAATTGGCCCTCAATTAATCAAAATGGTTAGAAAGTCATATTACTGGGTCATTATTTGACTTGGGAAAAATTAGAAAGTGATGTTAGATGCATTGAAACTGTATTCTCATTTAGGATGTTCCCAACACAAAATAACAAAGGTATGTGACATGCATTAATGAATTAGAAGAAAAGAGTGATCTAGAGCATAAAAAGACAAAATCATCATTTTGACTTGAAATGAAGTGATGGGTATGTGCAGGAAGTTGGGGGACAATTCCATGGATATATTAGGTAAAGTGATTATGTTATTTAATTAATGTGATCACATTATTTAAATTATGGCTCGATAATTATTGATCCATAACATGATCGTGTGATTAAGAAAATAATAACATGTATATGTTAGTGTAAATTTAAATAATGCATACATGTATAATGTGTACACATTGATTTGTTATAAGACCAAAACCATCTCTATGAGCATGTGGGAGTTTTACATGAAGTTAACCTTGGACATAAGCTTATATTTACTACTCTAAATGTTAAGTATAAAAATACTTTAAATTTATTTTACTAAATATAAAAAATTAGGGTCACTCATCATCTAATAGAGTTGGTCTCATAGTTGTATGCATTATGATGTGGAAAATAGTTTTTCAAAATCCAATTAGGTTGGTACTTAGGCATTTTTAGGGTCTAAGTATTAAACCTAGGGATTTTAGGACATAACTTTCACAATTGATATCCATTTTTGGTAAACATATAGTCATTTTTAAGGTTTTTATGCCTTTCAAATTGATTTTTGATATTTCTAGGAGTCTTAGGTTTGTCAAAATTGAAGTTTTCAAACCACTCACTTTGAAATTTATGCAAAGTGGTGTGATTAGGTAGCATAGGTCACATTGATGACCTACATATATTAAATAACTACTTTTTATTAATTTCACTTATTCATCATCCTTTCCTCATCCTTGATCACTACCTACTCATGACTCATCACACCTAATCACTCTCTCATCATTATTCATTATCCCTAATCACTCCCTCATTGACCCTAATTATCCTTTGTCATCTCTAATCATTCCCTCATGATCCTTGATTACTTCCTCATTGACCCTCACTATGCCTCATCATCACTAATAACTCACTCCTTATCCCTCCTTGTCCCTCATCACTCCCTCATTGACCCTCACCATCCATCATCATCTTTAATCACTCCCTCATCATTCCTAATCACTCCCTCATTGGCTCTCACTATCCTTCATCATTTATAATGACTCCCTCATTGGCCTTTACCATCCCTAATCATCACTTCATCATCCCTAATCATTCCCTCCTCATATCTCATAGTATCTAATCACTCCCTTATTGACCTTCACCATTCCTCATCATTTATAATCACTCCCTCATTTCCCCTCACCATCCCTCATGATGTAGAGCCCTATTGCATACTTTGCTCGTCTAATCTCTTTGCCAATATCCACTTAGCTTTCACTTTGTCTTTTATTTCTTGATCTCAATCTTTGGACTTTGCATACATTTAAAATTCACATCTACATTTTATTAATTTCATTTATTCTCCACCATTATTTGGATGGTCTCACTAAACTCTTCATTCTATTATCCTTACTAAATGCATTCAATCTCTCTTACTTTAAGACTATCCCCCTTATTAGTCTTTATGCTTTATAACAACTTGGATAAAATATTATCTCTAGTTCCTTAGGCTTTAATAGGGGTCTAATAAACTTACTTCCACTCTTTTGAGTTCTCTCTAACTTCTTCTCAACCCTACTTAACTTCTTAACACAATCCTCAGACCATACACTACCTCTTACTCTTTCATAGAATCTTCTTGTACAAAATCAAATAATCAAATCAACCTCATTTATGGATACCCTATAATATATCCCATATATTCAAAAACCTCCAAGCTTTGGTTCAACTATTTTATAACTTATTTTGGCTCTTTCTACTCTTGGATTAGGTCTTTAAGTTTCCTTCTACCCTATTTACCATGCAATCCTCCCCCATCTATACTTATCCATACTTACACAACTTAAAAACACTATTTTATCTTTGTGCATGTTAAACTCAAAAATTTCACCAAATCTCATGAATGATTGATGGTTACAACTCCTAAAAACTCACTTTGAAAGTAGAAACCCTAATATAAGGTTTGGATTGGTTATACAGACCTGAGAAGGGTCAAAATGAGATTTAAATCTTCTAGAGGAATTTATAATGAATTTGAATATTATATTAGGTTTTATTTGACCCTATGCACATTTTCCAAGTGTTATATTTCCCTTTTTAAGCTATATTAGATTGACTTAACCAAATTTCAATAGACTATGTACTTAGTCACAGGTCTATAGTAATTTGAAAAGAGGTTATTTGTTCTAATTCATTCCAAAAAGGGTTCTAAATAAACATTAAGGTTGAAAATCTTATGAAAAAAGTTTACACACTTTAAAAAATCAATATATTCCATCTATAACACTCAATTTTCCAATTTACACGAGATACCACTTTGATTGTGTTAAATTTCTTGATGACTACAAGACTGTGTTAGTTTTATTTTTGCTCATCCAAATATATGAAAGCTACTTGAAAGAATATAAGACTTCATGATCAAATGAGAATAAAATCACAAACATATACATTTGAATTTTCACTCTAATACATGCATATACCTTCTCACACATATGTATACTTAGAAATTTTGCTCATAGAAGATAGGGTTGTGTTGTTTAACACAAAATGTCCTTAGCAAAATAACAACATACAATGTTTAAATAATATTAAGGAATTGTTATGTCAAGTTACTAATTACTCATAAATTCCAAAATACCACCAAAGAGAATCTCCTCTTCCACAAGACTTTGACCTTCATTCTATCAAAGTTTTTATCCCAGTCTAAATAATGCAAATGCAATGGTTGAATGATCACATGAGACAAAGATATTGCACATCACAATGAAGTTATAACAAGATGAAATCAAAAATCAATAATATTTTAAAATAAAATAGATAAGAGCAAAACCTAGACTTGTATTAATTCATACAAGAATAATAGCTCTCACACACCTCACAAAATACACAAGAGAATAGGCTGAGAAGAGGCATGCATCCACAACCATTTGGCATTGTGAACAAGGGTTAGTTTCCAAATGAATAGTAACCACATGTTTTAGAGACAAGTAAACATTGGTTGGTGAATGGCAAGGCATCCTCACCAACCTATTTAACCACAATTTTCATATGTGGGTGTGAAAATATATGACATCATATATCATCCTAAATAATCAAACATCCACCTAAGCATAGTGAAAAATATAAGTGTAGTAAAAAATCAAGGTGAAACATCTACACTAACATCCACCTTAAGCATAGCTTAGGTGGGTAGTAGAATTAGGTTCCAAAAACTAAGCCTAATCAGGTACCCAAGTATAAAGTAATCTCTCACAAAGTGGAGAAAAGGGAGAAAACCTAGTGGGAAAAAACTCCCCCCTAAAAGAGAGATATAGAAGAAGAGAAGAGGCTAGAAGTCCCCCCTAAATATGATGAGTTTGTTGAAGTGGATAGAACCCTAAGAAGATCTTGTAGATGAATGAACTTTCTCTTAGTGAAGGATTTGGTAAATATATCTATAACCTACTTTGAAGATTGGCAAAAAATCAAGTCGATGACCTAACCATGAATAAGTTCCTAAATAAAATTCATGTGAATCTCAATGTGTTTAGTTTGTTAATGTTGAATTGGATTCTTACATATCTATATAGTACTTTGGTTATCACAATATATAATGGTGGGTTGTTTTATAGGAATGTTAAACTTAGATAGAATCCCCTAAATCTAAATAGCCTTAGTAGTTGCATTAATAGCTCCCTTGTACTCTTCCTCTATGGAAGATATAACAATAGCATTTTTCTTCTTGATAGACTAATTGATAGGACTAGAACCCAAAGAAAAACTATAACTTGAAGTGGACTTATAATTTTGAGTATCTCCAGCCCACTCTAAATTTGTAAAAATAACCAAGTGAACCTCTATGCTAAATTTGTATTGAATCCTAAATCTATATGAGGCTTAAATGTAGTGAAAAATCCTCTTAGCTACTTTCCAGTATAGCTCATGTGGTTCTTACATGAATTTGGAGACAAGTCCTACTGCATATGAAATGTCAAGCCTAGTATGAGTCAGATATATGAGGCTACCAAAAAGATATCGATACTAAGTGGCATCAACTAAAGGTTTAGAATAGTCAGCCTCAAGCTTGATTCTTGATAGAAAGGGAGTCAAATATGGCTTACAATCAACCATGTAAAATCAAGCTAAAAGATTGAGAGCATACTTGGGTTGTGAAATTGAAATTCCTGAATCAAACTATGAAATCTTGATGCCAAGGAAATAATGTAGGAGACCTAAGTTAGTCATGTCAAATATATCTTGTATAGCTATCTTCACATCATAATAGATGATGAAGAACTCCTAGTGATCAAAAGATCATCAACATAAAGGACCAGTATCAGTAAAGAATCATTCTACCATAATAAGTATACATTAGGGTCAGAATGAAACCCAGTGAAACTTGAAGTAAGGAGGAAGGAATACATCATATAATACCAAGCCTGAGGGTCCTATTTGAGGCCATAGATGGATATATTAAGTTTACAAAATAAGGATGAATATTGAACAAACCTAGGTGGTTGTTCTATATAGATATCATCCTTAAGGTCTCTATAAATAAAATCACTTTTCACATCCATTTATTGTACATCCCATCCATATGATGCGACTATAGCTAGTGTGAGTTAGATCAAAGTCATGTTTGCAATAGGTAAAAAGGTATTTGAGTAGTTAATACTGGATACCTGTGTAAAATACTTGGCAACCAATCATACCTTATACTTATCAAATGACCCATTTGATACAAACTTGGTTTGATATATCCACCTACATCGAATCATCTTCCTTCCCTTAGGAAGTGAAGTCAAATCCCTAGTGTGATTTTTGATCAAAGAAGAATATTATTCCTACATATCACTATCCCACTTAGGTATGCTTGAAGCCTCTCTAAAAGTCTATGGATTTGAAGCTAAAGTAAAGAAGGTACGTGGACCACTTTGATAATCTTCCTAAGTATATTTCTCATTTATTAGATCCCTTACCCAAGTTCCTGTACTTTGAATTGTCTACCTAACCCAAAGGGGCCCAGATGTGGATGAGTTAGGTGTTGAATCCTCATACTCTAAAAAATGACTAGATCTGGATGTAAAATAATCCTCATCACTATCTTCACTATCATAACTTGAATAAGAAGAAGACCTTAGCTCAGGGACTTGCTCTAGATTATCTAAGTCAGAAGAAGACTCATCCAATGAAAGATAATAAGTGTCAAGTGTTGAGTCTTTGGGACTCTCTTGAAAGTGATAACTTCTCTATATGAATAAATCATGAGTTATTGGGTATAGAAGGCAATACCCCTTGACACCATTTGGATAACCTACAAAGATGCAAGGCTTAGAATGAGGTTCCATAGTTTTGCATTTCTTCTTCAGTATATATACCATAGTTGGAGATCCAAAACCCTAAAGTGCTCAACATCAGGTTTTCTTCCATGCCAAGATTTAAAGGGAGTACACCTTGCAAAGCTTTGTGAGGAAACCTATTTTGAATATATCAAGCATAATTAATAGCTTTAACCCAATACTAAGGTGCCAAGGACCTATAGTGAATCATATAGCCAATCATCTCTTTCAAGGATCTATTTTTGTGTTCTATAACTCTATTATGTGAAGGACTGTAGGAAACTATCCACTATAAATCAATCCCCTCTATGATGCAAAATTACTCAAATCTATTGTTGACATATTCACTTCTATTATTAGTTTGAATAATCTTGATAGATTTCTCAGATTGTTTTTCAACAAGTGCCTTAAAGTCTTGAAAATATTCAAACACTTAAAATTTTTGCTTAAGAAAGTAGACCCATGTATATCTTGAGAAATCATCAATGAAAGTGAAAATGTACTAAACCCTTGTAAAAGATAGACTGGGAAAAGGCCCAAATACATCACTGTGAACTAAATATAATGCTTGTGAAGCCCTCCAAGCTTTTCCTTTGTCAAATTTTTCTTTGGGGTGCTTTCGAAGAGAGAAACCTTCAAAAATTTCCTTAGAGAATTGGACTTGAGGCAAGGATATGACCATGTCATTTTTACTAAGTTGTTTAAGGTAGTGGTATTTAAGGTGGCCAAACTACTCATGCCATAGCCTACTAACTCCATCTAAATAAGTAAGTAATGTAGTAAGATAAACATCTAGAGAAAAATAGGAGAAGGTTTATAGCTTAGAATGGTGATTAAACCCCCCCAATGTAACTATAGTGTCATTTTGTCACTCCCTGATCTTAATAGAATCTGGTGTGAACTCGACTCTCATGCCCTACCTTATGTGGGTAATTTGATATATTGAAAGGAGATTAGTTGATAGTCAAGGTACACTTAGAATGTTTGTTAATGTTCCATCTTCGACTTTAATAGACCCTCTCCCTACAACTATTGCTAGAGTGTCATCACTTAAAGTAATAGAGGACGTACTACATGGATCTAAGTCAATAAACTCAACCTATAATGAACCATATGGTGTGAAGCTCTAGAGTCAATAACCCAAGATGAAGTAGATATGGAAGCCACTAATACTAAAGCTTTACCCTTATGTCTCTCCTTCCCTTTTTCCTTTGCCTTAGAATATTATTTGGATGATGATGACTATTTGACAAACTTAGGGACCCCTATATTATTTTTCTCTAGGAGATGTGTAAGATGGTCTATCTATTTCTTCATACACTTATGCTCATCATGCCCATTTTTATTACAATAAGAGTACTTAATATTTTCTCTCTTAGGATTTTATTTAGAGGAGGAGGTTTTAGTTCTATTTTTTTAGTGGTTTTCTATTCTTTATTCTTCTTAGGATCCTTACTCTTTTATTTCTTATCCTTGTTGCTAGAGGTTTTCTGTTTCCCATTCCCAAAAATGAGGGCTAAAGGTTTGGAAGTCTTGAAGGTTCCCATATGGATTAATTTATGTTTTTACTTAGTTAAAATTGAAATGAAGTCATCTAAGGAAGGCATTTTCTAATTGGCTTTGATGGCTCTCTTGGTTGCATAAAAGGTAGAGACAAATACAGAGTAATTAGGTCCTAGTTTTATAAGCGCAAAAAGAACTAACTGCTCATCTTTCTTCTCAGTTACACACTCTTTTAACTATAATATAAGTGACTTAATCTTGGTGAATAAGTCCTCTAATGTGTCAAATTTTCTAGGGCTCAGACTAATTAGCTCAATCTCAAGATCATGACCCCTCATGGTGTTGATTTTTACAAATAAATTTTCTAGGGAGTCCCATACTTCTTTATGAAATTTGGCTGACTCTATGTGAAATAAGAGTTTTGATGATGCTAAAATATAGTATTACAAAATATTCATCACATTTATCAAACCATTTTATCTTATCTACTTTAGCTGTGGGCTCAAATTTTACCCCCATGATTATGTGAAACAACCCTTTACTTCTAAAAACCATTATAATCTTAATTTTCCATTCCTAATAGTTAAAGGATGTGAGTAAATTAATAATGCTAATATCCATTACATAATTAAGATTAATGTGTTTGTTGTTGTTGCAGAAATTAAATGTGCAGAAAATGAGAGAATTGCATAATAGAATCATAACCATAGTACACCCCCTTGAAACTATGTCAAGTACCCCCTAAATTTTGGAACTTTATAAAGTAGTAAATTTTCCAAGGAAAATTGGCCCAATGTGTAAGAAATGATAAAATAAACACTTTTTCAAAAGATGGTACTCAATTTCAAGTTACCATTTGCAAGATATTAACAAAACAATTTCTTGTAAATAGGCCTATGACTAAAAAACATGCACTTTGAAAATTAAAAAAAATACTCTTGGGAAAGGTAAAATATGCCTTCCAACCACTTTTTGAAACCATAATTTCACTATGGACTTAAAAAATTCAATGGAAGTGATTTTTTTTAACCGTTTGCCTTGGCATGCATGAAAGCAAGTTTTACTTCCTCTTTTATAAAAAATACATCAGTCTAATTGAGAGTTCTTATGACACCTTATCTCCTCCTTTAAATCATCCTTATACATGTCTCTTACATGCATATCACATGAAAAAAACAATGCAACAATTTTGTTTTGATTTTCTAGCATATAAGATAAAAACCAAAGTGGCACCTTAGTCCAAAAAAGGTAACACACTCCACATAGCTACACCTTATCTCCTCCAATGCATATCCTCTACCATTCAACACCTCTTTCTATTCTTAAAAATCATTGTTAAGATGCCAAGATAGATTAGAATGAGAAAAAAGGATGCTACAATAGTAGATTAGAAAGAGAAAAAAGGGCACCACAGTAGCTTTAGGTCTATTTTTTTAGTGGAGACTCAATTTGAGTGTTTTAGCTTTAAATAATGGCACCTAGATCTATATTTTTTCTAAAGGGAAAAATAATAGCACCTAGATTATAAAAAATAAAGTTTTAAGCTAGTAAAAATGGTGTCCTAGTGTAAAAAATGTGATTTCACTGTTGGAGATTTTTGGATAAAACCCATAGGTAGAGAAGCTTGTAAACAAATCTTAGAAGAGAAATCCATGAAAGAGAACCAAGAGGTTGTATGTCTTATTTGATCAAGATCTGATCCTAAGAGCATGTCATCATACATAAAAACATTCTTGCTTGAGTGCTAATAAGACCTACATAGCATCAAATCTTCACCAAAAACACCTCTACAAAAATCCAAAAAAATTTGAGACTTTCTTTGGAAAGCTTATAATTTTTTTTAAACCCTCACACAAATTGCCTTAAAATACTTTTAAATAAACTTTATAGTTCAGATAAAATCTAATAATAATGAAATACTAGACAAACATTTACCATATTTGCTTTTATACCATATCAGAGTTTTGATCCCAGTTCGAATAATGTGAATGCAATGGTTGAATGGTCATATGAGACAAAACTACTGCACATCATAATGAAGCTGTAGCAAGATGAAATTACAAAGCAAGAATATTGCAAAAGACAATAGATAAGAGAAAAACCCAAACTTTCATTAATTCATACAAGAATAATAGCTCTCACATACCTCACAAAATACAAAGGAGAATAGGATATTAAATAGGCTAAGAAGAGGCATGAATCCACAACCATTTGGCAATGTGAATAAGGGTTAGTTGTCAAATTAATAGTAACCACATGTGCTAGAGATAAGTCAACATTGGTTGGTGAATGACAAGGCATCCTCACCAACCTATTTGACCATAATTTAAACATGTGGGTGTGAAAATATATGACCTCATAAATAATCCTAAATAACCAAATATCCACCTAATCATAGTGAAAAATACAAGTGTAGTAAAAAACTAAGGTGAAAAATCTACATTAACACAATCAAATTTCAAGGCACAGTTTGTAAAAGCATAGGGTTACAATTTTTAATTTTAACATTCAAAAGATTTAAAACTCAAATGACAATTGTTATAATCACCATCAAAGAAAAGGTATTTTAAACTTAACACTCACACCAAGAGCACAAATAAATTTTTACTAATCATGTTTCATGATCATGCACACTGTCAACTATCTTTGCACATATTTAAGAAGATGTAGGGTCTGTTTACTTTCTTGTCTACAAATAATCAAAACTTGTTTTTATTCACTTGTTTGGGGTTCTTTTCATTCATCCATTTAAATCCTACCCCCTCCAACTCTCTTGAATATGACTTTGAATACAAGATAAGGCATGGATAAGACTCTTATTACCAAATAACCATCAACTAAATTCTAACTACTTTTGTATGTTGAGATTATCCTCAACTAACTCAACTACTAACATATTTATTAAATATGAGTCTAGGTATATGTGTTGTAACATCCTAAAATCCTCACTAAAGTCTAACCACATGAAATTAAACATTGGACTTATTGAAAAAAGATTGAAGTCTCTATGAAAATTCAATAATTCAAATGAATTTTTTTGTAGGAAAGTCCAATACAACTCTAATTCAAATGTAACATAAATATATAAACTTAGAAAGGCTCCTATAGACTTCTTATGATCTTGACCACCTTCTAAATACTCAAAACATGTAAACTAGATCACTATTTATATTGGGTAGTGATGCTCTTGCATCACCTCATCATCCCTAGTCATTGATTTATCATACCTCATCATCTCTAATCACTCATTCCTCATCCCTCAACTCCCCTAATCACTCCCTAATTAATGCTCACCATCACTTATCATCCCTAATCACTAGTTCATCCTTCCTAATCACTCCCTCATTGACCCTCACCATCCCTCATCATCCCTATTGAATCCCTCATCATCTCTACTCAATTCCTCCTCATCCCTCCTCATCCTTAATCACTTCATCCAATACCTTGATGGTGGTATTTTTTTGGGGTTTAATAATGTTAGGAGATACAAGTGGAGAGTTGAGTGATAGCATAAAATATAAGACATAGTGATCAAAATGATATGGAGGCAACTTTGAAACATAAATATTTAACACTGATGATAAAATATGGGCCTATTATAAATGATGTAATTCATAATTAAAAATCCACTAGAAAAAGAAAAGCAAGTAAAACCACCATAGCACCAAAAATGGGTAGCAAATACATGAGAATCACCAAGCGATGCAATTTCCTGAAACCCATCAATTGCTTTCCATATGAGGACATTTTATGATCCAAATAATTATATTTAAGGCCTTCTACTTATATGTATATTGATTGAGTCATCATACCAAAGAGTGGAAAATAATTTTCAAATGATTAGAATAAGTAGTCTAAGATTGGAAAGTGGTACTTAATTCATAACTTCAATATTCAATCCAATGAAGAGTGTCACACTATGAGCTCTCTACTTGCACATCTCAAGAAGTGGGTACAAGCTATCTAGCACTATAAAAATTTAAGTATATAATATATTATGAACCCAATGATATGGTCGGTACTATTTTTTTTTTTAATATGCTATATTACCTAAAAAACTCTCCAATAGATAAAAATTGTGCAATACCTTCCATGTCTTTGGGTACTAATTCTATGCAAAAATGGTGAGTTCCAGGAAACTCATCCTCAATTGGTCCTATATATTCCCCCATGATTCTTCTTGATAGGTACTTAGATCCACTATTAGCTTTCCCAAGTTTTACCATAATTTTAACTTCCCCCAATAAGAAAGTATATGGATTAAAAATATTATTTCATTAACAAATGTATATCAATGGTGAGATAATACACTTCATCATTTCTAATAGAAGTCAGAAGAATTTAATTTCTCCTAAATCATATTATCAAAAATTTAACTTGAAATTTATACATCATCCATAACAATACTCTAGTGTATGGTCTAGTGTAGGCCTTGAGAAATGGATCACCTAGTAGTGTCACTTGTTGTACAAAATGAAACTTTTAAAAGATGCAATCCTTTGTGACATCTCACCATTATAGGTGTGTGATTTTTTACATGTGGTCAATCATGTATTTACCATTGAAATGTAGTCTATGAATTAAATACTTAATATTTTGTGATAGATTGTCATGATTTTAAATACCATATATCGTAGTTAGTTCATAAGTTTTCAGTTATTAGTGCTAGGAAGTGCAAAAATATTGTCAGTTCTAGTCAGAAGTATACTCTTAATGTTAAGAAGTAAATGTTTAATTACATACTTATGTCACCATATCATAGTGTGGTTTATCCAAAAATAACAAAGACAAAATAATTAAACCATAAACTAGATGAATACAAGGATATCTTTCAGTCACTTAAATATGTTCTTGCATATTATACACTAAATAATACTATTGATTTGTTCCCTTAACTACCTCTACCTCAAACCTCTTTATACGACATAAAATTTCTATAGAATGAATAGATCAAGTGGTAGATCCATGAAATCATGGATAATGGACACATCATGCCCAAATCATTGCCTTGCATAAACCTAATTGTGTTTGTGCCAAAGTTGTGAATCAATTAAAAAAATTAAAGTGAATAACTATTATTATAATTTAAATATTAAGGAATTTTTATACCATATCCATGGTGTATAAGTCTTTTCCAAAATTGATCTTAAGTTTGGGTATCATCATATTCATGTTAAACCTCTAAACATTTGGAATATAGTCTTAAAAATGAAGGAAGGATTGTTTGACTAGTTGGTTATGCCTTCTAGGTTAACTCATATAATGAGTTCATTCATTTCAAGATGTTGAATGGAATCCTCAGGCCCTTTACCTATGTAATTTTTTAAATTTATCTTGATGACATATTAATATTTATAAAACATGGGATGAACATCTACACCATGCTGAACTAGTGTTTCACATTTTGCAGAAACATATTTTTGTGATAACATGAATAAATGTTCATTTTTCATGCAAGAGATAAAATATTTGGGACACATTACACATTCAATGAGATCATGTGTGAACCTAACCAAGATTCAAGTCATATAGGAATGGGTAACACTAAATAACTTTGCATCTGATTCAAATCTTCTTAGAATTAGAAAATTATACAAGAGATTTCTGTTTAATTTTTATTTTTTGAACCAAAATACCAAAAGTGGAACTGAATAAAGTTTCATTTAGTCAAATTCACAATAAATATAATTTTATGAAATAAACTTTAGACTCTATTTTGCATTAATACTTATGTTACTTGAATATAAATTTGGAAGATCATCTAATTCATTTAGTAATAACATTGACTATCACAAATGGGTATTGACAACACAAGTCCTAGAAAAGAGTTAATTTATATTATAATGGATTAAAAAACATATGATTGGAATCAAAGATATCTTTATAGTATATATTTATTCTAGATTATGAGGGTGTGATTAGGGATGATAAGGGATAGTGAGGGTCAATGATGGAGTGATGAAGGATGGGGAGGGATGATGAGGGTCAATAAGGGAATGCTTAGTGATGATGAGGGATGAATAAATATTGATTAGGTATTATGAGGTATGAGAATTGAATTATTAGGGATGATGAGGGATGGTGATAATCAATGGAGTGATTAAGGATAATAAGCTCGAGTGATTAGAGATGATGAGAGATAATTAAGGTTAATGGAGGAGTGATTAGGGATGAAGAAGGATGAGGAGGGAGTGAATAGGGATGAGGAAAGACTAATTAGGGATGATGAAGGATGGGGAGGGAGTGATTAGGGATGATGAGGGATAGTGAGGGTCAATGGAGGAGTGATTATGGACGATAAGGGAGTGATTAGAGATGACTAGGGATAGTGAGGATCAATAAAGGAGTGATTAGGGACAATAAGGACTGATGAGAGAGTGATTAGGGCTAATGAGGGATGAGTAAGAAGTGATAAAAGATGAGGGAGGGATGATGATCAAGTAAAATTAACATGTAAAGTGGTTTTTTGATGTGTGTAGGTCATCAATGTGACCTATGCTACCCCAATAACACCACTTTACATCAATTTCAAAGTGAGTGGTTTTAAAACTTTAATTTTGACAAACCTAAGAGTCATATAAATGCCATGAATCAATATATAAGGCAAAAAAACATAAAAAACTACTATATATTTACCAAAAATGGATATCAATTGTAAATATTATGTCCTAAAATATCTAGGTTTAATACTTAGACCTTGAAAATGCCTAAGTACTTTTTGAAAAACTATTTTCCACATCATAAGGCATGCAACTAGGATACCAAATCTATTAGATGCTAGGTAATCCTAATTTATTATATTTACTAAAATAAATTTAAATTTAAACTTATACTTAACATTTAGATTAGTAAATATAATCTTATGGCCAAAGTTGGCTTCACGTGAAACTCTTACATGCTTGTGGAGATGGTTTTGGTCTTATAACAAAGTAATGCATACGCTTTATATAATGTGTACATGTTATATAAAACATACACATTTTATAATATATTATATAATGTGTAAGTTTTATTTGAATTTTAACTAAAAACCAAGCCTTTAGGCTTATAAATGGCTTGGATTTTTGAGCCAAAGGCTTGTGACTATGCGTCTATAGCCAAGATCAAGAGTTTTGAGAAAAACCAATAAATTTCAACTTCAATCACCAAATATGCTATGGATTTCAAAATAAAAATTCAAATTTTTTTTACCATCATGATAAATACTCTATCCTCTTTCTAAATATATGATTTTTATAATTTTTGGGCTATTTTAAGGGTTCAAACTATATTTATTTCTAGCTACACCTTTTCTAGGCCACTACATGCCACACTTATACATGCCTATTCATGTTTATCTAATTTTTTTCATTGATCCAATTAAAAAAAAAATTATACGGTTTAAAAATAGGCATAATTATACACACATTCATAAACAAATCAAATTTCATTTTTTTTGAAGTAGTTAGGGTGGGCCGCATAGTTGACTATCTATTTTTTTGTTAGTTTTCAAGATCTACTTAATTGAAAAATTAATACAAAAAAATATTAATTGAAAAAATATAAAAAATTCATAACATAGTAGAAGATATTATCTAAATATTCACCAAAAGGTTTAAAAAAATATTTAACGATGCTAAAAAAATGGTGGACCGCACGACCATTTATCTACTATGTTTTCTTAAAAAAATAGGATGTCCTCTTAAAATTTTAGATGTTTTACCTACTTATTGTCAGGATCTTGCTCCTCAATTAGAGCACATTTTTGATTACCTCTTGTATTAGCAACTAAACACAAAATTTAACCATAATGATAAGTAACTAGAAATATGAAACAACACAGGATATGAGAGACAATACACAATTGTATTAATAATCACTCAGAAGAAAATACAATAAAGAAGATACCACTTCTTCCACCTCAAAGGCTTGCCACACCTCAAGGACTTCTTCCCTCTCTCTCATGGTCACAACAATCAACTCCAATATAGAATTGATGTTCACCTCCACCAGTCAGTAACAACGCTGCCAGTATACCAAGCACACAACCATACTCCAAGTAGATCTCCTGCTCTCTGCTGCTACCTGCAAATCACTAGACCTTACTCACCATTGTAGATCTCCAAACGTGGTCCTGCACACCTGCTGACCAAGATCATACATACACAAAGAACCCTTTTGATTCTCCAAACCAGCACCCACACTTGGTACTGTGGAACTAGGAGGAACACACCATTGCTCTCTTCTCTCTAAAGGAGCTTATTTAGCTCTCTTACTCTCTAGCACTGGTTTACAATACAGCCCATGAGTCTATTATATAGATCTCATGCTTACAATAATTAGACTATCTTAATTACAATAATTAGACTCGTAACTCTAAGACTAAAGTAAGTCTTTAACATGCAAACTGACAGTCCAAAAATAGACTCTCCAGAATCTGCATGCAAATTGCATGCTCACACACAGGTTACCGACATCGGCTCCTCCCTGACCGATGTTGGTCGACTTGTAATTGACGTTAGTTGCTTTTGCACTGCTATCTGACCGATGTTAGTTGATCAGACTGACATCAGTTGCCCTGTAACTCATTCTACAACTCTCTGCAACCTCTGTAACTTCTCATGTTTGCATTCTGGTGAAGCTTTTAGCTCCACAACCTAACAATATCCCACTTGGAGATAAATAGCTACACATGTACCTATACCTATACACTATCTAATTTATTCCCGAGCTTGTATTCCTCTTCAAGCTCAATCTTGAAGACCAACCACCACACATCCTGTGATGTTACCCCTGTCATCCAAGTAACCTACCACATCCAAACCTACAAATCCATGTAGTGAAGTCCTTGACCCCACATAGCATGAATCCCTACTACTGATCCCTCTCAGATACATGAGAATCCACCTTCCCCAAATTGGCTCCAAACTCTTTGACAACTCCCACTACTTGGGAAAACTCAGGTCTACACTCGACCTCATGTGATTTCGATCACTGTTCTAAGCTCAGCTTGAACTGTCCAGCCCTTGGTGTGCTTACCGATTCTACATCCTGCATCTTGAACCTTGCCAACACCTTCTTCACATCAGCTCCCATTGGAGATCAACCTATGATCTTCCATGTCTCTTATGCCAAAGAATTTTGCTGCTCCAAATTCCTTATGACATGCCACTGAACTAACCTTACCTTTAGCTCAGCAAAACCCTGTATGTATGAACCTGCTAGCATATCACCCACATACAGTAACAGGATAATGTTGTAACTCATCATCCTCCTAGTAAAGAAGAAGCCACAATAGTTACACTGACATTGACTAAAGCCATGCTTAGTCATCCCCCTGTCAAATCTGTACCACTGTCCTGCAGCTACCTCAAGACCATATACCTTGGCCTTCCGTCTCACATATCCATTCCCGCTCTTCTTCATCCTGAACATCCATTCATCTCTCAGTGCTTTTTTCCAGCTGGAAACTCCACCAAAAACTCTTGTTTGATTCTTCTCCAAAGAATCACAATCCTCATCCATGCCTAGCTCCCACGGTTTCCTGAATCTACCTATTCTACTTCTTTAATGACTTCTTGATTCTTGACCATCAATGAGAAATAAGTAGTGTAAAGAAGGGAAATGATGAATTTGAGGCTTACTTACCCTTTCAATCCTCCATATGGGCATTTGAGACTCCTTGACAGCTTGTTGTCCACCCAAAATCCATCTCAGTGACCGATGCCGGTCACATCTCCGTCTACACCCAACCGTCATTAGTTCCCTGCGACTGCCTCATCACCGTCATCGGTTCTCTATGACCGACACCCGTGTTTATCTGCCCTTGATCTATTGATGTTAGTTTACACATAGTTGATGTCGGTACCTGGAAGGACATCGATGTCAGTTTTCTAATCGACATCGGTATCTGTGTTTTCCTTGTGAGTGATAACTTTTTCTTGCGAGCTCCTTTTGGGTCAAAACCCTATTCCAATTAACACAGCCCTGCTCAAAATAATTCAGTCCCCTTAATTGATCTCTATCTGCCATCTCCTCCATGAAAACCAAGGCTTTCTAGTTCTTAAGTTTGTCAAAGATATCTATCTTCTGTTTAAGAACATGCATTCCCCTCCTACATATGTGACCAAGCCTACAAAGTGACATCTCTGCAACAGAAGATGAATCAATAATATAAGTAGATAGATAAAGGATACCTACTTTCTTACAACCATCTAATTCAAGTGCATCTACTATGAGAGTTACTGTGCATCTCTCATCACCCAAATTTCCTGAAGAAATTAGACTTATCTCCAAGATTGGTCCCTGCATGACCTCCTTCAACACCCGTGTGTTATCCGTCTGCAATTTCAGCTTCACTTCCCCTTCGTCAATAATTTGACAAGGCTCACCAACCCCTAAATAAATCTCTCCAAAGTCTCCAAAGACATACCCATGAAAAGATGCTCTATTTTGGGCTACATGGAAAGAGGCAACATAATCTGTGAACCAAGATTTTACTTTATCCAGAACATCCTATGTAACATCACCTGCAACATCTGCTCCTCCCTTTTCCTCATACTAATCTTCTACCAACCAGCAATCTTTCTTTACCTGCTCTTTCTTTCCATCAATCAGACCATTTGTACTATTCAGTTTCTCCATTCGTAGCTTACTTTCTTCTACCATTGCTATACTCCCACTCAATCAAAAACCCTTGTGAGTACCCTATAATCAAAAAACACTAACTAGATCTAAAACCACCTGTTAGTAACCCAACCAAAAGCTCTAATACCAACTGTCAGGATCTTGCTCCTCAATTAGAGCACATATATGATTACCTCTTGTATTAGCAACTAAACACAAAATTTAACCAGAATGATAAGTAACTAGAAATATGAAACAACACAAGATATGAGAGACAATACACAATTGTATTAATAATCACTCAAAAGAAAATACAATAAAGAAGATGCCACTTCTTCTTCCACCTCAAAGGCTTGCCACACCTAAGGACTTCTTCCCTCTCTCTCACAGTCACAACAATCAACTCCAATACAGAATTGATGTTCACCTCCACCAGTCAGTAACAACGCTGCCAGTATACCAAGCACACAACCGTACTGCAAGTAGATCTCCTACTCTCTGCTGCTACTTGTAAATCACCAAACCTTACTCACCATTGTAGATCTCCAAACATGGTCTTGCACACCTACTGACCAAGATCATACATACATGAAGAACCCTTCTGATTCTCCAAACCAACACCCACACTTGGTACTGTGGAACTAGGAGGAACACACCATTGCTCTCTTCTCTTTGAAGGAGCTTATTTAGCTCTCTTACTCTGTAGCACTAGTTTACAATACAGCCCATGAGTCTATTATATAGATCTCATGCTTACAATAATTAGACTATCTTAATTACAATAATTAGACTCACAACTCTAAGACTAAAGTAAGTCTTTACAATGCAAACTGACAGTCAAAAAATAGACTCTCCAAAATCCACATGCAAACTACATGCTCACACACAGGTTACCAACGTCGGCTCCTCCCTGACCGATGTCGGCTGACTTGTAACCGACGTCAATTGCTTCTACATTGCTATCTGACCGATGTTAGTTGATTAGACCAACATCAGTTGCCCTGCAACTCTCCGCAACCTCTGTAACCTCTGTAACTTCTCCTGTTTGCATCCTGGTGAAGCTTTTAGCTCACAACCTAACACTTATACTTGACCATTTTTAAAAAAAAATAATTTTTTAGAAACTAGACTCAAAATTATACAATTCATATTTTTATACCATCTTCAAATTTTTGAGTGTAGCCATCTCAAATTATCTACATAAGTTAAAATTTTTGAAAATTTAGAAAAATCATGTCCATGGGTAGGCCCTTTTTTGTCCCCCAATTTGGTGCACATATGTTGGTCAAAATTAGGAATCTCATAAAATCTATTGCCCTATTTAGGGATAATTTGGACTAAATTAGCACTTGTGATTGACAAGTTTGGATAATTTAGTGTGTTTTAGTGATTTTGACCTAAATTGGGTATTTGAGTGCAATTTGAGTAAGATTGACAATTTCAACACAAATGGTGTTAGGAATTGGATGTCTACATTTTGCCCCTATTTAAGAAGTTGTAATGAGACATTCAGGTGAAGCAACATCTTTAAAAAAAAATAGTTGTTAAGAAGAAATTAGAAATGACCCATGATGCCCCCTCAAGAGGACATACTAGGATGATAGAGAAGGATGAACTCTTGAAAAGAGAGAAAAGTGAGAGATCAACCCATGGAATAGATCACATGTATATGAGCTAATGCTTTCACACATGGCTACCATATGTGATTAAAATATAATTAGAGGTATAATGGGCCCTAAAGATGAGGGTAATGAGAAGGATTCAATCTAAACATATAAGTGACACACTTTATATGTACCCAATTTGAGAGTGCAAGCTGTGTGCTTACAACATTGATCAATCCCAACACAAGTTTCACACTAAAATAATGCCATCATGGGTAGTAGTGTGGAGAGTTTGTAATTAAAATAAAATGAGAATATGGCCTCTAAATAGATGATAATAAGTGATGCCTTAGTAGAACATATATGATCATGATAAGACAAAATTGCCCCTATATAGAAAATTTTGATCATTGATAAAGAATAAATAATGTCTTGCCCTTGTAGAGTTGATGCAGGTTTGTTAATCGATTCAAATGTTGTACCCCAACATAGGAAAATTGGCAAGCAATGGGCTCAAGGATATAACCCAAAACATGGGTGCAATGTTACAATGGTTTATAGAGCCATAAAATAAACCAAGCATATGAGGATGCACAAAGTGATGAAAGAGATGAAAAGAAGAATAAAGATGGGTGAGCTAACCTCAATATAAATTGAGTGCTAATTACATAGTCTAGTTGGACCTCAGACTAATGTAGTTCACCTAGGAAATGGGATAGAATGGAATGAGGGATGAAGAAAACTGACCAAATATTGATTAGACTCATGATGTATGTTAAGAGTTGCATGTCTAATCATAGAGTCAGGTACTAAATCTATTGAGCCTAGTTCACGCATAGTATTCTTGAAAGTTATTCATTAGAGTTGTGTTGACATTAAGACTTGAATCTAGAGCAAAAAGTGCTTGCTATATCAAAATAAATTAGGCATCATAAGTATGAATAACTCATAATGACATGACATTTGAAATGCATGGAGCTAGTTCAAATGTGAATACCTCTAACTAAGGATAATGGTAAAAAATGACCAAAACTAGAGTTACAACTATTTACATTTAAATAAAAAAGAAAAGACAAAGAAAAATATAAACATAAATGAACCAAATGTAAAATCAAGATATGAACAATCAAGACTTCAAGTAGGAACAAGAATGTATAAAATCAAGGTGTTAAGCATGAAATATACTAAGAGGGGGGGGGTTAATCAGTATATTATATATCTTTTACTTAATTTGATTTCTTTTCTTTAATCACTTAATCACACATTCAAGATATGCAATAAGATTGAAATAATAACATGCACCACACGAGAGAGAGAGAGAGAGAGAGAGAGAGAGAGAGAGAGAGAGAGAGAGAGAGAGAGAGAGAGAGAGAGAGAGAGAGAGAGAGAGAGAGAGAGAGAGAGAGAGAGAGAGAGAGAGAGAGAGCATATTTTTACGTGGAAACCCAAAGTGGGAAAAACCACAAAGAATAATCTCAAGTATATGAATGAGCACCAAATCAAATTACAAAGTTTACAAGCACCAACTTGTAGGAGCACCAACCCCTTTGTCGAGCACCAACACAACAACTATTTTTGAGCATAACCCACAGGAGCACCAAGCCCTTATAAAGATTTGTGAGCACCAAACCACAGGAGCACCAACCCCTCTTGTGTATAAAACACAACTATATATCAATGTTCCTTACTCAACAAATGATAGAACTCTAAAATATCTCCTACTTTTATCTCCTCTTTTATTATATAAAATAATTAAAAAACCATGCACTCTCTTGCATATTACAAATGGATTCTCAAGCCTTTATTTATACCTTTCCAAATGACCTTTGGCATTCACCCTTTATGACCTTTCAATCCTCATAGAAAATGGTGCAAACTTGAACCTTCATACCCTTGCATTTGAAAAGTCACATGATGACCCTTTATAAGAAAAAGCATCCTTTCATCTTTTATCTTTATCTTGGTGACTTTTCATTTTCCTCAAAGTGTCCTTTCATTGAAAAATGTGCCATACCCTTTTTTGTCTTCACTTGGTGACTCTTGGAATTCATCAATATGACTCTTCATGGGAAAATGCATTCCATTCCTCTTTTGTCCTTACCCCGTGACTCTTTGACTTCTCCATGGGCCCTCTTTTGACTTATATGCAACCAAAAATATATTAGTTAATATTAAATAAATATCAACACATATTAGCCAAGATATGAATATTAAAAACACCATAAAATTCTATGGGGCCTTTATTACCAATAATGCAAGACCTTTGACATCAATGACAATATTTCCAACACAAGGCAATAACAAATTAATAACATGAGATAAAAATATAAAGAATCAAGATTAATGTGGTCCATTAAGATGCACTTAGAAAAGAGAAATAAAGAAAGAATAAATAGTAAAACAAAATACTAGATAATAAACAACAATCAAATAAATAAATGTTTTTTGGAATTTTCTAAGTATCTCATCTCAATTGAGAATTAAGAGGTACAAAATGCTCCAGCTCATGAAATGGTGAGAGCGTACCAACTTAAAATGCTAGAAATATAGTGAGAGCATAATGAAAGGGGGACTGAGTTAACCTCAACATGAATTGAGCACAACCTACATAATGCCATTAGGACCTTCAGCCATAGTAATTCCACCTATACAAAAGGCAATGAAAAATTGACCAAGCCACATAAAGTTTATGAATGAAGGCAAATGATAATATTAATGATCAGATGATGTGGCAATTTATGATAAAAAATCATTGTACCTAATTTGCCTATAGGTGGTTATAATTAGGAAACAATGTCACAATTTTGATTTTCCCAAAGGTAGTTATAATTAGGGGTATTGAATACAGTACTGATTTGCCTATGGTAGTCATAACAATGATACTAATTAAAATGATAGATGAAAAATAACTTGCTAGATTAAATTTCACACTACTCTCATACATTGTCATTCAACACAACACTCTAAAACTATTGAAACTGGATCATAATCCCCTCATAAAAAGTGTAAGAAGAACCAAAATGACCAAGATAAAAATAGGATAAGTAAGATGGCTAAAAACAAGCCTTATTCAATAGTAAGGACATGGTATAAGGAAAAATGATCAAAAAAATAATTGGCTATAGTGGCAACAAAAGTGCCCCCAAATGATGATTGGCTTAGTTTGATTGAAAAATAGCAAGACTGTGGCCCAGGTTGTTTGCAAAATGATGAGAGAATTTAACTTAACAATTTATTGTAAAAATGGTGAGAGCGTGGTGAATGGGTGACTAATCTAACCTCAATAAAAATTGAGCACTACCTACATAGTCTTGAAGGACCTCAAGTCAATGTAGTTAAAATAATGTGATAAATAGAACACAAAGGTATAATATGACTAAAAAGGGTTTAAAGGGTTTCCCCTAAGAGATGAGGCATGGTAGTGGTAAATGGTAATTGTAAAAGTGAAAAAATGGTTCTACTGCTCTTGCTGACAGGGAGATGCACATCCTAGTCAATATGTGAGACAATAAAAATGATCAATTATAAATTTTCTATCCAACACCCTTTTGAAAAATTTTCTCTATCAAGAACTTTTTACTGATCTAGATCTCAATAATGTGTTCATGATCTTTGTTGGTCATTAAGTCTATTTCCTTCAAATGTCGAGATAACATATCATTATAGCCTTTACAAAGGAAAGTGTTTCCAGTGATGGAAAATAATGTTAGGATAAATTATATACATGTGTAATGAATATGTGGATGATAATGAAATGTATAATGAATGGGAAATGAATAAATATCAAGACTTTCAATCACACTTAATGTTTTTTATGTCATATTCAACATAATTTTAGTTGTGGCAAGGCCAAAGACCTTTGAATATGCTCTTGATAAGACCATCATTTTTTTTTAATTTGAACTTGAGAGTAGTGACCATCTGATTATTTTATAGATTGGAATCTATATTGATTTGTTCTTTGATAATGTCTTCATCAAGTAGTGAAGAATTTTTGTTCTCAACTATTAGTTCATCAATGAAGTTTTCACTAAAGAATTTGTCTTGATTATTCCATAGTGCCTCTGAAAAGGTTTCACGAAGATATGTTAAAAATTTGAATATAATTATCTTCTAACACCTTCAAAAATGTTTCATTAAAAGATGTTGAGTTTGTTTTTATTAAAGGATTCACTAAGAGATTGTTCTTATTCTAAATGAATTTTGTCTTCATTCCACATGATATTTTGCACCTATTATGTCACCATGGATGCAATTCAACAAAGTGTGATTATGTTAGTTCCAATTGACATTTGTGGGAGGTGGAATATCAATAAAATGGCTATGTTGGGTGGGAATAATGGAATGATGAATGGAAGCATAATCCTCATAAAATATACTAGGATAGCCCATGTTGATGCTAAAGTAAACATCATCAAAAACCATATAAGAATCACAAATATATTTAGATTGATCTACACGGCAATTGTAACCAATGTTGTAACAACCAATATTATATTTTATTTTTGAATTTGATTTTGATACAGGGGACTTTGAATCCATTGTCACAACTAATGTTGATTCTAGTTTTGATGATAAATTTGATGTTGGTAAACTTTGAATCTAATGTTTATTTCTTCTTCTAATATGGTTGCTTCCATAATGATGTTCTATTAAATTCTTGGTATTGAACAAGTAATGGCCTGTGATGGCATAATGAGCTCTATAAAAATTGATTCATCTAATAATGGTTTAATATAGACTGGATTGTCTAAGTGAATCCCATAAAAGAGAGGGAATCGTTCAAGGGATGACTCGACAAAATTTTGTCTATCAAAAAGAGACTCCTCAATGAGTGGAAATAGATCAAGATGCAACTATGTAGAGACTAGATTATCAAGGAGATGAGGCTCTTTAAAAATAGGTAATATATAAATGAGTGATTCATCATAGGTTGACTCATCACAAATGGGTGTTTTAACAATAAAATTAGGGTTTGGGTTCACAATTGGTTGCAAAATATCAAATTTGAACTCATTTTGGTCCTCAAAAGATGGTTCTTGAAGAGGTAATGGTTCTTGTTTTGGCTCAAAATTTCTAAAGTTGGGAACATTTGGTTTAACGAGAATAATGGTTTGTGGTTCAATAATGGGATATCCAAAAATTATACTATTGAAGAAGGGATCAAAACAATCTAGTTTATGCAATGAAGGTTATTCAACAATAGGCTCAATAAATACAAGCAATGGGCCTAGAATGATAATAATTAGACACTACATAGTTTGGTTGCTTACACAAACCAAAGGAGGAGGTACTAAAATGGTAACCTTCATACATTATGGAGCTATATTGCTCACACAATTTGAAGGAGAATAGCCTAAAAATGGTAACCTTTGCACACTGTGGAGCTTGATTGCTCATACAAGGTGAAGGGGGGATAACCTAGTATGGTAACCTTCAAGTGTGGTATGCAAATAGAAGGAAGATATCCTAAAATAGTAATATTTGAGTATGGTGCATAAATCAAAGGGGAAGGATGGGGATGATTCAAAATAATCAAAATGGATTGGAATGGTTTTCATCAAATAGGCTCAAAGAGGGTGACATCCTCAAACAAGATGAAATAATCATATCTGCCATAAAAATGCTCTACCTTGCAACTAGGGCCAAAAAATACCCCATTACGAGTGTACCTTAGAGTCATGTATAAAAAGGTTTGTTCTATATGTTTTCCAAGATTTGGACTATGTTTTTCAAACATTTTAAACAAGGTATGGATTTTTGATATTTATAAACAAGTGACAAGGTAACCAAAAAGACTATAATAAAAGGAGGGTAGCATAGAACCACACATAATTAGAAGAATGTGTTCATGAATTTACTCAACCTTTGGGTAAAGTTGAAATCATATAAATTGGAAGAGGGTATGCTAACTTTAAAATCCTAGACTATCACTAGTACTCTAAAACATAGACTTTTGAGATACATTAATATCGTAAAAACTAGTTCAGCTTTGATGAGTTTCTACTTGAAAACTAGAAGAAAGCCCTTCAAATTAGGAAGGAGAAAATGTGAACCAAGAAACTCATGATGTGGAAACATGCAATAATTTATAAGTATAAATCTAAAACCAAATAGGACACACAACATCACCACATGGTAATAGGAATGGTAGTATAAAATGTGTTCTAAGACTTAAAGCATGAGCGATATGCAAAATGACTTGAGTCCACCAAAGATGATAATTTGATATTGAGTCTATAAATGGCCCTCAATTAAAACAAGAAATTGAACCCAAGTCAAAACAAATCAAGTGCAAATGGTGAACCCAATTTAACACATCAACCCTTAAAACTTAGAAAAGTCCAATTCTAAATTAAAATTATCAATGAGGGACTTAATAAAATTTGGCAAATGATCTAGACTCAAATGGGAAACATAATTGCACAAAAATGGATGATATGACATAATGTTTAAGATGACAATTTGAACAAGAAAAATATGATTTTCACTTTGATAATGTAATGCCTCTTTATTCAAGAAATTTGGGGACAATGTGTTTGGTTTATGACATTTTGTTAACAAGAAATTTTTGACCCAAAATAAGACCAAGTAATTTAATATAAAGATAAATCAATTAATTAATCATCTTAATCCCTAAATTGAAAAGGTATGGTAAAGTGGGGTTAACTAAACTAACAAGTTTTCAAACATTTCTAGATGGATCAGATACATAAGACTTTCATATCAAAATGCAAGAGTAATAACACATCATTTGGGTCCACAAAACTTGACTTGTTGTAAAAAGGTTTTGCACTTTTTACAACCACTATATCCATCACTAACTCAATATATTATGATGTCTAATGTGATCAAATATCTTGATCTTATCCCTAGTGATAGATGGTTTAAACCGCTCAAACCACTATCTTAGTGGGGTGATCTCAATTTATATACCGCCCTCATGGAGAGGGGTTAAAGATGATGTTAGGAGATGAAGCCCCGAGTCAAAGCTTCCCTAAAGAACTTATGAGAGGTAATGATATCCACTACACAAGTCAAGGTGCATAAAATAAAGACTAAGTAAAAGAGCTTTAAGGTTGTTTCTAGATCACCCAAGCCATGCGAGTCTTAGGGAGAGCCTTCACAACATATCTTTTACACCTTTAAACTTAGGTAATTTGTAATGAAGATAATACTTTTGATCCCACAAGTTCCCTATAGGGGATGGGAGGAGAGAATACACACACACCTTTATTTTTACACAAATAAGTCTAATTAAAAAAACAAGAAATGACTTCCATAAAGAAAAAAATTCTAAGTGTGTTTAATTTTAGACCACTAGAATGAAATATTTGGTGGTGCTCTTTGGCCCCTTGGCCTTACTTTGAAAGAATAACAACAAAATCATTTAAGTAAGCATCTAAGTGTTTCTTTAAGCACCAAATAAAAATTCCTAATTCATTTTAAGCACTCAAAAGAGGTTTAAAAATATCTAATTAAGCACGATTGGCACTTTTTCAAGTAGGCTCTACAAGGAAATTGTTAGAATTTTGTTTAGCTTTGAAGCTCTTTTTCCAAATGAAACAAATAACCTTGAAAAGTTTTCTCTTAGGTTTGGATGACCTGTCAACCCAAAGGCAAAACCTCAAGAAAATAAATGCATTAGAATTTACTTGGTTAGTAAAAATCTCAATAAAAATTGTAAGGCAAGGATTAGACAAAGAAAATGTGATTCAATGAAACCAAGAAAAAATGATTAGAAGCATCAAAAAAAGGTTTAAACTCCTATTTCAATTTTTTTGAAAAATATATGCAACTTGAATCCAAAATAATAGTATATTATGAAAATTTACGAGAAAATATGTGGTTTTAAAAAAAATCATAAAAAAAAGTCTGTATAACCCCAAAACAAGCTCTAGAAGATATCTTATTAGCTTGTTGCCCTGCACAATGACCTCCGACAGTTATAGGATGCACACAATGACCATTAATGGTTATATATGATTATCTATGGTTATATATGACTGCTGAAGTTTAGTTCATGACCATCGATAGTTATAAAAGATCACTGATGGTCTCTGTGAAAACTTGTGAAGATGAAATTTGGTCAAACAAAGTTAGAAAATCAACTTTAAAATGTTTCAAGCCTCCAAATCTAAGTTTAATACTTGTATATTGATCTTTTGGTATGTAGGATGCATTAGGTCCCACCAAGCATGCCAAAATGTACAATAGATTATGATGGTTGTTATTCAAGCATTAGTCAAATAAATCAATGAAAATGCATAAAGAACTTAACAAAAAAAGCCAAACTATTCATGCAGGATTTGAAAATGATAGTAAGAAAAAAATGAAAGAAAAAAAATGAACCTTTACCTTTCCAAGTGATTTCACCATCCAAGAATGGATCCAAACATGTTCTCCCCTTGATCAAGCATTCTTGTCTTTGTCAACAATTGTGGTAAAACTCCTCTAATGACTCAAGAACACTTTGTAAAAACTAGGATCATGATAAGAACTATCTATTTTGCCTATCTATGAAGCTAATCCAAATGCAAATAACACAATAATCAAAACAAAAATTAATTATAGATAGATTTTAGCATTATAAGTTTACATAATTTAATCTTAAAATTAATGTTCATGGCTCTTCTATTTATAGATTTTTGAGAATGATCTGAATGAACTATGTCCGTTCATCTTGAGATCAAGATGTGTGGCTAAGAATCCATTTAATTATGGAGGCTCAAATCATAAATGCCTTCATAACTATTTGTTTTAAGGGGCATTAATAAGGCATGGGAGGCATTAAAGAGGTATGGGAGGCCATAAACATGATATTTGTTATAATTATGGCTTTTGGATGCCACCCCATAGATGATGTCATTTAGATGATGTAGTTAATAGGAATCAATTTTAAAAAAATATTCAATAACCTCCATGGAAAATCCACTTAATCTCTTAATTTGAATTAATTATCCTTAAACAAAATTAATCAATATTTATGCAATTCTTTGGGAATTGGCCCTCAATTAATCAAATTGATCAAAAAGTCATATTATTGGGTTGTAATTTGAATCGAGAAGAATTGGAAGGTGATGTTAGATGCATTACAATTGTATTCCCATTTAGGATGTTGCCAACATAAAATAACAAAGGTACGTGACATGTACTAATGAATTAGAAGGAAAGAGTGATTCAGAACACAAAAAGGCAAAATCATCACATCATTTTGACTTGAAATGAATTTATCAAATTTAGGAATCTCATAAAATGTATTGACCCATTTAGGGATAGTTTTACCTAAATCGACACCCTTAAATGACAAGTTTGGACCATTTAGCACATTTTAGTGATTTTGACCTAAATTGGGTATTTAAATGCAATTCGAGTAAGATTGATAATTTAAATACAAATGGTGTTAGGAATTAGATGTCTATAGGTACTATTTAGACAAAAAATGGTCTATATTATGTATCTCATAATCCTTCATTGAGTTGAGATGCTAAAATAATAAAAAACAAAAAAACAAATCAAGAAATCAAAAGAGAAAGAGAAATAATTCATCCAATAGTGAAAACCATGCCTATGGTGCCTTGGACAAGTACCATGATGAAAATTAGGTTTTTGGTGTCATGTGTAAATAACTATTGTCTATAAGTATATTGACACTTGGGGCCAACCTTATTTACATTATATACCATTTCTATTCTCTTATCATTTCAAGCCATTTTAGCTAGTCAATCTTATTTAGCTACAACCCATAAAACTCAGCTCATAGTGATGATGGCCTTTGGCAAAAAATACTCTGTAAATCTTGATAGACATGCCTCTTATAAAAATTGGCTCATAACGATAGATGCTACCAATTTGATTATGCCTTCACACAATTTAAGAAGTTGTAGCTTCGTCATAAGGAACCTATCCTTTGAGTAAGATCCATACCATTTATGGTGGTTTAACCTTATTTTTGGCTACTATTTATTCTAATTTATCTTTTGATAGTCCTTAATCCTACCAAATGTGAGATTATTACACTGGCTTTCTACTATTAATCTCTCATCTATTCCTTGCATGTATGCTTGTTTAGGAACACATTCAGGTCAATAGCTTTTTCTTAATCTATCACTATTTTTATGAGCAATTTAAGCCACACTCTCACTATTTTATGAGCATTCTAATCTACACTCTCAATATTTTATATTTTACATCTCTTAATCGTCCATTGAGTTGATATGCAAAAAATTTAAAAACATTCAAATATTCTAAAATATTAAAATTAAAAATAGGCTTACAATATCCATAAAAGATATAAAGTCACAAAATTCAAAAACATTTATTTTGTTCTAAATCTAGTTTTAATCCTTAATCCAATTCTTTTAGGTCCTAAACCATTGTTGGGCTGTGTCCTTCCCAAATCTACCCTATTGGGTCAGATTTATTATTGGTTCCAATTATTTTAGCCACCTAATGATGTGTTATTCCTTTGCATGTATCCTTTCTTGGGAGCACCATCCATTTATCATTATCATTGAGTCTTCACACATAGATTTGGAATTGGTTAAACAACAAAATGATTTATGTTACTTTTATTTTCAAGTTTGTGTATGTGTGTGTGTTTGCTTGTTGATTTCCTTTTTATATTATTTATTTGACTCAATCCATTGTGCCAACATGGTCATCATCTTGGTGCTTCCTATTATGTAGTTGTACTTGAGTCAATCCATTAGCATTTATCAATATTATCATCATGGTTTTTATCATTGATGCATTATTTTCAATTATTTATTGGATTGAGGGTCAGTCCTTATACACATTATGATTTAGTCATCATGGTGTTTTATATCATGGTCCATATTATTAGGTGTTATATTAAAAAAATAAGTGATGAAAGTGTCATTAGTAATGTCGTAACAAAGGATCTCCTTGTCTAATAACTATAACACAATACCTAAACCACATGGCTATAGCTATACTACTCATGATACATATCAAGCATATGAAAAAGTTGTAATCTTTTCCTTCATTCCAGTTTATCTCAATTTTTGGGATAATTACATCAACTGAGGTCTATATGGACTATATAGGCAACACTTAGTACCGGCTAATTTTTTAGTTGAGCTCAACCACCATTGTTTAATTCTTATTAACATACATATTCTTCTAATCCAATCACATCATTCTTCAATCATTATTATTTATCATATCTTTCATTACCATTGAGAATTCTCATGTGCCTATTTTTTGTGTGGTTTCTTCAGTCTTTAAACAATCATTATACCATCACACCTACTCATCCTTCATTTGTGTAACAAGTTACACCCTTGAGCTATGCTTGCCACCCAATTGATCAATTACTTAATCAACATTTTTCAAATTGAAATTTTTCCATACTAGGGCAAACCATTTAGACCAATCAATGATAAAATATGCATTACTAGGGAAAATCATTTCAAATCAACACTTTCATAAACCATAATGGAGCACATTAGTGTGATCAACCAAGACTACCCTCTTTGGGGCTAATTCACTTATTCAATCTTTCTTCTAATTCCAAGCCCACAACTTTCACCCTGTTTGGGGAAATTCAAAGTGTTCTACTTATTTTGGGATGCATCCTTCCCACTTCCCCTCTTCTTGGGGCCAATTCAATCCTATTATTTTCAAACATTTGAAATAAAAGCATGTAAACATTACCTCAAGTGGCTTAATTTTCTCCATGGGTTAATCTTTTCTCCCATTCTAGCTTCTTCCTCTATTTTTTGAGAGCCCATCCACATCTTGCATGCCCTCTCAAGGGGGCATCATGAGTCACTAATTATTTTTATCTAATATCTTAATGAATTTTTAATTCTTTGAAAAGTCATTACTACAGTTGTGTCTCCTAATGACTTCTCAAAGAGGGGCAAAATGTAGACACTTAAAATCAAAATCTTCATGTTGATTTTAACCTTCTTTGCACTAATGCCTAATCATCCCTACTCATCTCTATTTTTCCTTTATCCTAATTCATCATTACTATTCCTCATCACTATTCATGATTTACTATTCATCATCATTACTCATGGTTTACTATTCACATCTTTATTAATTTAATTAATCTAAATTAATTTTTTAATCTTTCTTTAATAAGAAATTCCATGGATTTTGAATATTTACAATTTTTATAAATTCTAAAATCAAATTATCCTCACCTCATGATGTCATCTTCCACTCCATTCTCCTTTCCAAATTTTAAAGATGCCCTAGGCTCTGCCCATCTCTCATCATTAGAATTTTATAATATTATCTTCCTCATATTTTTAATTTAATAATCCATCTCATATTCCATTCAATCCCACTTATTAATTTTATATTATTTTCCCTCCCAAATGAATTTTATATTCATTTTTGGGTCTTGCATGTCCTCTGCTCCAATTTTTAATTCAAAAATTCAAATATGAATTAAAAATTATCATTTATTCTAAATCCTTTGATCTTAAGTAAAGATGGATGGTTATCATTCATCTTAAAAGTCTATAAATTATAGGTTCTTCCTCTAATTTAGACAAGCTTCTCCATGCAACTAAGCTCTGGTAAATTCTATAAGCAGTTTCATTACTCTCTCATGCCAAGCCAAAGACAAATCAAGATTAAACAAGTGGAAATGATACTTGTTGACTAATTTAACCCTAATTCAAAGTAGTTCAACCCTATATATAGTTAAAAATTTTCATAGGGTCTCCTAGGTTGGAAAATGTATACCATAGTTTTTAATAAGGTTAAACATATGTTTTATCTTTGTCATTTTTGTGTAAGTGGGTCTTATGTCATCTAAGGTCACCTTTTGAGTCATTAAATGAACTTTTAAAATTTCCATAAGAAGACAAAGGTGTCAAGAAGAAATTTAATGTTCCACATGTTAGGAATAGTCATATAAGTTATAGTGAGACTGACAAATTGTAGGTTCAACATCCATTCAAGAGGAAGAAGTAGTTTTAGGTAGTTTTAAGAAGTTTTACAACCTTTACAAAAGTTGTGGCATGTGGGAGGACTTAAAAAGAGTCCCTTTGGATACTGATAAGTCAATTTTAGGCTTGATAATCTTCCATAGGTCTAAAAATTCAAAAAATTGACTTCTCTCTCTCATCGCTCTCTTGGGCAAGTTTACAAGGTCAATTGATCTTTAGTCAATACAGATAAGAGGAGAAGATTTCAAGTGAGTGCACTTGGTGGGTGGTAATATTCAATTTGAGCTTCCATTTAATGGACATATTTATAAGAGTGGTGGTATATGCTTCATAAAAAATCACCAAGAATGTTAGTGACTTCAAACTGCTTGCATAACCCCAATGCCTCTATTTTTCTCATCTTTCACATTAGTTTGTGTGAACCCATTAATGTATGCATGTTGGCAGAGCATTTCCATTATTTTAACATTGGTCTCAATTTTCTTGGCATGTGTGAATGTAAAAGGATTAGCAAAACCTTTATCCTTATGCTAGGAATGAACACCATTGGTCTATAAAACATTGTTTCATCAGTTATAGTGTTTTATTCTTCTGTCATTAGATTCAAGATCAAGATGGTACCCATATGTTTTTCCCCTCAAAACATGGTCATTGGTTTCTCCATTAGAATTTTGTATTCAAGAGTTCCATTGGTGGATTGTTATGCCTAAGACATAAGCATAGTCAATAAGTCTTGAAACAGTCACCTACAAGACTAGGTGAGAATGTTTAAATAGTGGTTGTTAAAGATGTGAACTTCATGTTGGAGCTTTACAATGTTTGAGGTTGGTTTGAAAACCTATAAATGCTAAAACATAGTCAAATCCACACTTAGACTCTTCATTGAAATTTACAGAGTTGCAGGGTTGGAAAAGTTTTTTGGTGGAGATATTACCTTAACTTCTTCAAAATGAGACTTGCTCAACACAGTGCTATATTTTGGTGAAGACCTATGAGGTATAGATAGGACTAATGTTTTCCTTCTTATCTATTAGGCCTATTAGTAGTAATTGAACACAAAGAGAAAGTGGTTGGTCAAGAGAGTGATGGTAAATGAAATTTCAAACCATCCAAGCTTCTACTGAAGATTTACAATGAAATATAGTGCAAATAGTGCAAATGGACCTATAACTTATAAGTAACACTTATGGTGTTGATGATAAAGAATGATACATGATTCCAAAGTATAAATGAGTCCATTCAAGTTTTTAGGTGACATTAATGACCCAAAAATGAATCAAAAGGATGGAAATACAATGATCAAGGTAGGAATCTACACCTATAAGAAATCATTGGTCCCCCTAAGTACGAATACAAATAGTTTAGACTTAGCATAGACTAGTCTAAACCAATAAAGGATGTACTTAGATTGATGAAAATAAACTTAGATGGAATGGTATTATTGATATGAGATGGAACCAAAACATGGAAAAACAATGCTAATACAATAATACATACCTAAAAACATCCCTTATGCACCTAATGAATGTCTATAGTTTAGGCCATAAACCGACTAGTCTCATGCCAATGAAAACACAGGTTTTGTTGATAGATTAAGACATAGGTTGAATATAATCAAATGTATTTCAATCTCATATGGATTTCATAATGCTTATAGGTGATCCTAAAGGGTAAATAATAAATAAGGACAACCATAAATTAGATTTCTTAAACTCAACCCAAACCCTGCACACAATCACTATTTCAAAAAACTAGTATTGAGAGTTTGAGTCATTTAGAAGTTATAAATGTATGAAAAGGATTTGAAAATAGGTAAAAAAGGTCTTTATGAACTAAAAAATCTCATCATTCCCTCAGTTGATCCAAACTAATAGGAGAGGTATCATCTATTTTGTCTTAGACATATGGTACTTTAGAACCATGCAGTTTGCAGGCCTAATGTGTGAATGATAAAGAAGATGAATGAGAGAGACTTGGATGACTATGGGATGATAGATAAAGTTGATTTGGATGAAAAAATAGATTGAATATTACCTAAAGTCATTGTAAACCACTTAGAGGTGGTCATAGGCAATCAAATATAGTATAAGCTTATTAGGCCTAGAACTATACCTAAGCCCTACAAGTGCCTAAACTCATCCAAATGACAACATGATCCTTCCAAATAATGTAATAACTTTTAGGGTAAATTTTAAGATTCGTTGAAACCTTTTGTTTGCATGAAGTTACATAAAGTGGTCATTTTTGGCCTAAACCTCTCTCAATGGTACCTGGAATGCATCCAAAAGCTTGACATGCCATTTTCAAATGCTCATACTTGTACAGACACAACCTCAAGGAGCTAGGGGTAGTTGAGGAGGATCATGAACTCAATATTTATGGAATTGGTTCAAGGGTTGGACTTCTAACCTTTATGAATCAACATTAAGAAGCAAAACCTCCTAAAACCATATCAAGAACCTAATGGAAAAAGTATCATTGGAGATACATTAAAGAGGGGTAAAATGGTCATGAAAATGTTTTGAACCTATGTGGCACTCTCTCAGGCTTCACATCATCCATTTTTACATATCATCACTTGTATGGGTAGGTCTAATTCAATCTATTTTTTAGGATTTGATGTGTTTCACAGGTGTAGAAATGAATAAATAGATGAAAGTCACTATGTAAGGTGTGAAAAGACTCAATATAACCCCTCATACTCAAATTTCACCATGGTTATGCATAGAAACACCTCTATTAGACCATTTATTATAAGAAGTATGAGCTAGCACAGTGAGAAGACATAATGACTCTATGTGAGAAAGATGATAAGTGTTGTGTTGAGATTCATTGAAGTCCATATGCTAAACTAGAAGGCAAAAAGGGTCTAATGAGCTGCCTAACACATTTTCAATAAACTACAAGTTAATTGAGTGACAAACATGAAGATAAGCCTATAAGGGCTAGTGAGTGGCTATTAGAGAGTGAATAACAAATGTACAAGAGGAGTTAATCAATTAAAGAGTATCTAATGATTGACATAATTAGGTTTCAACTCTCCTAAGATAATGCATATGTGTCAAGTGTTCCTAAGGTGGTTTAGAGTAGTCAAGTGAACTCATCACTAAAGGGTAGTTTCAAAGAAGAATATGAAGAGTCTCTATGCTTATTTGAGGGAAAATGATGCATTTATAATGGACACTTGCCTATGACACCTTATCAACCTATTACCCACTTCATTTTCATACTTTGTAACTAGTTTCCAAGTATTGACACTTGGCCTTGTGACTTTTTATCTTCTCTTCTTCTCTCTCCTTTCCTATACTCTATATATACAAGTTTTCTGGCATTTAAATCTAATCCATGTCTGGTATGGTGAAGCCTTGCTAGTTTAAATACTGATGTTTACCTTTGAATATAGATTTGAATTTGGTTTTAATTTTACAATTCCTTGTCTAAGTGTGTAGAGTAGTTAAAAATTTGAATGATAAGTGATAATTACATATCCTTGCATTCATCTTACTCTCTCATATTGTATGCAAGCAATTCATTCTCTAACATGTCACATGGAATATAGTCAATGTTCTTGTCTATCTCTAAATATAAGGAGTTAAATTAGTGTTTATCTCTAAGTATAAGGAGTTAAATTAGTGTCTAGGATTAGGAATTTTGTTTATTCACTTTAAGAAGTGTAGTACATATCACCTTCATGTTTGAAATACTTATGTTGGAGTAACCTAGAAGTTTGAAGCTAGTCTTGTGAACAATATTTCATAGTGTAGGTCATGGTAGTCAAGTGGATATCAATTTGGTATATCACCTTATTAGAATAGGTTATTTTTATGTTACTTTATATCCCTTTTCACCCAAGAAAACAAGTAGTGTAAGTGATAAGCTATCAAAGACTAATATAGGGAACTAGCCCTTAAACCTAAAGGTTTACCTCTGCTATAGGCAACCCATAGGCCTAGAAGTAATCCAATGCCTCACTCAATATAGATAAGGCTTGAACAACATTTATAGGGTGTAAGATTAAGTGACAATAGTTCTGGCATGCCTAATGGGACTATTATCTCAAGTATATCTTGTGAAGGTGAATGATGGTCTTGACAATATCATAGCTACATATGGTGTTCTAATCAACATTTGGTGACTCCATTCAAGGTAATATCTTATTTTATACCAAGTTTTATCATTCCTTTATTCATACTTCATGGTACTTACTAGGTCAAATACTAGTAGAGAAAATTATATTATAGATCCATTCCCTCAACCTTAACGTCATATTAAAGTTTAACACCCTCAACCTATCTTGACATTAGAAGATAAAGATGAATTTTCAAGCCAAGAATATCAAGAGAGTGAAGAGGAACTTGAGGAAAACATGGCTAGGCAACATGCCTTCCCAACCTTTAATACTAAAAATACTATACATCTCAATACATATGATGATATGCCTCTTAATGCTACAAAGAGTGTTCCAACTTTCAATAGGGAAGGCCCTATCACCACTAGTGAGCATATTAATGACATCTCTAACTTTTGAAAATTTCACAATGTCACTAAAGTTAACATTATAATTATGTTACTTACCATGTCTCTTAGGGGGGAATCCCTTGACTAGTATAGGACATTATTGGGAGGATGTATCACTACTTGGGATGATTTTTGAGAGTGATTAAACTAAATATTTGAGGATGAAAGTGATCACACATCACTCATTCATCAGCTTAATGTGATTCAAAGAGGTCCTAAAGAGACTATGCATGACTTCAATGAGAGATTTCAAAGAACTTGGTATAGGCTACCTCCTCCCATGAGACCTCTTACAAGATTTTTTTTCCATACATATCTAAGGGCTATTGGAACTGGCATAACCATCATGTTTCAATTCATGGGTGGATACACTTTACTTAAAGCATATGACATAGCCATTAGAGCTGAGAATGGATTAATACAATTTGGTAAATTTCCTCAAAAAATATCTATGACTCTTTTTCCCAACATGTATACTACTACTCCAAGTGTTTCTCCAATCCAAAATGCAAACACCAAGTCTAGAGCTACCCTAAAAAAGTCAAAAGATACCATTGATTGGTAGGTAAGGTCTAAAGCCTTAGAGTCTCAAGTTAGGCAACTAAAATTTTAATATAAAGTCAACCAAAACCCACAACCCTATCCTCAATAATGAACTAGGTTCCCACCTTATAAATATGGTTAAGGGAGAGGGAAATGCCAACCTAACTTCAATAGGCCACCCAATGCATATAACCCAACCTCTTCTCCTAACACAAGAGCCATAGTCCTGGTTCATAGTAACTTGGTCCAAGGAGAAGAGTGGAAGTCTCAAGGACAATACAAGGATGCCAATGAAAGTGAGGGACAAGCCCTAGTAGCTCAAGGAATAGTTACTCCTCAACTAAATACATAATATGAGAACTTCATGCAAGCAAAAATAAATGAAAGATGGTAGCTTCAAAGAGTGAGCTTGACAAACTTTCTAGTGGAAGACACATTTATCCTAAACCAAGGTACCTCAATTATAGATAATAGAATATCAAAAATGAAAGCTTTAGGAGATGTTCATGATGTTTACATAAGTTTAAATAACCCTCCCACAAGGTATCAAGATGTGAATCCAAGTGTGACAGTCCCTACGACTTCTACACCTATTCAAAATTAGAATGTAGGAAATGTGACTCAAAGTGTTCCATTACCTCAAGCTCAAGGAACTTATTTTCCTTCAAGAATTTAATAAAATGTGAGTTCTCATAATTTGAATATTTTTAATTCTTTTAAGAGAGCTAAAACATCTATATCTCTTTGGAAACTGCTTCACATGCCCAGTCAAAAGGAACTACTCTAAGAGCAGATGTCCCAAATCCACATCAGTCCTCAAGCATCAAAACATGGTGGTGTATACCTCACTAATGATCCTACTCACATTTTTTAACCATATATTAAATATAAAAATCCCCCACCCTTTTACCTCTCTCTCATTGTGGGAGATAATCTTATTCACAATTGCATTGTGGATAGTGGGACAAGTGCCTCAATTATGCCCAAGCTTGTGGTAGATAAATTGGGCTTGAAATATGATCCATATAGTAAGGGAGTGATATAAATTGATGGGAAACCAGATAAGTCAATGGGGATCATCAAATTTTTGAGAGTTTTCTTGCATGATTTTCTAAGCTTTACAATCCTTCAAGATATAATGGTGGTTGATCTACCAGCTCACTTTGCTATTTGTTAATCAAGGGACTTCATAGCCAAGATAGGAGGCTATCTCTAATTTTATTGGTATTTCTTGGCCTTGAGAATAAGGTATGGAGTAAAGGTAACTATTATAACACAACCATTGGCTAATTTTCATATTGAGCCATATGTGAAGGCAAGTTCTAATCTGAATTGTACCATCAATGATCAAGAAGAAAATGTTATAGATGATGGATCATCCTCTAAACTTAAAGGCATATCTGATATTTTCCTAGATTAGTATGGTATTAACACATACTATAAATATCCTTATGCCTTCATGGAATAAATTGATTTAGATGTATATTTCTTGCATGAGGAAGAAATGCCAATAACTTCACTCACCAAGGAAGAAAGTGAGAATGATGGAATGTGGAAGATGTTATTTGATGGTTTAAGGAGCAATATTTGTCCAAGATCTAGTGTTATGTTAGGTTCACCATATAAACAAAAATAATATTCTTCATATATGTTTCATTTAAGTTGTACCTACAATGCGGATGAGTATGAAGGTTTGATTCATGCTCTTTAATGGGCAAAGAGAAAAGGGATCAAGATTCTATAAGTATATCAAGGTAGTGAACTAATTGTGCATAAAATTAGGAATGTGAGTGATACCAAGAACCTTTTGATTAAGTCTTATAAGCATATGGTATGGGATTTACTTGAAGACTTCAATGCATTCAACATTTAATCATTCCCAAGAGAGTAAAATAAACATGCTAATAGGTTAGTTTCTATAGGGGCACAATTTGATACACCTATTACCATAAAAGAGGAATGAAAAAAAATATCATATCAAGGTCATTTTAAGAAATTCAATCCATAATAATGAGGTCTCTTATAAAGTGTTTTATAGTGACAAACATATTATACATTTCCTACAAAATGAATTTGAGTTCTCTTCAAGAAACCATAAAAGACTCCATTATCAGTTTGAGAATAAGATTGTATAACTGAAGACAAACAAGATACCTAAAATATTGGTAGCCTTAGAGAGTATATTTAATGAATATTACCAAAGGAAGATATAAAATTTGAGTATGTATAAAAAGGAGGATAACTACGAAAGAGCCTTAATCTTCAAAGACAAGCTCCTCAAACTAGGAAAGGTATGTTCTAGATCAGAAAAAAACATTCATTGATTTGTGTAGAGAGTTACATGATATATTTGCCTAGGAATATAAATATCTAAAATGGTTTGATCCTTGTCTATCCCATCATACCATTAATTTAGAACCTGTAGTTAAACTAGTTAGGCAAATATAAAGGCCTATAAATTCTAAGGTTTAACAACTCATGAGAATGGAACTCACCAATCTCCTTAAATCTAAGATAATATTCCCTATCAAGAACTCAACTTGGGTAGCTAACCTTGTAACTATTAGGAAAAAGAATGGGGAAATAATACTGTGTGGACTTTAGATATTTTAATAGGGTGTCACTCAAAGACCATTACCCCTTACCTCCTATGGAGTAGATTTTCAAGTTGTTTTAGGTTCCCGACGCTTCTGAATCCTAGATGAATACAAATTTTGGTGAATGAAGATGATTAGTTCAAGATAATATTTACTACAAAATGGGGGACATTTACTTATAGGAATATGCCTTTTATCTTGTCAAATTTTGGTGCCACCTTTTAAAGGGAAATAGATATGGATTTCAAAGGTTTAATCAATGAGATGTTGTTGGTGTATCTAGATGATATAAACATGTTCTCCAAGGATGAAAATAAGCATATTAAATACCTAAGGCAAGTGTTTGAAATGTGAAAATAGTATGGGGCATCTCTCAATTCAAAAAAGTGCATTTTTACTATCTTTAAAGGTAAGCTTCTAGAACAAATGATTTCCAACGATGGTCTAACCATTGAATTTGAAAGGATAAAGGCTATTCTAGGCCTATAATTTATTCTATATCAGAAAAGACTCCAAAGTTTCTTAGGTAAGATAAACTTTGTGTGGAGATTCATACTTAGTTTTACATCTTTGGTGAAGCCTATCACAACCATGCTCAAGAAGAATTAAGTTTTCAATTAGACTAAAGAGGGTAAGATCAATTTTTAAATCATTAAACAATAAATTACATAATCTCTCACTCTTGTAAACCCTATTTTTTCTAAATATTTCATGTTATATTAATTTGTTAACCTTGATACTATCTCAACTATGCTAATGCAAAATAATGATGGATTTGAATAACTAATTGCATTGTTTAGTCAAGGTTTAGAGGATTATGAAGTTAAGTATACATTTACAGAGAAATAATTCATTATTATTGTAAGAGGACTAAAGAAACTTAGACATATGGTTTCAAACAATAGGACCCACATCATGGTTTCTCATCTTAGCACCAAGGAGTTCCTTTTGAGCAAAGACCTCAATGAAAAGAGGGAGGGTGGATCACAAAGATAATAGAGTATGATGTTGACATCAAGGTGAGAAAGTTGATAAGAGGTAAAGGTGTTTGTGAACACTTAGCTTTAGACCTCTATGAGCCAAAAACATATTTGGTCAATCAAGATTATCCTTAACTAGTTGATCGCATGCCTTTACAAACTTGGACACAAGACATCATCAGATTTATCCAAAGTGGTGAGTTTCATAATGGATTGAGTAGATCCAAAAGTATGTATTTCATATTGCAAGCTATTCCTTATTGTCTTGTAGATGGTGTACTTTTTAGAAGAGATACAAATGGTGTATTATTGAGATGCATTGACAAAGACCAATTTGGAGTGTTATTTGAAAAGTTTCATGATGGAACAACAAAAGGTCATTTATCTATAATAACCACAAATATAAAGATAATGAGGGTATGATACTATTGAAATACCTCTTTAAAGACTATTATGATTGGGTAAGAAGGTGTTTATAATGTGCTTTCTTTATAGGTAAACAAAATATTTCAGCTCTCCCTTTAAGGCCTATTCAAGTAGATCGACACTTCATGCAATGGTGTCTTGAATTAATTGGTATGATAAATCCCCCATAAAGTGCTGGCCACAAGTGGATCCTAATTGCAACTTATTAATTTACAAGGTGGATTGAGACAATTGCATTAAAGGAGGCCAATTAGAGTGTTATCTTGGAGTTTTATGAAAGCATTAATACAAGGTTTGGAACTCCTTGTACCATAATTTTAGCTAATGAACTTGCTTTCATGAGTGCTAAGATAAATAATTGGGAAAGTAGTAATGGTATATATTTTAATACATCATCCAACTATTACCCTCAAGGTAATGGGTTGGTTGATTTACTAACAAGAACCTAATCAAACTTATCAATAAGACCTTAGAGAACAATCAAAGAGCTTGACATACTAAGTTAAAGAGAAACCTATGGGATAATAGAATCACTCTTAAGAGGTCAATAGGTAACTCTTACTTTTTTATTATTTATGGGAAGAAGCTAGGCTATCCATATCCCAAGAGTTGCCTACCTTAGAGATGACACATTAGTTATAACTGCTTGAAAATACTCTAATGGAGGTGAGGTTGATAGAGTTGATGGAGGTGCAAGACAATAGAGACAATGCTCAAAAATCCATGGAGCATCATCAAGTGATAATTAATAGGTCCTTTGATAATAAAATAACTCCAAGAGTCTTCCAAAAAGGTGACATAGTAATAAAATGGGATGAAGATAGAGCAAAGCCAGGAAGACATACCAAATTTGATACTTTATGGAGTGGGCCATACATCATCATCAAGTGCAATGAAAAAAATCCTTTAAATTGGAAAGAATAAATGGGGAGGAGCTACCTATCCCTATAAATGGGGTCCACTTGAAGCCCTGCTATTGATGATATTAAGGTTAGTTATGTACATAGTAGATTAGGGGTGTGTTGATTTATGTCTTTGTGTGTATTTTACCTAAGTGCTTAGAGAGTAAAAGTGTGAATTTGATGTTTTACTTGTGTGTTTATTTCATTTATATTTTTGGTGTGTCTTTGTAGTCTATTCAAAGGTATTTTAGTGTCAATACAATGTATAGGAGAAGGCTCCTAGTCTTTAACATAGCTAGCTTACTACCCCTAAGAAATTGCCAAAATATTGACTAATTTTACCCCAAGTCAAATTAGGTCAACCCTATATATAGTTAAAAATTGTAATAGGGTCTCCTAGGTTGGAAAATGTGCACCATATTTTTTAATAAGGTCAAACATATGTTTTATCTTTGTCATTTTGGTCTAAGTCGGTCTTATGTCATCTAAGGTCACCTTTTGAGTCATTAAATGAACTTGTATGGTTTTCATAAAAATAAAAATGTGTCAAGAATAAATGTAATGTCTCACATGTTAGGAATAGTAAGAGAAAATATTGTGATACTGACAAATTGTAGGTTCAACATCCATCTAAGAGGATCAAGTAGTTTTAGGTAGTTGTAAGGCTTGTACAAAAGTTATGGCACATGGAAGTACTTAAGGAGAGTCTCTTAAAATCCCCAAAATTTAATTTTATGATTTATAATATTCCATAGGTCCAAAACTTCCAAAAAATTACTTCCCTCTCATCGCTCTCTTAGGCAGGTTTACAAAATCAACCAATCTTTAGTCAGTATAGATAGGAGGAGCAGAGTTAAAGTTAGTGTACTTGGTGGGTGGTATTAGTCCATTTGAGATTCCATTTCATGCAAATAGTTGTAGGAGTGGTGGTTTGTGCTTCATAAAAAATCACTAAGAATGTTAGTGACTCCAAACTTCTTGCATAACCCCAACACCTCAATTTTTCTCATCTTTTGCATTGGTTTGTGTGAACCCATTAATGTATGCATGTTGGTAGATAATTTACATTATTTTCATATTTTTATCAATTATATTGGAATGTGTGAATGTAAAATGATTAACGAGACTTTTCTCCTTGTGGTAGGAATGAACACCATTGGTCTATAGAACATTATTTCATCAATTACAATGTTTTGTTCTTTTGTCATTGGCTCTAAAATCAAGATAATACCCTTATATTTCTCCCCTCAGAGTATGATCCTTGGTTTATCCATTAGATTTTTGTATTAAATAGTTATATTTTTGGAGTGATAGGCCTAAGACATAAGTACAATCAAGAAGTCTTGAACAGTCACCTACAAGACTGAGTGAGAATGTTCAAATAGTGGTTGTCAAAAATGTGAGCTTCATGTTGGATATTTACAATGTTTGAGGCTGGTTTGAAAACCTATAAATGATAAAACATAGTCGAATCCACACTTAGAATCTTTATTAACATTCACAAAGTTACAAGTTTGGAAAATTTGTTTGGTGGAGATATTACCTTAACTTCTCTAAAATGAGACTTTGCTCAACATAGTGTTATATTTGGTGAAGACTTGTGAGGTATAGATAGGACTAATGATTTCCTTATTTTATATTAGGCCTATTAGTATCAATTGAATAAAAATTTAAAGTGGATGGTCAAGAGATAATCATGGTAAATGAACTTTCAAACCATCCAAGCTTCTACTGAAGATATGTAGTGAAATACAATGAAAACAATGCAAATGGACCTATAACTTATAAGTAACACCTATGGTATTGATGATAAGGAATGATGCATGGATTAAAATAATAAATGAGTCTATTTAAGTTTTTATGTGACCTTAATGACCCCAAGATGAATAAAAATTATGGAAACACAATGATCAAGGCGTAAATCTACACCTATAAGAAATATTTAGTTCCCGTAAATATGGACTAGTCTAAACCAATAAAGGATGCACTTTGATAGATGAAAAGAAATTTTTATGGAATGGTATTATTTATTTTATATGGAACCAAAAAATTGAAACAAAATTCTCAAATAATAATAAACACCTTCATGCATCCTTTGATGTACCTAATGAACATCTACAGTTTAGGCCATACATAAACTAGTCTCATGCCAATGAAAATGCAAGTTTGGTTGATAGATTGAGACATAAGTTGAAGATGATCATATGTATTTAAATATTATATGGATGTCATAATTATTCTAGGTGATCTTAAATGGAAAATAATAAATAGGGATGACCATAACTCAAAGTTATTAGACTCAACCCAAACCTTGCACACAGTCATTATTGTAGGAAACTAGTATTGAGATCTTGAGACATTTGGAGGATCTAAAGGTATGAAAAATATTTTATAATTTGTATAAAAGGTTATTATGACTTAAAAAATATCATAATGTCCTTAGTTGAGCCAAACCTATAGGGGGTTTTGTCTAAGATATAGGCTACTTTAGAGCCATGCAGTCTATAGGCCTAATGTGTGAATGGTAAAGAATATGAATGAGAGAGACTTGGATGACTATGGGATGAGGTATACAATTTATGTGGATGAAAAAATAGGTTTAATAGTACCTAAAGTCATTAAAATCCACTCAAAGGTGGTCATAATCAATTAAATACAGTCTAGGCCTAGTAGACCTAGAACTAGACCTAAGCCCTACAAGTGCCTAAGCTCATCCAGATGATAACATGATCCTTCCAAATCATGTAATAAATTTTGTGGGAATGTTTAATATGGGTTAGAACCTTTTTTTTGTAGGTATTTATATAGAGTGGTCATTTTTGGACTAAACCTCTCTCAAAGGTACCCAAAATGCAATCAAAAGCTCGAGAGGCCATTTTCAAATGCTCATACTTATATGGACACATTTCATGGTACCTCAAGGAGATATGGGTAGTTGATGAGGGTCATGAAATTGATATTTTTGAAATTGGTTTAGGGGTTAGACATCTAAACTTTATGAATCAATGTTGAGAATTAAAACCTCATAAAACCCTCCTAAAAGCCTATCAAGAACTTGATGGAGAAAATATCATTGGAGATGCATTCAAGAGGGGTAAAATTACCATGAAAATGTTTTGGACCTATATGGATATCTCAGGATCCTCACCATCCATTTTTTCCATACCATAACTTGTACAAACATGTCTAATTTAGTCCATTTTGTAGGATTTGATGTGTTTCATAGGTGCATAAAAGAATATATAGACGAAAGTCACTATGGAAGGTGTGTAGAGACTCAATATAACCCTTGATATTAAAATATCACCATATTTATGCATAAAAACACCTCTTCTGGACCATTCATTGTAGGTAGTCTGAGCTAGCATAATGAGAAGACATAGTGACTACATGTGAGAAAGATGATAAGTGTTGTGTTGAGATTCATTGAAGTACATATGCTAAAATATAAAGAAAAAAGGGTTTGATGGGATGCCTAACACATTTTTAATGAGTCTAATTTGAGAAAATTCAAGTCAATTGAGTGACAACTGTGAATATAAGACTAGAAGGGCTAGTGAGTGGCCATTAGAGAGTGAATAACAAATGACCATGAGGATTTCATTAGTTAAAGAGTATTTGATGATTGCCACAATCAGGTTTCCACTCTCATAAGATAGTACATATGTGTCAAGGATTCCTAAGGTGGTTTAAATAAGTCAAGTGAACTCATCACTAAAGGGCAATTTCAAAGAAGAATATGAAGAGTTTCTATGCCTATTTGAGGGAAAATGATGCATTTTTGATGGAAACTTGTCTATGAAACCTTCTTGACCTATTATCCACTTCATTTTCCTTATTTTTAATTAGTTTCTAGGTCTTTACTCTTGTCCTTGTGACTTTTAATCTTCTCTCTCCTCTCTTATACTATATATATACATGTCATTTTGGCATTTGAATCTAATCCATGTCTAGTATATTGAAGCCCTACTAATTTGAGTACTAATGTTTGCATTCAAATAAATATTTGAAACTATTTTTGATTCTATAATTCCTTGTCTAAGTGTGTGGAGTAGTGAAAAAGTTGAATGATAAGTGATAATCACATATCATTGTATTCATCTTACTCTTTCATATCATGTGCAAGCAATTCATTCTCTAATAGGTCACATGGAGTGTAGTCAGTTTCCTTATCTATCTCTAAGTGTAAGGAGTTGAATTAGTGTCTAATTATAGTCCTTTTATCCATTCACTTTGAGATGTGTAGGACATATCACCTTCATGTTTGAAATACTTATGTTGGAGTAACCTATAATTTTGAAGCCAGTCTTGTGAACAATATTTCATAGTGCAGATCATGGTAGTCTATTAGATATCAATTTGGTGTATCAACTTGTTAGAATATGTTATTTTCATGTTCCTTTCTATCTCTTTTCACCTAAATAAACAAATAGTGTAGGTGATAAGTTTTCAAAGACTAATCTAGGGAGCTAGCCCTTAAATCTAGAGGTTTACCTCTACTATAAACAACCCATAGGCCTAGAGGTAATATAATATTCCACTCAATATAGATAAGTATTGAACAATATTAGGGTGCAAGATTGAGTGACAACATTACTCAAATATGGAGTCAACATTGCCAAAGACCTATAGTTTTACAAGATGAGCTCAACCTATTCAAATTGGTTCTCAAACATATCTTCAAGGGAGGTAAAATTAATTATTATTTTATCTTTATAATTTTCATTTATTATTTGATTACTTCATAGTTTAACCTAGGGATTAGGCTTGAGAAGTTATGTCTTATAGTTGTTTTAGATTTATGTACTAGTAATTTGACTAATCTATCTTGTATTCTTACTCTACACTAAGTAATAACACTTCCACAAAACTTAAACACATATCCAAAAGTAGATGTTAAATCTATAAGATCACCATGGTTATCATCACAATAGCCACATACATTAGCATTGTTAATGAAAAAATAATATAAAACAAAATTAACAATTCATTTGATACACTGAAGTATTATTTTTGCTAAATTCAAATGATCTAGATATGGATCTTACATGAATATGGAACCAAAATTTACAATATATAAAATATTTAGTCTTGTAAGTTAGATAAATTAGTCTTCCAACTAATTGTCTATATAAAATCAGGATTAGTCTCATCACATGTAGGTTTTAAATCAAGCTTGACACCAAATTCAGTCCATGTAGAAATAGACTTACAATCAATCATATTAAAATTAACAAGAAGGTTATGTGCATAATGATATTGAGATACTCAAATGGACTTTTTATTTTGGAATATAACCATGCCTAGAAAATAATGAAGCATGCCTAGATCAGTCATCTCAAAATTTTGATTTGGTTTAGATTTATATTTAAGAATCAGATGAGTTTGAATGCTAGTAATGATAATGTCATGTACATATAACATAATTTAAATTAAATGATTATTATCAATTTTCACAAAGAGATTATTATCATAATAACAATTAGAAAAACCTAATCCTAAACTAAACTTGTGATTTTAGAATACCAAGCTCAAGGATCTTGTTTTAAACCATACAAAGATTTGTTTAACTTACATACATAATGTTCTTTGTTAGGATTTTCAAAACCTTTTGTTGAGTTATAAAGATTTATTCTTTTAAGTCACCATTCAAGAAAACTTTTTAAACATCCAATTGGTGTATTTCCCATTCATTTTTAACTTTTTTTATAATATTAAAAATATTTAATATATACATACACATGTATATATTAAATATTTTTAATATTAATTTTTTTTTTTTTAAATGATTGGGAAATATATATATATATATATATATATATATATATATATATATATAGTTATGCTTTTATTACTATATCTATACCATAAATATGTTTTAAAATGATATTAAAAGCATCTATCACATATTTCTATTTTTTTATATATAAAATAAAAATTCAAACTCCCTGCACAAGTCATCCAACCAAACCACCTGTAAATATAATCAAACTACCTAAAAACATTGATCAAACAAATTGTGGCTCTAATACTATGTCATAATAACCAATATAATAAATTTAATATTTGTTTAATATAAATGACAAGTAAATAAATAAAATAATTAATTATATAACTTGTAATAAAAATGAAATAATCTAGAAAAAAAAAGATAAGTATCATTACACAATTTTAACATGGAAAAACCTCAATGAGGTAACAAACCCATAAAGTTTATTCCATTATTTGAGAAACAATTACAGACTTAGTAAGTTCCTTCTTCACCTAGCTTCTTCACAATTCTTCACACTAAATTCAAAGACCACCACTCCCATAAATTACAATGTTTTAATAATCAAAATTGATATTTCACCAAAGGTTAAATCATAATTATAAGGCTTGTGGATAGTTGCAACCAACCAATCCACCCCTTTAAATTAAACATAACAATTTATTACTCGTACAACTAATTTTTAAATATATGGTTGTGTAAATAATAAATATATTATTTATTTGTTTTATGGAACAATATGGGACAAAATTTAACCCCATAAATATTATTGTTCCTCAAAATGTGTTCCATATTATGGAGCTCTTAATTCTTACATCATGTGCGATGATTATGTAAGGTCGAAGGAAGTTACTAATTGTTAAACTCATCGATGATCTAAAAGCTATCCAAGAAACCACCCCTTCCCACTAGTAAAATTTCTAGTGACATTGGTGTTAAATTCAAATATGTACTATGTTTTCTATTTTTAAATTGTTCAATAATACAGGTGTGCCTTGTTATTATCTGAGATTAATATTTTGAGTTTTATTAATATTTATGTGGCATACCCATTCATTATCCATAGTGAAAGAACCAATGGTGAGTGATAGAGTATGGTGTCTTAATTTAATGTATAAAATATATATCATTTAGACCCATTAATCCAAATTAAATATGCAATTCAATTTTCACCCCCATCTCCATCCTACAAATAATGACCACTATTTCCTTGCCTACCCAAGATTTTTTCAATAAAAAATGCAAAGGAGACATGAAAGAATGGGAGATGGAATATTAAAAGCTAACACAACAAGGGAAATAACTTAAAATATATTAGTGAGTGTAATGGAAAGGGAGTGGATTTTATTTTACAAATTAGGGCTAAGAATATTATGTTGTGCATAAAGGATTAGTGCAATCACTAAAAGGAATCTCTAAGTAAGCATTAGCGAGGTTTTACCTTTGGTGGAAAGTGTTGTTGGTTGTTTGGGAGGGAAATAAATATAGAGGTGATAAGGTATTTAGATGATTAATTTGGATTTAGACTGGGACATCAATGTAGATGAATTTAACATCAAATATCGAGTTCTTTTTTCCATGCTTTATGTGCTTAAGTAAAATAATAATATGTCTATGTTTATTATATGTAATATATATCAATTTTCATACTTATGAATGAGTTTTAAATCTAGTGTGATCTCTTTATACATTTTCATGTATCAATCCGTTCATCCCAAATCTTAGCAAAGTCATTGGGATGTGTAATTTTGGGTAAAAAATGCAAAATTGACCATCACACTTAACCCTGTTCTATGTATAACTATTTATAGAGTAGAACCAATGTCTATATATCATTATGGGTTTAATTCATGTTGTAGTTACTTTTATTAAATATTTTTAACCATTTAATTTCATTTATAAATAAGGAATTTATAATAATTTTCGTGATTTTGTCTTAAAACCAAAAAAGAAATCCATTTACTCTTAAAGTATTATTGATCTTGATACTACTAAAATCATTCTTAGTTATGATAGATATAAATTAAAAGTTGTAACTATAAAACAATAAAATAATTAATTTCCTATTCTAAGACTAATCTAAAACCTTAGATATAATTGCAATAAAATAACAAGAAAAACTAAACAAATTACCTTCCATCTTACCAACAAAAGTGAATGCCTTTTTTTATTGACTTTGATTTGCTCTTGTAAGTGTGTATACGGATTCTCAATTCATTAGCCAAATGCAAAGTAAATCTCAATAGTGTAAGGATGTAATGTTGTTGATTCTCAATGGATACATAAGGTAATATTGATAGTAATTTGATAGCTTGACAATGGATGATGACAATGGAGGATGAAACTTTGATTTATAAGCTTTCAGGTGAGAAGATGGATGATTAGAAAAAATGTAGGTTTATTGTATTATGTTAATTTTGGATGGCTAGATTTGAGTCCTCATACAAGTGGAAGAGACCAATTCCTCATGTGTTTAAGAAATAAGGGGGAAGTTGGTAGTTTAAAGTTTCTCATAAATGATTCAAGGTAGTTGGATGACTCACCATGTTGGTTAAAAGGTTTAAATGATGTCTCAACAATTGGTTGAGGAAGTTAATGAAATGGTTGGGTGACTCAACACATGGTTGAGAGAAATGAGGAAGTGGTTTGGTGACTTAGAAATTCTATATTTTTAATTAGTTTTATGAAATTATGTGTATGATAAATTAATTAATATTGATTAATTAACTCATTACAAAAATGAGGGAAATGATATTAGTGGAATTTAGAGGATGGTTAAATTAGTGATAAATAATAGAATTTGTGTTGATATTTATCAAATTTAATCAAGATACTAAATATGATAGAATTTAGGTATTTACATTTGGCCCTCTTTGAAAGGGTGTTGCAACTAGAAGAAGTAATGTCTTTTCAAAAAATAAATAAAAATAGAGTGGAAACAAGTGTAGAAAGGTGATGCCCTAGGTGGTTTTAAATGATTATGAATGATGCCCCCTCGAGTGGTCATATAGGGAGAATGGATGCAAGTGAATGCTTAAAATGAATAAATGAAAGAAGGTGACATAGAAAATTAAGTATTTGATATTGTAATAAATGAAATTACCATTCTTAGATAAAATTGCATGATTTTTAGGTGTATATAAAATGATTTTATCTAAGCGAATAGTTGTTAGGGAGTTGATTGGAGAAATAATATTTATTGAGATAAATTGTATGCTTGGATTTTTCCCATGAAGATTGTTAAATGGAAGTGGATTTCAGAATGATATATTCCATTGATAATTTATGGGATTTAAAAAGAGAAATATATTTTATAATGTTTCATGATTAAGTTTTTTGGATTGAGTTGTAAGCAAAAAATAAAGAAATATAATATTCTGATTAATTAGATGTATGATTTGAAATTTAAAATGAGAGAATAGGTTTATGAAATAGGAAAAAAGGCTTGGATGGAGGGAAATATAGAATGGGGTATGGGGTAAATAAATATGGTTAGGGATTAATTTTAAATTCATTATTTAAAACTCAACTGTTTGATTTAGCACCTAATATTTGCATTGTGCTCTAGATTATGAGAGGTGAGAGAGGAAAATGTGGACTATATCAAGGGTTGGGTGATTAATGAAAAAGGGTTGGGATATAATATGATGTAATGAATGGATAGTAGGAGGATGATAGTATGGATATAGATGAGGGTATGAATTATATATTTGAATGAGATTAACCCATGGGTGTTATTAACTCACTTGAGCTAATGATTTAACAATTTTGATTGGATTTGATGATGGAATGATATACCATAAGCAACAATATATGCAAGGAGAAAATTAGGAATGATATATCCCAAGATAAGTTACAATTTTGATGTACCCAAAGTAATTATATATATATATATATAAAATTAAACTAGCTTCTCAATCCAAACTCAAAGATTATCAATAGACTATATCATTCTCACAATCATAAACCAATAAGTTAATTTAATACATGGATTAATGATGATTAATCATATGATTGGATATCATGGATTTAATTTATTATTGGTATATATAGGTGATTATGGTATGTATGGTGAATTTAGATAGTTATTATTGTTTTATAGTTTTTAGTTATGTCATGGAGGTGTCCAGGTGAGTGGATGAAGTGTCTTGATAGTCTAAGTGTTAATGACAAAGTGTGTTGTGTGCTTGTCTTTGTATGCTTGAAGTAAGCTTGGTTGATATTCAGTTTTGTCATGGTTAGGGATGTTTAAGGATGAGTATAGTGATTTGAGGATATGTGATAGGTCACATAAGAGTTATTTTATTATTTTAATTTTTTTTTCATGAGTGGATCTCATCTACTAGTTCATAATTTTTATCTAGACATTTTGTGTCTAGTGGTAGAGAAATTTGAGTAGGTAGTTTGATGACATCATCATTACCATGTATGGATGAGTAAAGGGAAGTTGGTCATATGGGTATGTTCAAATTAGTCCCAAGTTATCATGGTTTAAATTTTATGTCATGAGGTTAAGCATATATAAATATATGTGGATGCAAATTTGGACTCTCAGACATAAGTTCACTAAGTTTCTATACTTAGCCAGACCATCACAAACCGTCATGTAGACATGATTGAACCCAAAGTTTGTGCATTTATTTTAGGCACCCATAAAGTAAAATAAGGTTAAAGTGTTTCATAGATATTTTTTCTATAGTTCCAATAAAGTACCCTAAAAATTTAGAGTCTTGAAGCAATTTCTATCTCAAGTTATAAAGCTTCATAGTTGCTCTATCAGACTGTGATGGGCCAGAGACTATCAAGTTTAATCAAATTAAATTATGAGGTAATTGGTATAGAATATCCAATGGTGAGTGATTAATCATACATATTGAGATCAATGGTGCATATGAAGTCAACATGTCAAAGGTTTCATGTGCTGATGATAAGTGTCAAAAGCTTGCTAGTTTGACAGAAGATCAACGGTGAACAACAGTTCATATTGATGAAGATAAACAGTGCAGGACAAGTAATAGAGTCAAATTTGTATAAGGAATGTGGTGATACCAAGTTTAATAATCATGGGATCTTTTATATAATATCAAAAATGAGTCATGCAAGATAAAGACCTAGTTAATCCATAGAGATCGATGGTGCACATTTGGTCAATATTATAAGGGTGCACGAGATAAGGTCAACATGTTCAAGGTTTAATGTTTGGATAATGTAGCACTATGAGTTAAATTTTTAAATACTTCAAAATAATATAGATGGTGAAATTTGATCGATCTGAGTGAAGAGCAAGAGATATGTTCTAAGTGACTAAGGTTTAACTATGATCGTTTGGATTTAAATAATTGAATTTAACAAAGGAAAACTAGTGCGTGATTTTTGAGCCATAAATTTTGATCTATGTATAATTTGATGTTGAAGTAAAAATAAAATTTATATATGACTTAAATTTTAATTTTTAAATATTCATTTGAAGGTCTAAATGTTTCTCCAGTCAAATTTATTGATCTCCAAAGTTGACTATGTGTTCATTCTTGATCTACAAGTAACCTAAGAAGGGTAATTGAGTTGTTCTTGATGGTATTTCGATGTTTCAAGATGATATATATATTGAAGAGTGTTTTATACTCTATGAGTATGATTTATGTGGATTACTAAGGTTTTATCAATCATATTCAATATGATCAAATGCTTAGAATGTGACTATGTGATCGTTCATGGTGGTTGTGTGTATAGAATGTTGTTTGAGTGAATTGAGATTTAACATAAGGGTGTTGTGATGGTTGATATAAATTAAAGAGGACATTTATATTGTTTTTCATGGGGTCATGTATTTTTTAAAGTGTTCTTATGTTCTAATTTTTCTTAGAGAAGTGTTAAAGAGGTGAATGGGTCTCTATAAGACCTAAAAGGACACTTAGGCCTATTTGAAAGAGGGTAATACTTAAAGGTGACCCATGTAGATGAATTGATATTGAAGGCATGTGTTGTGGCTGATAAGGAAGGTTGTGAACATGATATTCATGAATACTCTATATATAGTGGAGACCAAGGTGATGGTTTCTAGTTTTTTTAGTGAGAAGAGTTGAGTAGTTGTAAGAGTGAGGATTCAAGTGAAGTAGAGAACCTTTGAAAGAGAAGGTATAGGCTAGTGATGACTAAAAAAGAGTGAAGAGGATGAGTCATGATTGTTTGATTAATTTGATGTATAATAACACATAGGTAATTGGACCAAATGAGCATAGAAGAGGAAGTTTGAGCAAGTTATCCCTAGAGGCAACTTGAGAGAGATTGGAGGTGAAGAGTGCAAACAGGGGTGATTATCATTAGTTGAAGATTAAAAAGTATTCAAAGGTGATCTGAGTTTCAAGGTAGCTAAGTGGGTGTTTGGTTTTCTAGGGGTTTTAGCCTCCTTGATAGTTGGTGTAAATTAAAGGTCGAGTGGGTGATTGACTAAATTAAGGGATGGGTGTTACTTGATCAATGGGTGATGGTCTAAATGTTGGATCTTGTTTTAGTAGGACTATATTCCATCTTAAAGGGTTTAGTGGGTTTTATCCCCTAAGATGGTTTCTCACATATGTGATGTATTCATGTGATGTATGATCCTATGTATGTGCTTTCATGTTTATATTGCTTGATCAATTTGATGTATATTGAATAGTTAAAGTGTTTGGAATTGAATTAGATTATCTTTCATCACTGATTCACCACCCCTATAGGTAATTATACCTCTAATAATTGGTATAAGAGTAGGTCTTTTGATAAAGGCTTGATATCTTGAAGGAGATCCAAGGTACAATATGGGCAACCATCAAATGCAAGGAGGGTTTTCCACTAAAAAAGAACTAATGTTAAATGGATCTAATTATGATTTTTAGAGTGTGAGGATGAGGAAATACATCATGTCCCTAGGGTTTGACATTTGAAAATCTATTGTGGATAGTTATTCTATACCTATTATTCCTCCATCTAGTGTTGTAGATAAGAAGTTGTTTGAGAACAATCTTAAGGTAATAAATGCTATCACTTGTGGTCTTTTAGAGACTAAATACACCAAGGTAATACATTGCATATCTACCAAGGAAATGTGGGGTAAATTTAATACTATTTATGAAATAAGGTTAACTTGGAAAAGTTGTAGACTCATCAAAGATAATTTGAGAGTCTTAAGATGAAGGAAGAAGATTCTGTGGCATCTTTTCTATAGAGATTTGATGAGATTATGAACATCATCAAAGGTCTTGGAGATAAGCTTGAAGAAGCTAATTTAGTTAAAAAGTTATTAAGGTCTCTCTCTCTCAAGTTTGATTCTAAAGTATCTACTATAGAATAAAGTCATGAACTTACTTGGTTGAATTTGGATGAATTTCATGGCATCCTTGCTGCCTATGAGATGAGATTATATGATGATATACCAATAAATAAGGAAGAAATATTCAAGACATAAATGAATCCAAAGAAGAAGTTTTAAGGTAATAAACTCAAGGAAGATGACATATCTGATATTGATGAATATGAACTAATTGTTTTGTTTACAAAGAAATTGAAAATAGGGCCAGGCAAGTATAAGTGTAAACTACCCTTCAAATTCTTCAGTTGTGGAGAGGTAGGACATTTTTATAATAATTTCCCTCATAAGCATAAGATTAATGATGATGAATAGCATGGTGATGACCAAGATAAAGATGAGATCATTCAGGTATGATAAAAGCAAGAAGGGATTCAGAAGGTTTGACAATAAGAAGTACTTCAAGGACAAGAAGAGTCTCTACACCAAAGAAGATTGTAGCTCATGAAATGAGAGTGAAGATAATGACTCAGAGTATGAACATGAAGATGATGGTCTTGTTGAATATAAATCCCTCTTCATGGATGAGGAAGGAAGTTGCTCATATAAAAAGGGGTTTACTTGGAGTGATTTAGATGATGATAAAGTTGAGGTAGATTGTGAAACTGAATTGATGAATGCTCTTGAGGAACTGAATATTGAGAAGAAGATTAACAAGAAGATGAAGTCTCAAATCAAGGACTATGAAGAGTAATTTAGTGTGTTTGAGGAAAGAATGAATGAAGACACTAAGGAGCATGAAGATATAGTTAAGCATCTCAATTATTAATTATAAATCTTGTCTACAATCTTGAAAGATAAAGAAGATGAATGTCAAGGTATATAATTGAAAATGAGTCATTATAAGCTAAGTTAGAGAAGACATCTAGTATGATGCAGTCATTTATGAGATTTGAAAAGAGATAAAGTGACCTAGACAATATTCTTAGTGGTCAAAAGCATGCAAGTGATATAATTGGTCTTGGATACAAAGGACCATAAAATTTAACTCAAGACAAGATGAAGACTAATGTAAATCAAATCATGAAGGTCAATAATCATTCAAAGATATAAGATGCTGGTAGAATAAACATAAATTAGATTAGACAACCAAATGCCATGAGGTATGAAAAGTTTCAATGGTTACTATTACACATGTAATCAATTTGGGCATAAAGCTAAAGAATGTAAGAGACCTCTTAGAAATGAGTTTGCATGGAACTATGAAGGGGGTCATCAATCAAAAGGCTAGTCTTCTTCAAAAGGAGTAGTTTGTTTTAATTTTCAAAATAATGGAAATATTGTAAGATTTTGTTTTAATTAGGAAAGGTAAGATAAAATTCTTACAATAGGTATAGTGTGCTTCAACTATTAACAAAGAGGACACATTGCTAGATTTTACAAGAAAAAGGACTACAAGATAGAATGGGTTTAATTAGGATCCTAGAGTGCAAGAAATGGAAACCAAAGTTAGTAAGTGTGAGTCATGATGAGTCTGTAGGTCCAAGTAATCTATTTGTTATAGTAAGAATGATATATAATTTGGAGAGTGTTAAGAGCTCTCATTGTCTGCTCATCTTGTGAATGAAGAAACCAAGGTAAAAGAAAAGACCAATGTTTTGGTTGAGGCTAGTTCTGAGGTGTGTTTGGATGTTAATGATCAACTTGATATGTGTGAGCAAGTTTCAAGATCAGTTCTTATGTTGTCAAGGTCTAAAGGTGATGTTCTATAATATAAATAAGTTACTTTAGTGATCAAGGTATGTCAAGATTCCATAGTTGTTCCAAATGTTAAATATCATATCATAGAAGAGAAAGTGAGTGATGTAGAAAAGGAATAAGCTGTCAAAATTTATACTAAGGAGACAAGATCAATAATTCTTATAACTATAAAAGTAGTTTAGTGGTTACTGAGGAGATGTGGGCCACTCTTGGCTTCACTTTATTTTAAGAGCATTATGGTGTAGAGGAAGTCTTAATCTATGCTTATTAAGTGAATCCTTTTAGTGGAGAAGCAAGTGTTGTTGTGGTGTTCTTTAAAAGGTCCTAGAAGGCAAGAGATGACTGTTTCCAATTGGAGTTGGTATGTCAAGATGGTATAAGTGCTTTGATGAGGTCAGAGTGATGTCATAAGGTATTTTTATTATGTTTATAGTGTTTACAAGATTATAATGCGTGTCTTTAGGTGGAATAATGAGATTGATGGAATTTCAAGAAGATTTTGGTGCTTAAAAAGTTTGTGCACTTCTTTGTGATGTATTCTAGGTGGTTTTATGTCTTTATGATCCTATTTGTGCCTTTTAAAGGTTTTTGTGTGCTCCCAAGTTTATCTTTCTTATTATAGATTAAAGATATGGTTATAAGATGTATGGGTTCCCAAAAGTATGGAGGCTCAAATCTTGTTCCATATTTGTGTGACGGTTGTCTCCAAGTGTGCAAGAAGTTTTAGAGGTGGGCGTTGACCAGGAAGAGGTTTGTTGACCTTGTTTGTTTTGAGATTCTAGAGTTTTAGGATATGTTCAAAAATTGGGTTGCCTTATGAGTTGAGGTATTAGGATTATTTATAGGTTTAATGGGTCAAATGGGTTTTTAAATCAAGCTTCATAGATATTTTAAGGTTTGTGTTTTTTAAATTATTCAAGTTTTTGTCAAATTGTAGGCCTAATTAGCTAGTAGATTTTTGAAGGAAGTATGTTATATAAGAGGAGATAGGTGATGAAAATTGGTGTGCCTAAGGGGGAATATGTGATTGATTTAGATATTAATTTTTATTTCTTGAAAGTATTTCTAATGAATGTTGTGGGCTCTGCAAGTTCTAGAGAGGGCTATAAGGAGTCTAGACATGCCTAGTGTGAAGATTTGATGTTTTTTCATAGTTTCTCCAAAATATCAAGGCATGAGTGTTTCAAGGTGAGTTATTAGGTTAGTTTAGATCATGTTTAATATTTTTTTAGTGGCATGAAGTTTTTTTGTGGTACTTGAGGTAGATTGAGAGAGAAGGCTAGTAAGCCCATGTGGTGGTTCTTCATAGTGTGTAAATATTTGAAGATGCTCAAGAGGTGAAATGGATTAGATAACTTAGGGATATTCCCTATTAGATGTTTCTTTTTGAGTTACATCATATTTTAATGCTTTTGTGTGTTCTTTCTTCATTGGTTGCAATGCTTGGTTGAAGAACATGTTGGCATATAACAAGAGGAAGTTATAAAGGCAATCAGAGGTAGGCTCAAGGTAAGGGGGATTTTTTATCATCTTTATAAGGTGGTCCTCTCCTGTTGGTGGTATTTTTATGTCCTCAATACTAGTGTGTGCCCACTTTATCATTGTGTCAAAAGGGGAGAAGGTTCTTATTATGAGAGTGCTTGAAGAGAGAGAAGGAAGGTGAGCTGTATGATGGGTGTTGACATCAATGACAAATGGCAAGATTTTTAGAGAGTTTTTAATGATGTCATGGAGGTTTAAAGGAGAGTGGAAGAAGTGTCTTGATATTCTAAGTGTCAATGACAAAGTGTGTAATGTGCTTGTCCTTATATGCTTGAAGTAGGCTTGGTTGATCTTCAATTTTGGCATGGTTAGGGATGTTTAGGGATGATTATGGTGATTTAAGGATATGAAATATATCTCAAATAGGTATTTTATGATTTAAATGCTTGTTTTTATGAGTGGATGTTATCTTCTACTTCATAGTTTTCATTTAGACATTTTGGGTCTAGTTACAAAAAATATAAGTAGATAGTTTGATGACATCATCATTACCATGTATGGATGATTAATAGAAAGTTGGTCATTTAGATGTGATTAAATTAGTCCCAAGTTGATATGGTTTAAATTTTAGGTCATGAGGTTAAGCATAGCTAAAGATATGTGAGTGCAAATTTGGCCTCTTTGATATAAGTTCACTAAGTTTCTATACTTAGCCAGATCATCATGCATACACGATTGAACCAACAAGTTTATGCATTTATTTTAGGCACCTATAAATTCAATTAAGTTTAAAGGTTTTCATATATATTTTTTATATAGTGCCAATAAGGTACCCTAGAAATTTGGAATCTTGAAGTAATTTCTAGCTCAAGTTATAAAACTTCAAAGTTACTCTAGCAGACTATGATGAGCCAGAGACCGTCAAGTTTAATCACATTGAAGTCTAAGATCATTAGTCTAGAAGATCCAATGGTGAGAAATTAATGCTAAATTTTGAGATCAATGGTGAGTATGAAGTCAACATGTCAAAGGTTTCATGTGGTGGTGACAAGTGTCACAAGCTCGCTAGTCTGAGAGAAGATCAACGGTGAGTGGTGATTTGTACTGACAAAGATCAATGGTGCAGGAAAAGTCAAAGAGTAAAATGTGTAAAAGGTACATTGGGATACTAATTGGCATAATCACAAGATTTTAGATCTTAGATAAATAGTGAGTGCTACAATATAAAGACCTAGTTAATGTACAAAGATTGATGGTATGCATTTGGTCAATATTACATGGGTGCATGAGATGAGGTCAACATGTTTGAGGTTTAACATTTTTGTAGTGGAGAAATGTGAGTTAAAGTTTGAGATACTTCTAAATAAGATCTATGATTTGAGTTGAGTGATATGAGCGAAGAGCACGAGATGTGTTCTAAGTGACCTAGGTTTAACTGTGACTGTTTGGATTTAAATATTTGAATTTAAAGAAGGAAAGATTAGTGCTTGGTTTTTGAGGCATAACTTTTGATATCTGTAGAATTTGATATTGTAGTAAAAATAAAAGTTGTATAGGAATTCAAGTTTCATCTATAAATATTTATTTTTATTCTAAATATTTTTATAGTCAAAGTTATTGAGCTCTAAATTTGACTGTGTTCATTCATACTCTGCAAGTAACCCAAAAAAGGTAATTGAGTTGTTCTTGATGGTATTTCAATGTTTCAAGATGAGATATATATTAGAGAGTGTTTTAGAATTCATGAGGATTATTTTTGTGTATTATTAAGGTTTGATCAATCATATTAAATATGATCAAAGGCTTAGAAGGTGATTGTGTGTTCATTCATGGTGGTTGTGTGCACATAATGTTGTTTGAGTGATTTGAGCTTTAACAGAAGGGTGATGTGATGGTTGTTATTACTTAAGTAGGACTTATAGATTATGTGGCATGGGTCCATGTATTTTTTAAAGTGTTCTTGTGTTCTAAGTTTTCTTAGAGAAGTGTTAAAGAGGTGAATGGATCTCCATAGGGCCTAAAAAGACACTTAGGCCTATTTGAAAGAGGGTATTGCTTAAATGTGACCCATGTAGATGATTTAAGAGTGAATGCATGTCTTGTGGCTAATAAGGAAGGTTTTGAACATGATATTCATAAAAAATCTATATATAGTGGAGACCAAGGTGATGGTTTCTAGTTTTTTGAGTGAGAAGAGTTGAGCAGTTTTAAGAGCGAGGATCGAAGTGAAGTAGAGAACCTTTGAAATAGAAGGTAAAGGTTAGTGAAGACCAACACAGAGTGAAGAGGATCAATCATGATTGTCTAATTAAGTTGATTTAGGATAAAACATATGTCATTGGACCTAATGAGCCTAGAAGAGGCAATTTGAGCAAGTTAGCCCTAGAGGCAACTTGAGAGAGATTGAAGGTGAATAGTGTAGATAGAGGTGATCATCATCAGTTAAAGAGTAGAACTAGGTGTTCAAAGGTGATCTAAGTTTCAAGTTAATTGAGTGGGTGCTTGGTTTTCTAAGGACTTATATCCTCCTTACTAGTTGGTGTTAGTTAAAGGTTAAGTGGGTGCTTGACTAAATTAAAGGATGGGTGTTCCTTGATTAGTCGGTGCTAGTCTCAATGCTAGATTTTTTTTATAGGACTGTAGTCTATCTTACAAGGTTCAATGGGTTTTATCCCCTAAGAGGGTTTCTTACATATGTGATGTTTTCATGTGATGTATGATATTATGTATGCTTTGGATGTATATGCTTTCATGTTTATATTGCTTGATCAAATTGATTTATATTAAATAGTTAAAGAGATAAGAATTAAATTGGATTATCTTGCATCACTGATTCACCCCCCAATCAATTATTGTACCTATAAAAATTGGTATCATTGTAGGTCCTTTGGTAAAGACTTGATAGCTTAAAGGAGATCTAAGGTACATTATGGGTAGTCATCAAATACAAGGAGGTTTTTCCACTAAGCAAGCATCGATGTTAAATAGATACAATTATGCTTTTTAGAGTGAGATTAGGAAGACCTACATAATGTCCCTAGGGTTTGAAACTTGGAAATCTATTGTGGATGGTTATTCTGCTCCATCTAGTGTTACAGATAAGAAGTTGTTTGAGAACAATTCTAAGGTAATAAATGCTATCACATGTGGTCTTTCAAAGAATGAATACACCAAGGTAATCCATTGCATATCTACCAAGGAAATGTAGGATAAATTGAAGACTATTTATGAAGGATATTTAAATTTTAAGTTGGGAAAGTTACAAACACATCGAAGATAATTTGAGAGTCTTAAGATGAATGAAGAAGATTTTTTGGCATCTTTTTTGTAGAGAGTTGATGAGATTGTGAACATCATTAGAGGTCTTGGATAAAATATCAAAAAATCTACTATATTTCAAAATGTATTAAGGTCTCTCTCTCAAGTTTGATTCTAAAGTATCTGCTATAGAATAAAGTCTTGATCTTACTTGGTTTAAGATAGATGAATTGCATGTCATCCTTACTGCCTATGAGATGAGAGTAAATGATGATATACCACCAAATAAGGAAGCAACATTCAAGATAGAAATGAAGCCAAATAAGAATTTCCAATGTAAAAACTCAAGGAAGATGACATATCTGATATTGATGAAGATGAACTAATTGCTTTGTTTACAAATTTATTGAAAATAGGGTTAGGCAAGTATAAGGGTAAACTACCCTTCAAATTATTCAATTGTGGAGAGGTAGGAAATTTTGCTATTAAGTACCCTCATAAACATAATAATAATGATGATGAAGATCATGGTGATGACCAAGATGAAGACAAGAGATCATTTAGGTCTGATAAAAGCAAGAAGGGATTTAGATGGTTTGACAACAAGAAGAGTCTCTACACCAAAGAAGATTGCAACTCATTAGATGAGAGTGAAGAGAGTGACTTAGAGTATGATCATGAAGATGATGGTCATGTTAAAGATATATCCCTCTTCATGGCTGAGGAAGGAAGTTTTTCATTTAAAAAGGAGTATATTTGGAGTGATTTAGATGATAAAGATGATGTGGACTATGAAATTAAATTAATGAATTATCTTAAAGAACTGAAGATTGAGAAGAAGATTAAAAAGAAGATGAAGTCTCAAATCAAGGACTATTAAGAGTAATTTAGTGTGTTTGAGGCAAGAATAAATGAAGACACTAAGGAACATGAATATATAGTTAAGCATCTCAATTGTTAATTGGAAATCCTATCTACAAGCCTAAAAGCTAAAGAAGATAAATGTTTAAGGTATATAATTGAAAATAAGTCATTAAAAGATGAGTTAGAGAAGAAATATAGTAATATGTAGTCATTTATGATATTTGAAAAGAGATCAAGTGATATATATATAATATTATAAGTGGTGAAAATAATACAAGTGATAGAACTAGTCTTGGATACAAAGAAGAACCAGAAAATGCAACTCAAGACAAGATGAAGACTAATGCAAATCAGACCTTGACTATCAATAATTAGTCAAGGCATGAAGATACAGGTAGAATGAAGACAAATCAGATTAAACAACCAAATTCCATGAGGTATGTAAGTTTCAATGGTTACTCTTACACATGTAATCAATTTGGGCATAGAGTTAGAGAATACAAGAACCCTGTTAGAAATGAGTTTGTATGAAACTATGATGGGGGTCATTAGATAAAAGGTGAGTCTTCTTCAAAAGGAGTAGTTTGTTTAAATTGTGAAAAAAATGGACATATTATAATATTTTTTTAAATCAAGAAAGGTAGGATAAACTTCTTGCAATAGGTATAATGTGCTTCAATTATCAACAGAGAGGACACATTGCTAGATTATGCAAGCAAAGGCCTACAAGATAGAATAGGTTTAATTAGGCTCCTAGAGTGCATGAAATAAATAAAGTTAACTCATGGAAACCAAATGTGGTAAGTGTGATTCATGATGAGTCTATAAGTCTATGTAATCTATTTACTATGGAGGAGAATGCTACAAAAGTTGGAGAGTGCCAAGAGCTATCATTGTCTGCTCATGTTGTGAATGAAGAGACCAAGCGCAAGGAGAAGACCAAGGTTTTGGTTGAGGCTAGTTCTAAGGTGTGTTTGGATGCTAATGAGTAACCTATTATGTGTGAGCAAGTTTCAATCTTGGTTCTTGTGTTTTAAAGGTCTGAAGGTGATGTTTTGCAATATAAAGAAGCTACTTTAGTGATTAAGGTATGCCAAAATTCCATAGTTGCTATAAATGTTGTATATCCTATCATAGAAGAGAAAGTGAGTGATGTAGAAAAGGAATAAGTTGTAAATTTTTTGACTAAGGATAAAAAAATAAGATGTCTTATAGCTATAAAAGGATTCTAGTGATTACTGAGGAGATGCCGGTCACTCCTCGCTTCACTTTATTTTAAGAGTATTGTGGTGTAGAGGAGGTCTCTATCTATGCTTATTAACAAACTCCTTTTAGTGGAAAATAAAGTGTTTTTATGGTGTTCTTCAGAAGATCCTAGAATGCAAGAGATGACTATTTCCAATTGGATTTGGTGTGTCAAGATGAGAGAAGTGTTTTGATGAGGTAAGAGTGATGTCATAAGGTGTTTTTGCTATGTATACAGTGTCTACAAGATCAAAATAGGTGTTTTTAGGTGGCATAATGAGATTGATGGAATGTGAAGAATATTTTGGTGCTTATGCACTTCTTTGTGATGTGTTCTAGGTGGTTTTGTGTCTTGATGATCCTGTTTGTGCCTTTACAAGGTTATTGTGTGCTCCCAGGTTTATCTTTATTGTTGTAGATCAAAGCCATAGTTATAGGATGTATGGGTATCCAAAATTATGGAGGATCAAATATTTTTCCAAAAGTGTGTGATGGTTGTCTCTAGATGTGCAAGAAATTTTAGAGGTGGGTGTTGCCCAGAAAGAGGTTTGTTGACCTTGTTTGTTTTGAGATTCTAAAGTTTTAGGTTATGCTAGAAAAGTGGTTTACCTTATTATTTGAGGTCTGAGGACTATTAATAGGTAAAATGGGCCAAATGTTTTGTTAAATCAAGCTTCATATAGATTTGAAGGTTTATGTTTTTCAAATTATTCAAGTTTTTGTCAAAATAGAGGCCTAATTGGCTAGTAGATTTGTGAAGGAAGTCTATTGTAAAAGAGGATCTAGGTGATATAAATTTGTGTGCCTAAAAGAGCATATGAGAGTGCTCTAGATATTAAGTTTTAGGTCTTGAAAATATTTATATTGAACTTTGTGGGCTCTATAAGTTTTAGGTAGGGCTATAAGGAGTCTAGATAGGTCTAGCGTGAAGATTTGATGTTTTTGATTAGTTTCTCAAAATGAGAAAGGCATGATTATTTCAAGGTGAGTTATAAGGTTAGTTTTGATCATGTTTCCTATTTCGTGAGTGGCATTAAGTTCTGTTGGTGGTACTTGAGGTGGCTTGAAAGAGAAGGCTAGTAAGCTTGTGTGGTGGTTCTTCATGGTTTGTGAAGATTTGAAGATGATCAAGAGGTGAAATGGATTATATATCTTAGGGGAAGTCCCTCTCAAATTTTTATCGATGAGATCCATTATATTTTATTGCTTTTGTGTGTTCTTTCTTCATTGGTTGTAATGCTTGGTTGAAGAGAGTATTGACATGTAGCAAGAGGAAGTTGTTAATACAAGAAGATGTAGGCTCAAGGTAAGAGGGAGTTTGTATAATATTTATAATGTGGTACTCTCTTATTTTTTTTCTTTTCAAGTCCTTAGGATCAGTTTGTTCCCACTTTATCATTGTGTCAAAGGGGGAGAAGGTTCCTGTTGTGAGAGTGTTTGAAGAGAGAAGGAATGCGAGATGTATGATAGGTGTTGACATAAATGACAAAGGGGGATATTGTTGGATAGTTTTTAGTGATGTCATGTAGGTGTCTAGGTGAGAGGATGAAGTGTCTTGATATTCTAAGTGTCTAACAAAGTGTGCAATGTGCTTGTCCTTGTGTGCTTGAAGTAGGCTTTGTTGATCTTTAGTTTTCGCATGGTTATGGATGTTTAAGGATGAGTATGGTGATTTGAGTCTATGAATGAGGTAAAATAATATGTCTTATATCATTTTTATTTTTATGTGCATGAGTGGATTTCTATTTCTAGTTCATAGTTTTTATCTAGACATTTTGGGTCTAGTGGTAGAAAAATCTGAGTAGGTAGTTTGATGACATCATCATTACCATGTATAGATGAGTTAGGATAAGCTAATAATATTGGTGTGATAAAATTAGCCCCAAGTTTATGTGGTTTAAATTTCAAGTCATGAGGTTAAGTGTAGCTAAAGATATATAGGTGCAAATTTGGCCTCTTAAATAAAAGTTCTCTAAGTTTATATACTTAGCCAGACTGTCATAGATCGTCATGCAGATATGATTGAACCAAAAAGTTTATGAATTTAACTTAGGTAGAAAAAAATTAAAATAAATTCAAAGTTTTTCATGGAGATTTTTTCTATATTTCCAAGAAGTTACCCTAGAAATTTAGAGTCTTGAAGAAATTTCTAGCTCAAATTATAAAGCTTCAAAGTTGCTCTAGCAGACTATGATGTGCTAGAGTCCGTCAATTTTAATCACATTAAATTATGAGGTAATTAGTTAATAAGATAAAATGGTGATAAATTAATCATACATATCAAGATAAAATTTTCATATGAAGTCAACATCTCAAAGGTTTCATGTGCTAGTGTCAAGTGTCACAAGCTCGCTAGTGTGATAGAAGAACAATGGTGAGCAGTGGTTTGTACTGATGAAGATCAATGGTGTGGGAAAAGTAAAAGAGTAAAATTTGAAGAAGGAACATGGGGATACCAAGTGGAAAAATCATGGGATATTAGAGATTATATCAATGGTGAGTTCTATAAGATAAAATCCCTGGTTAATATGTAAAGATCAATGGTGCACATTTGGTCAATATTATAAGGGTACACGAGATGAGGTCAACATGCTTGAGGTTTAACATTTAGACAGTGGATAAATATGAGTTAAAGTATTAGCTACTTATGAATAATAAATATGGTTTGATTTTAGTAAATATCACAAGATGTGTTCTACGTGATCGAGGTTTAATTATGACTGTTTGGATTTAAATATTTGAATTTAATAGAGAAAAGACCAGTGCTTGGTTTTTGAGCCATAAATTTTGATCTATGTAGAATATGATGTTGAAGTAAAAATAAAAGTTTTAGAGGAATACAAGGAACATATATAAATATTAATTTTAATGTTTAAATTTTTGTACATTCAAAGTTATTGAGCTCCAAAGTTGAATATGTGTTCGTTCATGCTCTATAAGTAACCCAAGAAGGGTAATTGAGTTGTTCTTGATGGTATTTCAATGTTTAAAAATGAGATATATATTAGAGAGTGTTTTATACTCCATGATGATGATATATTTGTATTATAAAGGTTTGATTAATCATATTCAATATGATCAAAGTCTTAGAAGGTGACTGTATATTCATTCATGGTAGTTGTGTGCACAAAATATTGTTTAAGTGAATCGAGATTTAACATAAGGGTGATGTAATGGTTTTTATAACCTAAAGAGGTCCTATATATTATGTGGCATGGGTAAATATATTTTTTAAAGTGATATTGTGTTCTAATTTTTCTTGGAGAAGTGTCAAAGATGTGAATGGGTCTCCATAGGACCTAAAAGGACACTTAGGCCTGTTTGAAAGAGGGTATTGCTTAAAGGTGACCCATGTAGATGCCTTAAGAGTGAAGTCATGTGTTGTGTCTAAAAATTAATGTTGTGAACATGATATTAATGAATAATATATATATATTAGAGACCAAGGTGATGGTTTCTAGTTTCTTGAGTGAGAAGAGTTGAGCAGTTGTAAGAGCGAGGATTGAAGTGAAGTAGAGAACCTTTGAAATAGAAGGTATAGGTCAGTGAGGACCAATAGAGAGTGAATAGGATCAGTCATGATTTTATGATTAAGTTTATGTAGGATAACACATAGGTCATTAGACCTAATGAGCCTAGAAGACGCAATTTGAGCAAGTTAGCCGTAGAGGTAACTCAAGAGAGATTGGAGGTGAAGAGTGCAAACAAAGGTGATCATCATCAGTTGAAGAGTAGTAATATGTGTTCAAACATGATATGAGTTTAAAATTAGTTGATTAGGTGCTTGGTTGAATATGGGGTTGTAGCTTCTTTAATAGTTGGTGCTAGCTAAAGGTCAAGCAGGTGCTTGACTAAATTAAGGGATGGGTGTTCCTTGATTAGTGGGTGTTGGTCTAAATGTTGGATACTATTTTATAATATTGTAGTCTATCTTACAAGGTTTAGTGGGTTTTCTCCCCTAAGATTTTTTCCCACATATGTGATGTGTTCAATTTATGTATGATCTTATGTATGCTTTGGATGTATATGATTTCATGCTTATATTGCTTAACCAAGTTGATGTATACTAAATAGTTAAAGAGTTGAGAATTGAATTGGATTATCTTGCATAATTGATTCACTCACCTCTCATTAATTTTACCTCTAAAAATTGGTATCAGAGAAGGTCCTTTGGTAAAGGCTTGATATTTTGAAGGAGATCCAAGGTAAAATATAGGTAGCCATAAAATACAATGAGGGTTTTCCACTAAGCAATCACCGATGTTTAATGGATCTAATTATGATTTTTGGAGTGTGAGGATGAGGACCTACATCATATACCTAGGGTTTGACACTTGGAAATATATTATGGATGGTTATTTTGCACCTACTATTGCTCCATCCAATTTTGTAGATAAGAAATTTTTTGAGAATAATTATAAGGAAATAAATGCTATCACTTGTGGTATTTTAGAGACTAAATACACCAAGGTAATCCATTGCATATCTACCAAGGAAATGTGGGATACATTTAAGACTATTTATGAAGAAGATTCAAAGGTTAAGTTGGCAAATTTTTAAACTTACCAAAGATAATTTGAGAGTCTTAAGATGAAGGAAGAAGATTCTATGACATCCTTTCTTCAAAGAGTTGATGAGATTTTGAACATCATCAAAGGTCTTGGAGAGAATATTGAAGAAGCTACTATAGTTCAAAAGGTTTTAAGGTCTCTCTTTCTCTCAAGTTTGATTCTAAAGTATCTACTATAGAAGAAAGTCATGATTTTACTCTGTTGAATATGGATGAATTGCATGTCATCCTTACTACCTATGAGATGAGAGTAAATGATGATATACCACCAAAGAAGGAAGCAACATTCAAGACATAAATGAAGCCAAAGAAGAATTTCCAAGGTAAGAAACTCAAAAAGGATGACATATATGATATTGATGAAGATGAACTAATTTCTTTGTTTACAAAGAAATTGAAAAGAGGGTTATGCAAGTATAAGGGTAAACTACCCTTCAAATGCTTCAATTGTGGAGAGGTAGGAAATTTCACTAATAAGTGCCCTCATAAGCATAAAAATAATGATGATGAAGAGCATGGTGATGACTAAGATGAAGATAGGAGATCATTTAGGTTTGATAAAATCAAGTAAGTATTCAAAAGGTTTGACAACAAGAAGTACTTCAAGGACAAGAAGAGTCTCTACACCAAAGAAGATTGTAGCTCATCAAATGAGAGTGAAGAGAGTGACTCAGAGTATGATCATGAAGATGATGGTCCTACTGAAGATAAATACCTCTTCATGGCCAAGGAAGGAATTTGTTCATATCAAAAGGAGTCTACTTAGAGTGATTTAGATGTTGATGAAGATGAGATAGACCATGAAACTAAATTGATGAATGCTCTTAGAGAACTAAATATTGAGAAGAAGATTAACAAGAAGATGAAGTTTCAAATCAAGGAATATGAAGAGCAATTCAGTGTGTCTGAGGCAAGAATGAATGAAGATACTAAAGAACATGAATATATAGTCAAGCATCTTAGTTGTCAATTTGAAATCCTATCTACAAGCCTTAAAGCTAAAGAAGATGAATGTTCAAGGTATATAATTAAAAATGAGTCATTAAAAACTAAGTTAGAGAAGACATATAGTAAGATGTAGTCATTTATGAGATTTGAAAAGAGCTCAAGTGATCTATAAAATATTCTAAGTGGTCAAAATAATGCAAGTGATAGAACTAGTCTTGGATACAAAGAAGAACCATAAAGATGCTAGTAGAATGAAGTCAAATCAGATTAGACAACCAAATAACATGAGATATGCAAGTTTAAATGGTTAAAGTTACACATGTAATTAGTTTGGGCATAGAAATAGAGAGTGAAAGAGACCTGTTAGAAATGATTTTTCATGGAACTATGATAGGGGTCATCAGTCAAAGGGTGGGTCTTATTAAAAAGGAGTAGTTTATTTTTATTTTCAAAATAATGGACATAATAAAATATGTTGTTTTAATCAGGAAATGTAGGATAAGCTTCTTGCAATAGGTATAGTGTGCTTCAATTGTCAACATAGAGGACACATTTCTAGATTCTACAAGTAAAGGCCTACAAGATAGAATAGGTTTAATTAAGATCCTAAAGTGCAAGAAAGAAGGCAAGTTAACTCATGGAAACCAAAGGTGGTAAATGTGAGTCATGATGTGTTTTCATGTCCAAGTAATCTATTTTATATGGTGGAGAATGCTACATAAGTTGGAGAGTGCCAATAGTTCTCATTATCTGCTCATGTTGTGAATGAAGAGACCAGGGTCAAGGAGAAGACCAAGGTTCTGGTTGAGGCTAGTTCTGAGTTGTGTTTGGATGATAATGATCAACCTACTATGTGTGAGAAATTTTCAAGCTTGGTTCCTATGTTGTCAAGTTTTGAAGGTGATGTTTTGTAATGTACATAATCTACTTCAGTGATCAAGGTATGTCAATATTCCATAGTTGCTCCAAATTTTGTATATCCTATCATAGAAGAGAAAGTGAGTGATGTATAAAAGGAAAAATTTGTCAAAATTCAAACCAAGGAGAACAAGATCAAGAAGTATTATAGCTATAAAAGGATTTAGTGGTTACTAAGGAGATGTGGGCCACTCCTAGCTTCAATTTGTTTTAAGAGCATTGTGGTGTAGAGGATTTCTCTATATATGCTTATTAAGAGACTCCTTTTAGTGGAGAAGCGAGTGTTATTGTGGTGTTCTTCAAAATGTATTATAAGGCAAGAAATGAGTGTTTCTAGTTGGAGTTGGTGTGTCAAGATGGGAAAAGTGCTTTAATGAGGTTAGATTGATTCCTATGTATATAGTGTTTGTAGGATTGAAATGGGTGTTTGAAGGTGGAATAATGAGATTGATGGAATGTCAAGAATATTTTGGTGCTCAAAAAGGTCTATGCACTTATTTGTGATGTGTTCCAAGTGGTTTTGTGTCTTGATGATCCTGATTTTGCCTTTTGAAGGATTTTGTGTGATCTTGGGTTTATCTTTCTTGTACTAGATTAAATCCATGGTTATAGGATGTATGGGTTTCCAAAAGTATGGAGTCTAAAATCCTAGTCCAGAAGTGTGTGATGGTTGTCTCCAAGTGTGTAAGAGGTTTCAAAGGTGGGAATTGACCAGAAGGAGGTTTGTTGACCTTGTTTGTTTTGAGATTATAGAGTTATGGGCTATGCTATAAAAGTGGTTTGCCTTATGATTTGAGGTATAAGGCTTCTTAATAAGTTTAATGGGCCAAACGGGTTGTTAAATCAAGATTCATAGAGATTTGAAGGTTTATGTTTTTCAAATTATTTAAGTTTTTATCAAAATGGAGGCCTAATTAGCTAGTAGATTTATGAAATAAGTATTTTATAGAGGAGTAGCTAGGTGATGAAAATTGGTGTGATTAAAGGGGAATGTGAGAGTGATCTAAATATGAGTTTTTAGGTATTAAATGTATGTCTACTAAAATTTGTGGGCTCTACAAGTTCCAGGTAGGGATACAAGGAGTATAGATAGGCCTAGTGTGAAAATTTGATGGTTTTTCCCAGTTTATCCCAAAGATCAAGGAATGAGTGTGTCAAGGTGAGTTCTCAAGTTTGTTTAGAGCATGTTTCCTATTTTGTGAGTAGCATAAAGTTTTGTTGGTGGTCCTTGAGTTGGCTTGATAGAGAAGTCTAGTAAGCCTGTGTGGTGGTTTTTCATGGTGTGTGAAGATTTGAAGATGCTCAAGAGGTGAAATAGCTTAGATATATTAGGAAAAATCCATCTCAAATGTTTCTTGATGGGTTCCATCAGATTTTAGTGATTTCGTGTGTTCTTTCTTCATTGGTTAGAGTGCTTGGATGAAGAGAGTGTTGGCATGTAGCAAGAAGAAGTTATCAAGGCAAGAAGAGGTAGGCTCAAGGTAAAGGGGCATTTGTATCATATTTATAAGGTGTTAATCTCCTATTGGTGGTCTATTTATGTCCTCAAGTTTATTTTGTACCCACTTTATCATTGTGTCAAAGGGGAAGAAGGTTCCTATTGTGAGAGTGCTTGAAGAGAGAGAAGGAAGGTGAGTTGTATCATGGGTGTTGATATCAATGACATAAGGGGAGGTTTTTTAAGAGTTTTTAAAGATGTAATGGAGGTATCTAGGTGAGTGGATGAATTTTCTTGATATTCTAAGTGTTAATGACAAAGTGTGTAGTGTGCTTGTCCTTATATGCTTGAAGTACGCTTGGTTGCTCTTCAATTTTGTAATGGTTATGGATGTTTAGGGATGAGTATGGAGATTTAAGGCTATGAAATCCCATAATAGGTATTATATGATTTTAATTCTTGTGTGCATGAATGGATTTCATCTGCTAGTTCATAATTTTCATCTAGACATTTTGGATCTAGTGGTAGAAACATTTGAGTAGGTAGTTTAATGCCATCTTCATTACCACATATGGATGATTCAAGAGAAGTTAGTCATATGGGTATGATAAAATTAGTCTAAAGTTTATATGGTTTAAATTTTAGGTCATGAGGTTAAGTTTAGATAAATATATGTGGGTGTAAAGTTGGCCTCTCAGATAGAAGTTCACTAAGTTTCTATACTTAGCCAGATTGTCATAGACCATCATGTAGACATGATTGAACTATAAAGTTTGTGCATTTATTTTAGGCACCCAAAAATTCAAATACGGTCAATTTTTTTTCATGGAGATGTTATCTATAGTGCCAATAAGGTACCCTATAAATTTGGAGTCTTGGAGTAATTTCTAGCTTAAGTATAAAGCTTCAAAGTTGCTCTAGTAGACTGTGATGGGCCAAAGACCGTTAAGTTTAATCATGTTAAAGTTTTAGGTCATTGGTATAGAAGATCCAATAGTGATAAATTAATCATACATATTGAGATAAATGGTGCATATTAATTTAACATGTCAAATGTTACATGCACTAATGATAAGTGTCACAAGCTTGCTAGTCTGATAGAAGATCAATAGTAAATGCTTGTTTGTACTGATAAAGATCAATGGTGTAGGACAAGTTAAAGAGCTAAATGTGTAAAAGGCATGTAGGCATGCCAATTGGCACAATCATGGGAGCTTAGAGCTTGGTCAATGATGAACACTAAAATATAAAGGCCAGGTTAATTTGTAGATATTAATGGTGTGCATTTGGTCAATATTGTAAGGGTGCATGAGATGAAGTCAACATGTTCAAGGTTTAACATTTGAAAAGTGTAAAAATTTGAGTTAAATTTCAATATAAGTATGAAGAATATTGATGGTGTGAGTTGAGTGAGATGAGAGAAGAGCACTAAATGTGTTCTAAGTGACCGAGGTTTAACTGTGACCATTTGGATTTAAATATTTGAATTTAATGAAGAAAAGACCAGTACTTATTTTTTGAGACATAACTTTTGATATATGTAGAATTAATGTTGCAGTAAAAATTAAATTTGTATAATACTTAAAGATGCATATGTAAATATTCATTTTAAGATCTAAATGTTTTTACATTAAAAGTTATTGAGATCCAAAGTTAACTGTGTTCGTTCACACTTTGCAAGTAACCTGAGAAGGGTAAGTGAGTTGTTCTTTATGGTATTTCAATGTTTCGAGATGAGATAGATATTGGAGAGTGTTTTAGACTCCATGAGGATGATCTATGTGGATTATGAAGGTTTAATCATTCATATTTAGTATGATCAAAGGCTTAGAAAGTGATTGTGTGTTCGTTCATGTTGGCTGTGTGCACATAATGTTGTTTGAGTGAATTGATCTTTAATAAAAGTGTGATCTGATGGTTGTTATCACTTAAAGAGGACATATAGATTGTGCATCATGGGTCCATGCATTTTTTAAAGTGTTATTATGTTCTAAGTTTGCTAGGAGAAGTGTCAAATAGGTGAATGGGTCTCCATAGGACCTAAAAGGACACTTAAGCCTATTTGAAAGAGGGTAATACTTAAAGGTGACCCATGTATATACCTTAAGAGTGAAGGCATGTGTTTTGGCCAACAAGGAATGTTGTGATAATGATATTCATGAAGACTCTATATATAGTGGAAACCAAGGTGATTTTATTTAGTTTTTTGAGTGAGAAGAGTTGAACAATTGTAAGTGAGGATTAAAGTGAAGAAGAGAACCTTTAAAATAAAAGGTACAAGTCAATGAGGACCAATAGAGAGTGAAGAACATCAATCATGCTTATCTGATTAATTTTATGTAGGATAACACATAGGTGATTAGACCTAATGAGCCTAGAAGAGGCATTTGAGCAAGTTAGCCCTAGAGGCATCTTGAGAGAGATTAGAGGTGAAGAGTGCAGATTGAGGTGATCATCATTAGTTGAAGAGTAGTAACAGGTGTTCAAAGGTGATCTTAGTTTCAAGGTAATTTACTAGGTTCTTTTTTGACTAGGTGTTGTAGCCTCCTTTCTATTTGGTGCTAGCTAAATGTCAAATGGGTACTTGATAAATTAAGGGATGGATGTTCCTTGATCAATGGGTGCTAGTTTAAATGTTGGATCTTATTTTATAAGATTGTAGTCCATCTTGTAGGGTTCAATGGTTTTTATCCCCTAAGAGGGTTTATCACATATGTGATGTGTTCATGTGATGTATGATCTTATGTATGATTTAGACATATGTGCTTTCATGTTTATATTGCTTGACAAAGTTGATGTTTACTGAACAGTTAAAGAGTTAGGAATTGAATTGGATTATCTTGCATCATTGATTCACCCCCCCTCTTAGTGATTGTACATCTAAAAAATATTTTTATGTGTTGATGTGTGTTAGGGATGTGATGTATGTTTGGAAATAAGGTAATTTTGTGGATTAGGTGAATAGTTACTTTTTGTAGTCTTTATATGTAATTCCAACATAATTTCCAACATTAATTGAGAAATATTATTTTTTATTTTGCATACAAAAATATGCACCAATGGTATGAAAAAACCATGATGTTTATTTTTTAATACACATAAGGTCTGACATAGTCATAGGTGCATTACATAATGCATGATGATATGGAATATCATAATAACATAATGTTAATGCACATAATGACTTGAATCAAAGAAAAAAAAAAACAAGATAAAATAAAAGATAAAATATGTAAATCAAAACACACAAAAACAAGTAAAAACACATACACAAGCAAATGCATGTTCTACATCAAGTTAAAAATCTTGTTGTTTAATGATTGATGGTGATAGGATTGATGTAATTGATTGATTAAGTATTTTAATAGCATGTATATCTAGATAAAAAGATTTTTGGATTGCATAATGTTTTTATATTTTTTAAGCTTTCTAATGTTTTAAGACAAGAACTCCAAGGAACACATTGCCTAAATACTAGTGTCTAGTCATCAAAGCAACATTATTAAGATACACCAAGACATTTCTAAGAACACATCTCAATATGTTTCCAATTATTTATAAAGTTAAAAATTTGGAATAAGGATGATGGTCTGATGGTAAATATTGGATTAATAAGGATGGGCTATACTGAGATTTAAATGGGTAAGGATGGTTTATATTTGGATAGATAAGGATGGATTTGGGATAGGTAAGGATTAAATGGATAAGGATGGGTAAGGATGGAGGGATGATTTTAGAATATGTAAGATTGAGATGGATTGGGTTTTCCCCATGAGTGTAAGGTGATTTTAGACAATTGATTATTTTATGCATGATGCTAGAAACTAGATTTATCATGGTACATATCTAAGGTGCCATAGAAATAGTTTTCACTTATGGATGAATTAATTTCTCTCTTTTTCTTATTTTTTTGAGCATCTCAATTATGGAAGTGTTTGAGATGTAAGATGCTAACCCCTACTGATATTTTAGGTATGCATGCTAGAGATGTCTTCATAAACTTTAATGATTTATAAGTTGGCTTCTTCTAAATTGACCAAGATACCGTCATAGCCCCTATGATAGAGGGTGCTTACAAAGAGGGTGAATCATAAGTTGTGTTTAATGAAAGATGTGTGTGAGTGTGTGGAGGATTTAGAGGGATGGTGTGGTTATGATGCGAAGGAGGATTAGGACCAATAATATCACATTCCATAAGACTAAGAATAGTCACAAGTTGAACAATTGGGAGATATGATTATGTACTAATCATGTCTACAACAAATGATGTAGATTCATCTTGAGACTATGCTGATGTATGAGGGAATTTGATTTCTTGATTTTTTTATTTTAGTTTTGATCATGGTTTGATAGCACCTAAAATAGGTTTTCAATAAGGGATGTTGATTTCATATTTTTATGATTATTTAGATTATAATTTTGATTTTGATTGTTCAATAGTGTCTCAAAGAGCTTTTCACTATGGGATAATGATTTCAAATTTGAATTTTATGGATTGGAGGATTCATTTTTATTAGGGAATGCCTTTTGTTCCCTAGAATATGTTGATGTTATTTTATGATTTTTTGGCTAGATGGTAGTCATGAATTGAGTGATTGTTTGATTGTCATAGAAGAAAGTTGATGGTAGATAAGATTGTCCATCCCAATCAATAGGTGTGAGAGATTGAATATTAATATGGGAGGAATGATTGGTGGTGTTAATAAAATGAGTGGTAGAAACATGATCCTTGTAGGGACTATGAATGAATCTTGGTTCAATAATGGATAAGGCTTCCTTAGAAATTGTAAAAGCATCACTAATATATTTACATTGGTTTAAAAATGGCTTTTTTATGATTCCATAAGATCTATTGTTTATTCTATAATAGATGGGTTCTAGGATTCCTTGCTCATGGAGACCAAGGTCTCTCCCTTAGTAGTTCATGCTTTTGAGGATTCTAATTCTATTGGATATTTATTTCTTTGGAAGTAGAATGCTAAGATATTATTAAATAAGTAGGAATTATTAAAGTTATTTATATTTTCATCTTTTAAAATTTCATATTTGATAAATGATGTGGTATCTAATTGATATGATGTTATTACATATTTTTTTTAATGATGGGTTTACCACTGCTTTAAAGATAATTTGGGAGGTTAGTTATATAAGAAGTGCTTTGGATTTTATTGTCTATAAGTATCTCTATTGCCTAAGGTATATGTTATGGGTGATCAAGGCTTTGATTTGTGATAGTAGGTTAGGTGATTGGCCAACGGGTGGTAGGATGTATTTTTTGGAGGATCATTAGTAGACGATGGATTCTTGGTAAAAAATGGGCTCTTGGTTGAATATTAATTTTTTAGTGAGGGGCTTATCAAGATGGGTGGAGAGTCGAAGGTAGATTCATAAAAAAATAGAGGTAAGCCATGGTGGTCAAATATGGTTGGTCGAAAATGGGTGCATCAAAGAGAGGTTCTTCAAATATTGATGGTAGGCCATGAACTTGATTGGGAAGTGGAAGATCTTGACTATATTTAGGAAAGGAATTTTGTCATACCCCCAAGCTATAATTCTTAGGAGTGAATACACTTGGCTCTATTTCAATTTCTCATTTGTCACTCAAATCTTAGATATAATTGTTGACTATTAAGCATCTATTAATAAAATGGCCCTCAATCCTATGATACTCATAATATTCACCCTTTTAATACCCGGTAGGCATTGATTGACTCTTATCAAAAGGATTTGTGTGTGAATTTTTAATCATGTTTAAAACAAGTAGTTGATGAAAGATCACATATAAGGGCTCCTTAAGAGGAGTATATTATTTATGTTTGGAAGTGGATGGTTTTTTTTCTTAGTAAAGTGATGGTCCTTAGTGTGGTGATGGCATGACATAATTGGTTTGTTAGATTTCATATGGTTTAGAGGTTGGTTTGGATGGTGATGGATTAAGAGCAAAATTGGTAGGATATTTATGGATTGGATAGGTCATTAGATTGATTAAGTGATGAATATATTGATGTAAGAGGGTTTATAATGAGTTTTAAGCCTTAAAACTCTTGGGTTAATTATTGGATATGTTCAAGGATGGTTGGATTTTAGGATTTGGATGCTAGAGCTAATTTTATTTTGTAATTTTCATGGAGAATGTTAGGATCATAGCTTGTGGAGGGGATAGATGGTTGATTTTGGATAAATAATTACAAGTGGTAATTTTATGCTAATGAGGGATGGTATGGGATTTCCTACCAATGAGGTGTCCTAAGTTGTTGGGATCAAAGTCATAAGGAAGATGATGTAGATACTAAAATTGAATATTTATAGCATCTTAGTCTTGTACATTTAAAAATACCAATTAGGGATCTACCTTTTAGTTTTGGACATTTCCATTGGTAAAAGGCTCACATTAATCATATCAATGTGCTTAATCAATTATATTATAGTCTAACCCTTATCATTCTGATGACCCAGATCTCCTGTACTGTAAAGAAAACTCAAAACCTAATATAAATCCTTGACCTAAGGTTTCCTAATTTCTAAATTCTAAATTCTAAATTATTATAATCTTAAAATTACATTTACATTTATTACAAATAAATCAATCATGTTTGATATGGATACCTATAATACTTGTTTCTTTACATAATATATGATAATAATATTTGCTTGTTATTTCCCATACATTTATAAATCATTCAAAGATATAATTAAATGGATTAACCCAATTGGTAAATATAAAGAGAGTGTTTTAAAATAATATCAAAATATAATCTCTCCTTAAAACTCGTATTGAAATAATATTGATCATCTTCTTCCTCCTCACCCTAAGGAAGGTGATAACTACCATCCCTATAACCATTATAGGCTCACTTTTCCAAGGGGTAAGGTCACCCATCCTATGGTTTTAAATGAAGGTAATCAATATATCCTTCCCTAAATCCCTTTAATTCCCACACCCCCTTTATATGGTGTGTGTATACATATTAAATCTGAAGCACCTAGTGTTTGTGATTATGAATCCCTAATAGATCAAATCATACTTATGAGCAAGTTCATCAAGTAGTTGTAAATTAATTTTATTTCCAAGATCACATTATTTGAAAATAAAATTGCATACTTGAAAAATCCAAAATATTCTAGTGTTAATCATGAGTTTGCATCTTCATCTAGCAATTTTGTGCCTAACAAGGTTTCATATCAAAATAAGAAGCTAAAGGAGAATTCATCTACAACTAGTGATTCAAAAAGTGAACAAAAGGATAATAAGAGTCTAAGTGAAATCCTAAGAAAAATGATTTGAAACAAAGTGATAAAATTACCTCCTATACATCCTCTTAGATGATCAAAATACTATTGTGCATATCATAGAATACATGGTATAATACATAATATTATTTATATTTGAAGCACAAAATACAAGTATAATTGATAGTGTCAATCCTATAATAGATACATAAATTAATTAACCAACTCAAATTATGAGTACCTCTCCTACAACACAAGTGAAAAATAACAAATACTGATACCAAAGTATAATTCAAAATAAAAACACTTGAAAATGTAGAGATTAGAGCAAATAATATTACAAAAAGATCAATATGAAAATGAACAACTACAAAAGGCAATGTTAAAAAAATAATAATAACATAAGTTTCAAAAGCAAAATCAAGATAAGAAAATAATCATTATAAAAAGAGGGTTTCTAACAAAGTATTTTTCAAATCAAGACATGTATACAAAATCAAATAATACAAATATGGTCTCTAAGGATCCAAACATGCATCCTCAAATAAAGGAACAAAAAGTTAATGACAAACTACAAAGTTTATAATTTCATCCTCAAATACAAAATTCAAGGCATAACTTACATACTTTCCTAGTGTCTATGTAAAGATATATGACTCTTCTCTAGCCTATAATGAGATAAAACATTTTGACAATGATGACCCTAGTCAAAAAACAAAAAAAATAAAGGAAACTCTAATCCATTGTGTAGTTGGTTTTTCATACATGGATCCTTAAAATGATATATCAAAATTTAAAGAACAACCTAAGTTACATGTCTTCTATAATAATGATTACATTGATGATTATGATCCTGTTTATACTAAATATTAATATGATCATGAAGATATTAATTATGAAACATATGAATATAACACACATAATACAAGGCCTTCACAACAACATCCCATTGATGAGTTCATTGGATTATAGTATCACTTTTCCTTTGTCTATAGATTCTATATTTATTAATTAAAAATATAAAATTATAATAAAATCAAACATTCAAGAAAATATAAAAACATATAAATAATTCAAAAATACAAAAAATATTCAACATTCCCATGCTTACTATCTCCTCAGCACCTATATTTTTGGCTTTATGTTAGTAGATAGAATATCATTTAATTTATATGCATATACCTATTTCACACATCTTTGAGTGTGATACAAGCATATCATAGACACATGATATATGCACATATAGATGTTAGACCTCTCCTCTACCCGTGTCATATAATAGGTTAAGGGAATTTGCTTCCTTTATCATGATCGATACAAGTTACACATCCTTTATGATGACTTCTACATTACCATGTTTGAGCTTATATACTAACGCTTACACATGTCTATATCCATGCTTATATGTTTCACAATGTACTTGATATGCTATGTTACATGACATTTTTTTCTAACACATATGTGCATAGACTAGTATGATATGCTTATGTTGGTTGTTTATACTTCATTTATTCACATTTTCACTTCCTTGAGTGTATTTCATTTCTTCAAGCTTGTCTTGCCTGTGGAACATATGAATATGTTCCTCGCCTATTGGCTCCTATGCTATTATATGTTGTTTGGACATTTGAATATGTCATTCTATGTTGATTAGACATTTGAATATGTCATTTCCTTTTGATTGTGTGGAATTTGAACATAGTCCTTGTATGATGTCTCCTTACACCATTATTTTCCTTTACATTTAGTGTTATTGTGTGTGTGCTTAATTAATTGTTGAACTTGTACTATTACTTTCCAGACATTGCCATGATCTATATCATGCATATCAGGGCTTGATGTGAACACATACTATGCACTTCATTGATATATATATATATATATATGAGTAACAAATATATATATATATATATATATATATATATATATATATATATATATATATATATTTGTTACTCATATATGCTACATGATTCATTTACAAATGATATGGTTATATTATCCATTTTGAGGTAAGATAACTACCATATTATTTTTACCTCACCTCAAAAAGGGGGACATATCATTGGGAGCATGTAAAAAGGGCATGACCTCCACACTTACATAGTTTATAGATTTTAGTGGGGGCATGTCATAAGTTAATGATATACACACTTCCTCAGTTTTATGTATCTCAAGATTTCAATGTGGGAATGTTATAAATATATGACCTCTACACTTTCACAATCTCCAGTACTATTACATTATTTATATATACATTTGGGGTTATAATCCTATACATTACATTGATTTTTCACAAGATTTGAAATTTTTTTTTCAATTTTTTAATAGATAGACATCATTTTGAGACATATTAGAGGTACATATACCATGCAAGGGCACCAAAGATTTAAAAAATTACCAATTATATCTATATATTATTATTATTATCAAGAAACACCATTTTACCCCAAAAAGTATTGCTGTCAAGCCTTTTTTGTCTGCAACTATTGGTTCTATTTATAGGTTCAGTTGATTAAATCACCAAACCTCACTAGATTTAGAGGATGATTTTATTAAATCACTCACTATCACCATATTGTATACTCACACTTGAGTTGTGTGATTGAGATTAGTGATCTAAATGGTTGTAATGTCCCCAAATTTATGATAAAATGGTATAATTAATTTAATTAATTTAAGTTGTCCAAAAATTAAGATTACTTCAAAAGGATGACTTTAATTAATTAATTATAATTAATATGGAAATAAAATATTAAATAAGTTGGCTTCATTTAGAAGATTCCTGGAAGCCTTTAAAAGAAGTTGAGGGCAAAGCAATTTTCATCTTTTTTTTGCTTAAAATATTTTGATGTAGTATTGTGAAGCTTGAATCTCTGATTCAGCTAAATCTCTAAGGACGAAAACCTTCAACAGATTGGAGAAGAGTTGGACAAAAACCTAGCTCTTTTTAGGGGTGGATTCGTGATAGAATTCACATCAAGATTATTGATCAGATTTGGGGCTTCAACGGTCATTCACTGTGATAGATCAGGTGCTGTATAAAATCTACACAGATTGGTACCAGGCTGTACCAGCCAAATCAGTAGATTGAAGAAGGGCACCGTTCGTAGTTGTAGGCAGCAGGGTAGTGCAGAAACTGACATCGGCCGTTTAGTGACCGACATCAGCAAGAAGGCTGACATTGATAGGCATAGGTTGACACCAGGTAACCGATGGTGGTAGAGTATCAATCGATGACAGTAGTATAACTGACGTCAGTGACTGTGTTTTAGACACAGTGACCAGATCTAGGGTTATTTCCAATTTGTGGAAAGATTAGTTTGGGATGCAAACCCTAGCTTCTTCATCTTCCAGCTTGATAGCAAATCTGTATTGCATTTGGGAAATACATTAGATTTATTACTTGGTTCTATAATTTAGACAAATCTGCCTAGTATGATTGCAATAAATTTTGATTTTTGTTGTATTTCAATCTTGTTACCTGTTTGTTGTTCTCTATTTCTTTTCTATGTTTTAAATTCATCAAAACACAAAAACAAAGGAAAGAAAACATTCAAAAGTAGGAAAACATAAATTCAAAATACAAAAATATAGCAAATCTACAAAAGAGATCCATCAGGGATCTTTCAGTGGTATCAAAGCCATGCATCTTGCCAGCCTGTAGGGGTGAAAATATTTTATTTCTATGCATCCGAGAAGATTTGATATAACCCATAGATACTTTACATGCAGCAGAGCTCAGTAAGAGCGAGAGTTGGGTATAGAATAGGAACCTATCATGGCAGAAGAATAGGGGAATGCTCGAAGAAATCATGATGAGGTAGAAAGAGAGATGATGAGGACTCTCATCACTACTCAGCCCAAGATTGTTCAGGCTTTAGACCAATTATAGGATACCATATATCGTTTGGAGGTGGATAGACATAGAGGTAGGAGGAATAGATCAGTTTCAGTGACAGGTAGTGATCATAGCTATTAGTCCAGTTAGCATAGTCATCAGTCCCATTCTTTAGTTGGGAGCTCCCATCATTCCTCTAGGCAAAATCATCATCATACACCTACTCCAAATAGACCATTACTACCTCAGTTTGTACTAGGTGAACAACTAGCACAGGTGGAGCCACCAGAGATTGGGTTCCAGGAGTCCATTTTGGCAGCCACAGCAGAGTGGAGAGCTTTACCCCTAAAGGTTAGGGAGGTTTTCCCTCTTCCCCAGTATTATGCACAACGTAGAGATACAACTAGATTCAGAGGAGATCATGGTCATAGACCACCCTAGCAACATAACTATGACCTCAATCGAGCTACTGGGAAGATCACATTGGCTACATATGATGGCATGAGTAGTATAAGTGCACATGCTTGGGTGCACAAGCTGGACATATATCTATCCTTGAGACCCATGCCTGAGTGTGAGGCTATTCAATTTGTTGTCTTACATTTAGATGGGGTTGCCTAAAATTGGTGGCATCATGGATTGGTCACCCAGGATCATGCCTTAATTCATTCCTATGTAGAGTTCACTGAACAACTCATTACCCAGTTTGATCGTAAGGACACAAAGCTCTACTATAGGGAGTTGGCACATCTTAGACAGACTAGACAGGCAGAAGCATATGTTAATGAGTTTTAGTGTATTGCAGTTATGGTACCTGATATGCCCCAGAGGTGTAGTGTGATGTTATTCATTGAGGGATTACAGGATAAACTTAAGGGACTGGTACGTGCTTTCCAACCAGCCACTCTTAAGGATGCCATTGATGTGACATTGAGACTAGATACTGTTCCCACTTCTTATCAGGGTGATAAGAAACCAACCACAGACTCTCAACTTATATAGAAGGCCAACACGCCACAAAATAAAGAAGGGTCATCTTCTATAAACCCTTGGATGAATCAGGAGATGAGGAATGACTTGAGGAGGAAAAAGTTATGTTTTTCTTACAAAGATCCATGGGAACCAGGACACCGTTGCATGGGTAAAGGAAAGGTTCATTTGATTGAGGTGACTTCTGAGTTAGGGGATGAGGAGGATCCTGATACTGATATTGAGGATAATATAGAAGATGTTGAGCAGGTTTAGACACAGTTGGAGTTAGACACCCCTGAGCCTTTAGCGTCAGCCAAAGTAATTATGGCTACCCTCTCCAGTTATCCTAACTTTCATGCCTTTCAGTTGAAAGGTACAATTAAGGGCAAGTGGGTCATGAGCTTGGTAGACACAGGAGCTACACATAACTTTATTGACCAAAAGTTAGTGGAAAGGCATGGATTATAGTATGAGAAGTTTGGTGGTTTTGGAGTAAAGGTGGTAGATGGTGCAATTTTGGGTTGTACTAAACAGATTTCACAGCTTAATATTTAGATGGGGGATTACACTTTGACTGATGATTTTTATGTGTTTCCTTTAGAGGATTATGATGTGGTCTTGGGCATGCAGTGGTTACAAGGTATTGTGTGTTACATTATTGATCACCACTGTATACAGTTAGAGTTCCTTTCTGGGGGAAAGAAGATTATCTTGAGGGTAATGCTAGATGGAGGACCTAAGGAGGTGTCATCTCGCAGGATGAAGTCTCATTTTATAGGTGATGAGGTAAATGATTCTATTTGTTGCATGACATTTTCCCTTCTAATTATGAGTCATCATCCTTATGGGGATTTAGAGAGCTTGATAATTAGAGTAGCGCAACGGCCTTTTGCAAAGACTAAGGTATGTGATGGTGAGTTTGTTAATTACATATTGAGAATTATCACACTACTCTCTAGGAGAAATAAGGAGAATGTATTCACAAATATTTTGTAGCATAGTGTTTTAGATAGTAGAGTTTGCAAATTTATGAGAATGATATGGGATCCTGGAAGTTGGTGTGGGGTATCAGGGATCTTTCAGGGGCGAATTGCTTGAGGACAAGCAATCTCTAGGAAGGGAGGACTGTAATGTCCCCAAATTTATGATAAAATGGTTTAATTAATTTAATTAATTTAAGTTGTCCAAAAATTAAGATTACTTCAAAAGGATGACTTTAATTAATTAATATGGAAATAAAATATTAAATAAGTTGGCTTCATCTAGAAGATTCTTGGAAGCCTTTAAAAGAAGTTGAGGGCAAAGAAATTTTCATCTTTTTGTTGCTTAAAATATTTTGATGCAGTATTGTGAAGCTTGAATCTTTGATTCAGCTAAATCTCTAAGGATGAAAACCTTCAGCAGATTGGAGAAGAGTTGGACAAAAACCTAGCTCTTTTCAGGGGTGGATTCATGATGGAATTCACATCGAGATTATTGATCAGATTTGGGGCTTCAACGGTCATTCGCTATGATAGATCAAGTGCTATATAGAATCCACACAGATCGATATGAGGCCATACCAGTCGAATCAACAGATTGAAGAAGGGCACCGTTCATAGTTGCAAGCCGCAGGGTAGTGCTAAAACTGACATCAGCCGTTCAGTGATCGACATCGGTAGGAAGACCGACACCGATAGGTAGAGGTTGACACCAGGTAACTGACAGTGGTATAGTATTGATTGACGATGACAGTATAACCGATGTCGGTGACTATGTTTTAGACACAGTGACCAGATCCAGGGTTATTTCCAGTTTGTGAAAAGATCAGTTTGGGATGCAAACCCCAGCTTCTTCATCTTCCAGCTTGATAGCAAATCTATATTACATTTGGGAAATACATTGGATTTATTACTTGGTTCTATAGTTTAGATAAATTTGCCTAGTATGGTTGCAATAAATTTTGATTTTTGCTGTATTTCAATCTTGTTACTTGTTTGTTGTTCTCTATTTCTTTTCTATGTTTTAAATTCATCAAAACACAAAAACAAAGGAAATAAAACATTCAAAAGTAGGAAAACATAAATTCAAAATACAAAAATACATTAGATCTACAAAAGAGATCCATCAGGGATCTTTCAATGGTCATGTCACAACTTATTCTTGAACCAAATTAGGTGCATAATACCTTACAATATTTCTATTTAAATCTCAAAATTTTAGGTTTCAACCCCTTTAAGCTCTAATGCTTCATAAAAAATCCTACTTACCAAATAAAGTATAAAAGGACAACATGATTGCATCAACACCCAAGTGTACCCCTTGCTTCCTCTCTTTCCTTTGAATCATTTCAATTATTTAAGATTACAAATTTTGTGCACTAATTTATATTTTAACATGTTCTTGGTTACATGTCATACACCAACAAAAAACTCAAAGTGGGCTCATGCAAAGGCAAGGTGTGTTGTACATACCCAATTGTGTATTTATTTCCTTTAACCTAGTAATTTCATCCTTATGTATTACTAGATTAAAGGGGGAGAAGTAGATACTAAAATTGAATATTTATAGCATCTTAGTCTAGTACATTTGAAAATACCAATCAATGCTCCACCCTTAAATTATTTATTTTTCCACTTTTTAAAGGATCACATTCACCATATCACTATTCCCAATTGATTATATTATAGTCTGACCCTTCTCATTATATGACCCATATCTATTGTACTATATAAAAAGCTTAACAATTGATATACATCCTTCACTATTAGTTTTATATCCTTAACTATTTTATATCCTTCTAGATACTATCGGCTATAAAAGAACACTAACATTGATGCTAGTCTAGTGTTCATATTATTATCTAGTGTTTGGTCCTCAAAATTTATCCAAATTTAAAATTATTTGAAACCAATGGGTCAGCCTATTTATCTTCTTGAAGCCTACCATGAAATATTTTCAAAAATTTTAGTATAAACACAAGTCTATTCCTTCTCATTAATAAACTATAAAATACCAAGTAAGCACCTATTCAATCCCATTCAATCAATTATGCAACTAAGTTTTACTACCTTATTCCTCCCTATTTTCATATTAGTGATATGAAAAGTCATATAAAAGTTTGAAGTATCAAATAACAACACATGAGTGGTATTTGTCAAGTTAAAAGCTGGATAATTCTAGGTATATACATATATCATATTACACCATTATTCACATACATTCCCACACATAAGGGAGAGCTACTTAAGTTTGAGGGCCTCTTTGGAGTATTATCTATGTAGGAAATGATCATTAACAGAGGGGTCTTTAAGGTCATCTTGACACTGTGAGCCCACTAACCCATTTTTGGAAAAAACACATCCAAAGGGTAAAGAGCTAAGGTTTGATCCATAAGGAGACATATACAACTTGTGTTAAAGATTTGAATACATCAGTAGAAAGGTGATAAAAAAAACATAGAATGAAGTTGGTCATAATGAAATCTTGTACATCTTCTATACTAAATAATAGTGTCATAGAACAAATAATAACATTGATAGTAGTGTCCTAAGGTTGATGGTAGTGTCCATAGTTCCACAAACATAATTTCTAGAATCAGAAAAGTATCTTAGAATCTTAATTATGCACACTTATGCCTGTGTACAACTTATATCTACCTATGCATAATAAATCCAACTAAGTATTATTTCTCCTTAGCATTGTAATTGAAAGAACATATTTCAAATTTGATACTTTTTATATTTATCATATTTCAATATTTTAATTCAGAATATTCATTTATCTAAGTTTGTAATTAATTGGCTTGTTTTAGAATAGTTTTATCCATCCTTGTGTATAGGCTATTCTACCCATTTAACTTGCATATTTCTAAAGAGGGTTAAATAATGGGCACCTATCTCTATAAGGCATAAAAATATCTCATCATTATTTAAAAATAGGTATTGTTCAATGTGAGCTCTATCAAGATTGGTTTTGGGTGCCATAACTCCAAATGATTTTGGATTCAAGATGGTTTGACTCAATATTGTGCTTGGATTCAAGGTGGATTGCTAGATTTTGACTCAAAATGGATTATGACCCAAATTAAAACTACAACTCTTTTGAAATATGAATGGGATATTTTTAACTAGTTATTTTGGATAAAGTTTGAGTACAATTGAAAAATAATATTTTGCCTTGAAAAAATAAGTACTTGGTTTTGGGATTTACAAAACAAACTTTTGTTTCCAACACATAAGAAAGCTTTTAATTACTATTTTTTCATAAGGGGATAAAAAGAAAGATAAAAAATAAGAACCAACTAAATACAAAACATGAAAACCACATGAAAAGGATGGAACTAGGCAAGGGCCTTGAGTGACTTGTGGGCTCTCATTTATACTTGCTTTTTCATTGAATAGTGTCAACCCAATATTTTAGAGCACTAACTATGGAGGTAGTTCCATACTCATAGAACAAGAAACTCAGTTTCAAATGGTATATTAAGAGTAACTTCCTTAGGTGATGTGATCCTTTTAGGTACACCATAAGTCAAATGACTTAATATATTTTTAAGGTTTGAGGTTTTCACAAGCCTAACTAGGGGGTGTCCTCTATATAAGTTTTGGTATGATGAGTCCCAAGACCATGGAAGAAGTTGATTAATGAGATGCACACAAGGGTCTACTCTCTATGTGCCCACTCTATCAATAGGATTTCAATAGAGTGCTGCTAGAAAAATAGACTTTGGGATAGCTATTGAAACCCTGAGTATTATATAATAAAACCCCTTCACATTATGGTGTGATTAAAACACAAAACTAGTTGAGTAATTAAAGAAATTGATACTCAAATTATATACCCTACTGGTACATAGGGTTTGACCTATGACGTGGTGATGAAATCTATGGTTAATAAAGATCCTAGAAATAGAAAAATAAAAATTCTCAAATTATTTTTGATTTCTAAGAATTAACACCAATGTAGTACGAGGAAAGAACATAATTTAATCTAATTATTGGGATACAAGTTATAAGAAGTGTTTTTTATTTTCAAAAATCATCATCAACATAGAGTGAGGAAAGAGTATACATAATGATGGGTGTATACACATAATATTTTTAACTTTTATTGATTACTAACATTTCATATCTTGTAAGAACCTATCACGTCTCAATATCTCTAAGTGCATGCCTTAAGGGGTGCACCAGGAAAGGGGTGGGTAGACCATCGATGCTTCATAAGATTGTCATTCATTTTACCATTTGCCATCCACACTCTAGCCTCCTGAAACCATTGAAACTAAGCTTATTATTCTTATTTCTACCTATTGTTATAATTTTCTATATTTTATCCTTCATTTCTCACCTTAGCACCCTTTTGACCTGTCAGTTATGCTAGGTTGACCAGGTTGACCTAACACAGTTTAGGGACTTTTTATCTCTTTTGGTTTATTGGCCTCTCAACTGACCTAACACAAACCTAATGAGTTAAAACCAAAAATGTGCTAGGTCTACCAAGTTAACCTATCACAATCAATGTTCCTAAATGTTTTTAAGGTAAGATACTACTATATATACAAGGTTATTTCCCACCATTTATAAAAGTGATGAATTAAGTGAAAAAGTGTGAATGAACATCTGCCTATTGACTATTCTACTGGGGGAATAAATATTTAGGGTTCAATATTTTCTTTGGAGCTCTGATCTCATCTTGTGGATAAGTCTTTTAGATTCTTGGATAGGCTGTGTAGCCTAGAGATTATTTATCTTAACTATCCTTACATACCAGGACAACTCTTGTGAAGCACCTTGGCCAAGGGGGAGATTGACGCTCAATAGGTTCATCTTCAAAGGTAAGTGTTCCTAACTTTATTCATCCATTGTAAGAGTAGATAAATATAGAATTTGTATTCTTCTCTTCCATTTATTAGGATTCTGTAGACATTGACATGAGTATATGTCTTCTATACATGTTTACTTTAGTTGTTTATTTGTTTTATTTCTAATCCCCACTTTATGCCATAAGCTTTGGTGTGCACTAGATTATATTTACTTTTATTGTTATTAGATTAGTGAAATATTAAATCAAAGGACTCTTTTAGGGTTATTATGAAATTTTGTTAGACTATAGGCTTTGGAACCCTATCTCACACAGTGTGTTGTGACAAATGATCCCCTAATTGGGTCTAGCATATCCTCACATTGGTCATGCTCCTACTTAACAATTATATGAATTGGAAGTGTAGTGTGCTCTATCCCATCTAATCCAAGATTGATTTATGGACATGATGCATTTCTAATTGCATAAATTCTAGTGAACCTGATGTGGATCAAACCCTTGCAGGATTTATTTCACTTATTTCATTTCTATTCATCATTAATTTTATCATATCTTTACTATATTGGATCGACCCTATCAAGCTACTTTATTTATATCTATGTGTAGGTTTGTAAGAAAAGGTAGTTGGATCAACCAAATTGACCCAGTTTAGGTTTTCAGAACTTACATATTTTTTTTAAATAATTAGATTGACCAGCTTGACCCAATATAAGTTTTTCAAGTTTTCAGACTTCTTGTTCAGCCTACTAGGTCGACTAGGTTGACCTAGTGCATTTTCAACACTTTTTCAATAGGTTCTTGTATAACTGTCTCAATTGGATCAACCTAGTTGGTAGGATTACTTCTAGTTTCTCTAAAGTCTTAGATTAACAATATTCTCCTTTTCATATCTAAACTATTTAGGTCAGTTTTTATTCCTCTGTATCTATCTTTTTCTATACTTTCCTTCCATAGTTTATAGTCTTCAAAACTACCTTTGCATAGTCAACTAAGTCAACCTTATGGACCTAGTTCTATGTCTATGTTTTCTACAATAAATAGGTTGACCTGACCGACCTAGTTCACTTTCAGACTTTGCTTCTACAAGATAGGTTTGACCCTGTCGACCCTATTCTGTATGATTGTCCATATAGTTGCTCAATTAAACTTGTTTCAAAGTTAGAATGAACCATATATGTTAATCACATATTTATTTTAAGTTGCTTTCATGCTTATAATATTTCACATAGTCTAATTAGGGGATTTTTAATCAATTGCTTAGTTGCACTATTTTTATTTTTTTTCACACACAACCAAACCACATAAACATCAACAAACATTTTAACATTTGTCTACCCAAGCCAACTTACTTAGATTTCATCACCAAGGGGGAAGCTGACTTGATGCTGAGGTCAAGTATAAAGCATGTTTAATGGCATATTATATCTAATCACCTGACACCCTTATCACTACAGTGTGTGAAGTAAGGGGGTAGGCCACAATACCAAACTTGTATCATTATCACTATAGTCACTTTCATCTTAAACTTACCTAAAACTATTCATAGATTATTATCTAGTACCTTAATTATAACCAATTTCCTTTCACACTTAAAATCATTCTTAATAATCTAATCAAAATTCTAGGTTGACCAAGTAGCTAGCTTTACTTTCAAGTTGTTTGTGTTCTCTTTGATCAATTGTGTGTGTAAAATCTTGCATTATCTAGTGTTAGTGAAAGATTTTACTTTATGTGCATCAATTGGATTGGAAAGCATCAGTTTAATTGACTATTTATTTCCTTTTTAGTACTTACTACTTTGTTACATTACTTGCAATTATCTTACTCTAATTCATAGCTTGCTATCATCTTTCTTTTCTTCCCTATCTATTGTACTAGGTCAACCCTATCGACCTTGTATCTTTTTTAGCCTTTATACACTATACTAGGTCAACTTGATTGACATAGTACTATTTAAAACATCTTTTCCTTTTTCTTCTAGTCACTGTTCATTGAATTGGATTGATCATGTGGACCTTGTATAATTTTACAATCCCTATTTTACACTATGTCGACCAAGTTGACCTAATACTATCTCAATCACTTTTTGATTCTTTGATTTCTCATCTTAATTCTCTTTATTTCATCATGTACTTTCTATTTGGTGACAACACTAAAGTTTAGTCAATAGACATGATATAATTCACCAATATTAATAAGGTCTCCCATAGACAAAGTATGGCTCCTTTTATGAATGCTATTAATGTTCATATTTCAACCTGCATAATGAAATATGAGATCCCTCCTCATACCCATTTGTAGTAAAACCCTCCTCTTATCTTAGAGGATGAGATTGATTAAGAGTATACTCTTGATATGCTCTTCTTTATCACAAAATTACCTCAACATAGAGGGAAGGATCCTTTCACCATTAATAACCTCATGATTAACCATCAAGTTGAAGAACCTCATTCTCCTTGTCCCACTTTCTCAATTGGATTTGGGGATACCAATTTCTTTGATTCTTAACCTCTTCCTTCAATCTTAACTCATTATTATGTAATGACATCTTCTTATTTAGCTTCTTCCACCTCCATGCCTAGTATCTCAACTAACATGGTAGGTTCTACATCTAGTGGGCCTCTCATAAGATCCACTATCCTTAATCTTTCCACTAGTTCATCGTTTGCTACCCAAAGCACTCATGCTTCTAGTGCTTCTTCCTCTCAACCATTTTCTAGTCTATCTTTTGCTTCATAGGCAATTTTTTCCACTAGTGCCTCAAATTCTCATAGCTCTTCTCAAGCTCACATCAATACTAATAGTGGTACTCAAGCCACTAACACCAACACAAACATCAATACTACTTATTCTAGTAACACTAATCAAATTCATCAATTATTTTTGAAAAATCTCAATAAAATGAACACATTCCAAGATCATAATACAAATTAAATGATGAAAATGCAAAACCACCTTCTTAATCTTCAATCCAATCCTTAACCAATGACTTGGGGCACACATAACCAAAGTGTTCCTCCTCCTCCTCTTCAATATTCTCAAGGTAATCTCATTCCTCAACCTCTATTAATCAATAATGTCATCAAGCATTTACAAAATGAACCTCTTACTACCCAAATTGATAACATTGAAATTGGAGGTATAACACCTATAATTTTTTACAATAGATAAATCAATCCTACCCTTCACCTCAAGACATTTGGAAATATTTACAAGGATTGGGTCAAGTTAAATACCTTTGTTGCTACTAAAATCCTACCCAAAACCCTCATGGGTGATGCCTTAGATTGGTATAATCAACTTAGAACACACTCTATCACTAGTTTGGAGGATTTAGTAAATGCTTTAGTACAATAATTTCAAACTAGTAATCTTCTTGAGAACACTTTGGCCCATTTCATCAATTACAAATGAAATGAAAATGAAATTTCCCAAGCCTTTGTTAAGCAATTAAAAAATTTGTAAAATAAATATGAGCATAACATGGTGGATGAAAATCTCTATCATATCTTTACAAATGCCTTATTTCCTAAATTACAATATCAAATATATTCACTTTATCTACATACCTTAGAGGAAGCTATCAATCAATCCAAAAGACAACATTTCCTCATGTGTCAATTTGATCCACCCCAACCTTTCATGGGCCCTTGCCTATTAATAAATAAAAAAACCTTAATATTACCAATAATGGTATTATCTATTTGTTTGACACCATTCCAAAGTTCAAGCTGTCATTCCTACCCCTTCTTCAAAACTAGCTCCTTCTCAACAATTCACTATCCTCATTTTTCAATAAACAACATTAATGTCCATAAGACTTTATCCTTAGTTGAATTTCTTAAACATCTATCCAGAACTCTTCCATGAGATCTTGACCCTAATCAACCTATGAAATCATGGTATGATCCTAATAAGTTTTGTTAGTTTCATCCTAGCTAGGGTTATTCTCATGAGACTTATAGACAACTCTACAATTTAGCCATGGAATTTCTTCTCGGCCCAAATTTTGATCATGATTCCATTATCCATAATAATTAACAAGCTTATGAGATTGATTTCAAATACTATAAATCACATGATAAGATTCAAGCCTTAAATCAAGCAAACACTCATTTAGCTATCTATAAAGACCCCTTGCCTAATCATCAACCAATCCAAGAAGGTCAAGATAAGACCACTTCTTCCACCAATAACATAGAAAGTCTTATTGAACCAAATTCTGAAGAGAATGTGGTTAAAATGACCAATATGAGAAGAGTGGTAGATTTGATTGATTCACAACCTATCTACACTCCTCTTTCCTATAAGACATATCGTGTTATCCAAGATTCTTTTCCAACTCATTTAAATGAGTTGGGGTAAGAAGATATTATTTAGTTTGAAGATATGATTTATGATTCTCCCTTGGATGACACATCTCTTACCATTTTTACTTCTCTCCCATCATCTTCTAATACTAATAACAATCCAATTTTTACTAACACTTCTTCCAAACTTCAAGATCAATCTAAACCAAATACTTATTCATCACCAAATGATTTATAACCTTCTTCTCAACCTTCTCATTCTTATCAACATAATTTTCAATGATCTTCAGATCCACCTTTTGAATATCTTCTTAATCATTATGCACCTATATATAATAATATCCATATGGGTTATGATGAGTGGGATCCCATTGCAGAACTTACTAATCTTCCATCTCAAATACCTTTCCTTGAACTCATGAGGACATCTCCACATCATAAAAACTTCCTCATGTAACTCTTATTCAAGATGAATATCCCTCTCCCTCCTCTAGCAGGATAAGAGGCTACTTTATCTAGATCTGAGGATAGTATCTTACAACAATGTCAAGAAATGTCCATTAACATTGATGAAACTATAGACACTTCTCTTTCTTTATGATTTTCTATCACATCTATGATTATAGATGAGATTATACTTTATGCTAATGATCCACCATTATTTATTAGCATCTAAATTAGTGATATCCAAGTTAAGCAAGCCTTGATCAATGAGGGTTTAGGTACCTATGTTGCCTCCCTTGATTTCATTAAGACTATTAGTTATTCTAAGTTTAATATCAAGTCTACATGTAGCACATACCAAGGATACAATACAAGGAAAATGCTTCCTTTAGGGTGTGTGTGGCTTCCCATTACCATCCCACCTATCATCTTTCATGTGAAGGTGATGATCTTCAACTTTCTCCTATTGGATAACATCTTGCTTGGTAGGTCATCAACTCATCATATGTGAGTTTTCACATATTTCACTTGCTAATGCATTAAATTTACTCATAATGGATCCATTTACATGATTCAAGGAGATACTAACCCTTAAAATTTCAAAAAATTCCAAGATCGTGGTGTCTTCAAGATTCTTACTCTTGAGCCTTTTCCTAGTGTTCCATTTTGTGAGTTAAAACATCTAAAAGTTTTTATCAACTCAACCAGAGGTTACATTGATTATCTTGAGCTCATTGGTAACATTCTTCCCAACCTTTTAGACTCTAATGATGATGAGCTCGATGATATTAACTTAAAGATCAAAACTTCTGATCTCTTGCCTCATCTTATCTCATAGCTTCCTTTTTCCTTATAGACTCATTCTCACAAGCCTCCTTGCAATGAAATTCATGTAGTCTTAACCAAGACTAGGCACTCTATTCACAAAGCTTCCTCTAATGAAAAGGTCATCCTGACCTATGTCATTGATCTTCATACACCAGATTATGATGATGGCTATTCTTTAGATGATCCTCTTTTAGGTGGCCTTGTTTAAGCCCATGATGCCTAGATTATTCATTACCACTCTTCTTTACTTTATTTTTTTCATGCATCTCATCATTTTCTTTCATTTATATTTCCTAATTCTTACATTTTTACTCTTTATCATAGGGTAGATATGGCAATGATACCTTTAGTTTCTAAGGAGCCACTTAGGACCATACACTTGGATCATTCTATGACCAGACCTTATCAATTTTCTACACCTAGAATAATCCTCCTTAGACTTTTTGAAAACTTTTCCCCTCCTTTAGTAGGGCTAGCTATAGTTAATCCTATTCCTTTTTCCACTCTAGTTAAACATGTTTCCTCTCTTATTGTTGTTGATCCTCTTCCTGATTCTCATCCTAGTGCTCCTCTTATTGAGCCTAGTTCCACTCCTTCCCCATCATCACCCTCCCTTGTTGATGATTTACTTCCACTACATAAGATGGCTCCTTTGCCCACCAAATGGGCTGATGAGTCCTCTTTAGCTTCATCCATACCTATTTTACCTCCTTCTATGAGTGCTCTTAAAACCAATCACAAGTGTATCTATTACTTCCACATGATAGATAAACATTCTTCCACCCATTGTCATAAGTTGTGATAATACCTTGATACCTTGTATCCTTCATCCCCATCATTAGCTAAAGACATACCTCCCTCGAAGGTACTTCTAAAATATTTACCTAAGTATGGTGAGGTATATTATCTATGGCACCTATGTAGAACACATCACACTGATCATTGTTGTATTCTTCAACAACATCTTAAAGATCACCTTGTAGCTATCCCTGGACCTTTTACCATTCCTCCCATAGGTCATTCTCACTATAAGTCTCCTCTTTCTTCTCCCATGGCTCCACAACCAATGGTTCCATCACCTCTTATGGTCCCTTTACCACCTTCTAGGCCTCTACCTATGATTCCTTCACCTATGGACCTTCCCACATTTGTGGATCCTTCTCCACCTATGATTCCTTATTCTCTTGTAGATCATGTTTCCATGCATTCTCCTAACCAAACTTTTCCTAACTTTCCTCCTCAGCATGATCCTTTGAGTGTTCCTAGTTTTTCAATTAAGGAGACTAGAAAAGAAGTATTTACCTAGTATTCATTGAAGATTGATGAGACCTTAACAACCATTCACATTAATATTCATAGAAACTTATATGATGTATTGGATAATGTGTGTGGATAGATTTACAAGTATTTATGATCAAATGCATGGTGCTTTCTCATTTATATTTGGATTGGACGTATGCTCCAATATTATTTTTATTTTTATTATATAATTTGACATTATGTCAAATGATTTCTTATCTCATCTATCTTCTTCTTTTTGTACTATAGTTAGCTTATGTTATCATTTTACATTTCACATATGATTATCTTTTCCTTATCATTGATTTTTTTTCTTTTAAAATTTCCTCAAAACTCTTCCCTTTTATCTTCATGATTTTTTGCTTTTTTATCTTTATTTTTCACAGATAGTTCTCATGGTGACTTGGTTATATTTACCCTCTTACCTTTGGTTACTATCTCTTATTACCATGGGATTAGATAGTAAGAAATCTTTCTCATTACTACTTCTTTTTCACTGGTCCTCCTTTGGATCTCCTTTTCCCCTTCTTCCTTTTTCCACAAACTAAGCATATACATGGTTGAGACTTGAGATCACATGTTACATTCATTGTTAAGCCTAAGAGTTCTAGTCAGTCTTTTATCTTGGGTCACTTAGCTTCCTTTATCCTTAACCTATAGCTCATTTGTGTGTATCACTATCTCTCTCATGATTAGTCATTCCAAATCCATATGTATGAAGAATCTTAAAAATCCTTCAAAATAAAGTTAAAATCCAAATCATTTAAACAAAAGGCAAAGATATCAAAAGGAAAAAATATTGAATATTTTTAAAAGACTAATCACACTAAAAGATGTAATTCAAAGCACATCTCCTTCTTATAGTCAAATCTCAAACTCCACAATTGGCCTCATAGTAGAGTTGAGCTCCTTTGGGGTGTGATATGCCAATAGATTAGAAGAGGAAAATAAAAATAATAATCTTTTAATGCTACTTACTTTCTCACGCATGTACCCAATCTTCACAGTAGATTGATGACTCTATAAGGGGTCCTAAAGAGAGGGGAACACATTTTGGGAAGTAGGTCCATTTTAATTTTCCTTGTAATAATCTACCTTTATGAGTTGATCTTAGTGATGCAGAGCTCAATGATGTAGAACTCTTCCTAGTAGCCTACAATTTACTTTCCCTCTACTTACAAACTAGCAATTCTCCTTAGATAAGGTGAGGCCAATTTATCCCAATGGAATAAAACACATACATAAGCTTAAAAAAAGTTCAAAATAATTACAAATTTATATTACATGATTTCAAACCACATCAAATCAATTACACCACTCACATCTTGCTCACATGATTCTTCTACCTACATTCATTCATTCATTCCTTATCCTTACAATATGCAACAAGAAATATATGGGTTTCCTCACAATGGAATATGTTTCCTTTTGACTTAGAATTTCTCTTCATAATCTCTTCATGCTTATCAGCTCATTTTATACCTTCTTTCATGCATGAACTAAGTCCCTACAAGACTACCCTATTTTGTCATTAATTTTTGTATCCCTTCAATAAGCATTAAATAAAAGTATGGAAAATTACACACATTTTTGGGAATCCAAAATTAAATTATTTTTTTACATGTCAAAAGACACCTGAATGTCAATTTTAGTACCTTAACTCTCTCATTAACTCCATTTTATCTTTTTGATCTATTCCACTAGCCCTTTTCTTAGGCTTAATGCACTCAAAACTTATGGAATCCATACCCACTGGTCAATAATCACTCTAAAAAATTCAAAACCATTTAGGTATACTTTCAAATGCCCAAACTATAATTTTTTAGAAATTTTACACAATTAGAAATTGTTCTATGCACTAAACCCTAGAACTAGGGTTTTTAGGTCTCTGTCAGGGCCGAGAGCATGCTAAAAGGCATAAATTTGGTTTCCTTGGGTTTTAAAACCCAAAATATATTGAATTTTGTCTATCTATACCCATATAAACTCCTTTAACTATTGGAAATTATATATCAATCCACTATCTTCAATATTCACCATAATCTATCCTTGGCTGTGATCAAAACGTGAAACATTACAGGCCTAAGTTCTATTAAGGGGAAGGTCACACAATGAAAATAAATAAAAAGTTTCAATGAGGATCTTAAAAAAATTATAAGGATTTAACTCAACATACACCAAAACTTGATCATCAATATCAAGATCACTTGTTTGCAAAAAACTTACTCACAATATACACAGTCCACTCAGTCATAGACTACTATAGTAAATAAAGATTGTTTGTTAAGTTTGAATTAGGGTTTCAAGGTTCAACATGGTAACTTATTTTTTCATTCATAATTCCCCTTCTCTCCACAACTTGGCAAAATATCTCCTTCCCCTAGGTTCCTTACATACTTGCTTAGTCTTACAAGTCAAAATGTCCTCTAATTGAGTTAGTGGGTTATAACACACAAGATATACAGTGATAAATAAAAAAAATTGTTAATAAAATTTAATATTCACAACTTATTTATACTAACATCCAAAAAAGGCTTCCAAGGCCTCACTTCACTAGACCTTCCTCAATAACATTTTTCAAACAATAAGGACATAGATGGCAAAATCTTGATCATCTGAGTTTTGCTACTTAATAGGATACTATGTAGTCACTTTTCCACCATAAAATACATTCCTTATTGATGAATTTTATTTCTCTAACAAATTTAAATCAAAAACATATGTTTCCACATTATATAAACTTGGATCTACTTCATAACTCAGTTTTCACAACATAGAATATATAGAAACATAGAGAACCAAACTTATTCATGAATTTTTTGATTCAAAATTTTGAGAGTCAAATATTATCATGAAAATATTATCAAACATATAATGGAGACAAAAATTCCATTGATAATATATTCATTTTATTTTTTTGATCAATAAAAAATATGGACTTACTCAGTCCATTACACAATCTTATTTTGGCAAACTTTTCGCCACTTCTTTCTTCCCTATCTACCCTGTTTCATTCATTCACACAATCTTCCTCAATCCACACACCATAATATATATATTTTTTTAAAATAAAAATATACTCCTAAAACATAACCAAAACTATTTCTTGAATCAAGAAACTTTTAGCACTCCTTAACCCACGTAGTGGTCAAAACAAGATTGCCACCTCACCTTTTTCAACATGAAATATGACTTTCAAAACTAACCTAAGACCTTCATGAGACCATATAAAGGTATGTTACATCATTAATCACCATTACACATCATTAAAATTAATTTATACCACTAAGCCACTCTTAATCCCTCATTAGACAATTTGAAAATTCAAATTACAAGAAGGCAGGAAATCTTCTAATTCATATTTCTCTCACTGTCATGGCTTCAAGACCAATTTTGGACATTCCTAAGATGCCCTTGCATCAATTAGTAGCACACCTATTTTTCTACAAAGCTTTGTGTCTATAGCAAGCATGTTTTATTTGTACATAGATGACCATTGGTCACTTTGTGTATTTTCATGTCCTTAGTATGCCTCTTGCCTCCTAAGGTCTTCCCATAAGATGCCTAAGTCTTGCTTCTTACACTCTCTTTTTCATTTATTTTCCTTCATATTTACTCTTGAGAAATATTTTTTTGCTTACTGATCACTCCCCATGGGATATAATTTATGAAATGCTTTATAAGATCATGGATAGGACCCAACATCCCTCACAAATCACCATCTTTTCCATCCTATTACCCACATACTTGATTTACCATTACTTATCCTTCTGATTACCAATCTTGATTTAGTACCCCTTGGGTTTTTATTTTACAAGTTGCAGTGTAAGACCATGGATAGGACCTAGACCTCCTCACAAAATTTTCCAATAATCAAGCCACCATCCAAAATTACATGTGTTAAATGTGAGATAAGATTCGATTGATTATGAGGTTACACGTCATTGACATAGTTCCCATCTTGATATTTTGTATGCTTTAAGCTTAATTAATTTTTATTTCACTCTTTATTTTCTTATTTTTTGAGTGCATGTAATATTACAACCATTTCTTGAATTTTTCATACTTGCCATCTTGAATTAGTATGATAAATTTAAGACCAAATTTTTGCAAATTTTGTTTTTCTTTTATACTTCCCATCATGATATAGTATAATTGATTGAATAAATTTTGACTTATTTTTATTATTATTTGTTCCCTTTTACATACCTTCTATTTTATTACATTATTTGTCATACTTCCCAACATGATATTTAGTATGATTTTACTTGTTTTAATTTGGTGCAAAAATATTTTACATTGGTTTAAAAACAAATCCCCTTTTACCATCTTGTTTGCCATTTTTTTGGATTTTTATAATTAGTTATTTTTTGTTATTACACATTTCCCAACATGAACTAGTGTGTAGTGCATTTTTTGATTGATTATATTTTTCCAAGTCCTTTTTTACCTGTTTCTTTTTAACTATGCACATGTACTCCGTAATGCTAGAAAAAAAACCACACCGCATATATTTCCTATAGCATATACAACAAAGCTTAATACATGTGCTAAAAATAAATATATCCAAAGAATCCACAAACATAACCATCATAAAGACAACATATATAACCAACACCAATAAGCCAAAATGATACATCATATATATATATATATATATATATATATATATATATATATATATATATATATATATATATATATATATATATATATATATATATATATATATACACCTTGAGTTTGATACAACATATACAACCATATACAAAGTCTCAACACTAGGGCTAAGCTCCATCTTGTTTATCTCATAACATAGCCATATTGCCTACTAAGTCCTTGATCTAAATCCTTTGAATCATACACTATAATGAGGTAGTCCAAGATCTCAATCCCTTTACCTATCCCTATAGGCATGTTATCTACACTTATGCCTGCACCAACTCAGCTTGGGTTGCTGTATGTTCCTATGTCAGCTGAGTCTACATCAATGTATATGCCTACATCATTTATGTCACTATATCTAGATGTGAAGCTCTCTCATCTACCAAGGTGTGCTCGGTCTATCTCTTGCCTAAACCTATTTTTTTGGTGGCTACATCCTCTTTATTTACACCTATATCTACCTCGCTACCTCACCAACTAATTTGAACCAACTCGTCTGAGCTGGGTAGATAGTACACTCATATCCTCTAGTGTCATGGGGTTGTATGGTTGTAGAGTCTCATCTAGGATGTTATGGAGTGATCCCCTTACCAGGGATTTCTATTTCTCCTCCTCATCCTTAGGTATGTCTATAAAATCACACCAAATGGATATTAGATCAATATCATATCTCATAATATCTATCTATATCTCTATACTACCAAATAAAAACTTAAAAAATAATTCAACCATCTTCATACCTACATATGTCTTAGCTCCCATGATATCATCATTTGCATGACCACCTAACATAGTCTCACCATCTATGTAACCTCTTAGTACCTCCTTGATAGGTCATCTCCTCAACTCAAATAGATATATCATGTCTCGTGTCCATCTCAGCATTCATCTGAGTGGTCTCTCTATCATCTCCTCTAGTTCATCTATGGGATCATCTGGGATGTCTATAGTCTCCACTCTCTCTTATCTCTATTGCCATCATGTCCTTGGTGGCCATTACTCATCTCACTATAGGGCTGGTAGTGTTACATCTAGTATCTCTACCTCCTCCTCTACCACTCATCATGCTTGACCATTCTATGGTCATTCCTAACATGGCCTTAGTGTTAGCCTCACTATCAATGGTCCAAGTTCCCTATTCCCTTGTGGCTCCCTCACATGATGAGCCCATTGGTCAAGCATTAGTATCAATGACATTAAATGAGTTAGGCCCATAAATCTTGGCACTCATGCCATCACATTTGGCTCTCTCCACCATGTATAGTGTCTAATCACCTATCTCCTCTCTAGTACTGGTATAACCATGTGGCAGCTCACCCATGTAGCTATTATGTGCCCATATGGCTACTACATGATGTATGCACATCTAATTGACTATAACACTAACACATGGGGCATGACTCATCCTACTTGGTCCTTGTTCCATCTCCACACTTGAGGTAACCCATCATCAATTGCATGGGTTAACCCAACTAGTTGACACATGGGAAACCTCTCATATATCCATGTTGTCAATAGTATGATCAGTCTTATAGTCTTCTACCCTCTGACTAGCATTTTGAAGAAATCATGTATAAGCTAGACCTAGATGATAAAACCTAGATCATCTAATACTCCCTCTTCTAACATCATCCTACTCGAGGCTACCATGAATAATGGTATTTTGCCATCTAACTTGTGATAGAGCACTCACTATGTCATAAGGCCTATCACCACCTTTTAAAGGTATAAAATCTATGATATGTACATGTCATCCAGATTGAATCTCTATCCTCTCAATATCATCTCTAAGCCTATAGGCCACAAGGCTAAGGCTCTCCTCTCATCTAAGCTATCTAGTATTCTTATGGTCACTAGTGCTCCTACTATGGGCAACTCGATATGGCAAAGGCATCCTCTAGTGTGATACCCACCTATATCACATCCACATCCACCTCCCATATAAAGGTGTTAGTTAATCATTCCCAACATCCCAATAACATGACTAATAGGTCAGTGCTAAGGGGGATCCTACACATATTAGTATACCTCTTAGACCCATGGCTACCAGTCTAGCTTGATCTCCATCTGACAATCTAACTAAATTTTTTGATAACCAAGACATGTCCACTAACCTCTAGAATCTTAGATGTCTCTGCAACCAAGAAATAACAAAAGATGTATTAGTTCCTCTATCTATAACCACAATACATTTTTGATACATTATTTTTACAATTTCAATTAAAAACAAGCCTAATTGCTATTACCTTATTAATTTTCTCATATTTCTAAGCTTTCTTGGTCCATCTTGCCCTCCTTTGGTAATTTCAAACCATTTTAGCCCTCTTTCGACTTTCATAATGCTTTTTCATGCTTATTTTGGTTCCTTGGTCAACCTAGTTTGACCAAAATTTCCCTATTTTTGTCATAGTTGACTTCAAATTCTAAGTCAACCCTCTTATTTTCCCCTCCCTGGTAATGAGTTTTCATTTTGGCCCTTACGAACTAATTACTCACTCCATTCTAGCTTTTTAGCCTACAAATTACACTAGGTCGACCCATACCTACTAGGTTGACCATATGGATTCAGCCCTATTTTATCCTACTAGGTCAATCTAGTTGACCCAGTGCATTTTGTGTGCTAACTTAGTACATTTTACCCAAAATGTACATTTCACTCACTTTATTTTTAAACCCTTCAAACCCATTTCCCATCTTCCTATTTTCTACCCTTAGAATCTAAGTTTGCTCAATTTTGACATGTATAAATATTTAAAATCAAATTTTATCAAAAATTCACTTAAATCAATACAAATTTCAAAATTTGGTTTGAGATCCGTAGTTGCATATCTATAGTGCACTTGTTGTCACCTCTAGGTGTCCTCCTCATTTAGCATGTTGTTCCCTCACCATCCTAGCCTTGTTTTCTCTCATATCTCTCTTTTATCTCTTTCACAATTCAAAATACCAAATGAATTCTGTTTTTCCCTATTTAACAACACTTTTTAGCAACTCAATTCTTTCCTTTATTTTCAAGTAGATTCCTTGTTTTACCTTTATATTTATTGTTGTTGATCTATTTTGTATAAAAATACATTAGAATCATGATTATGTAGAGATTATTTTCCACTATCATATGTCCATGTTTCAATTTTTTTGATTTTTGGCTTTTTTTTGCACTAACTTTTATAGGTTTGTCTAGTGTATTGTACATTGGACACCTTCATTTATTATAGTCTACTTCTTTATCTACAACACTAAGATAAGTTAAAGGTATTTATTTTTCAATAATGTTATTTTATTTATCTTTTTTGTTACTTACTACACCATACTTAGCATCAATGTTGTGTGTTATCTTATTTTCTTTCAAAACACCATCCCATGTTGCACTTACATGACACATGATGAGCTTCGGCTGGGGCATATGTATACACATAATATTTTTAAATTTTATTAATTATTGACACTTCTTATCTTATAAGAACCTATCGAGTCTCAATATCTTTGAGTTCATGCTTTAAGGGGTGCACTGAGAAAGGGGTGGGTGGGTAGACCATCGGTGCTTTATAAGATTTTCATTCCTTTTACCACTTGCCATCCACACTCTAACCTCTTGAAACCATCGAACCCAAGTTTTTTCTTCTTAGTTATATCTATTCCTATCATTTTCTATGTTTTGTCCTTCATTTCTTGCCTTAGCACTCTTTTGACCAGTTGATTGTGCTAAGTCAACCAAGTCAACCTAGTATAGTTTAGGGACTTTTCTCTCTTTTGATTTATTTTCCTCTCAGTCGACCTTGCACAAACCTAGTAAGTTAGACTTAAAAATGTGCTAGGTCAACTGGGTCAACCTAGTATAATTAACATAATCAAATGTTTTTAAGGTAAGATACTACTATATATACAAGGTCATTTACCACCATTTATAAAAGTGAAGAATTAAGTGAATAAGTGTGAAAAAACATCTACCTATTGACCATTCTACTTGGGGAATAAAGCTTTAGGGTTCAATATTTTCTTTAGAGATCTAATCTCTTCTTGTGGATAAGTATTTTGGATGCTTGGATAGGTTGTGTAGCCTAGAGATTATATATCTTATTTATCCTTACATAGCATAACAATCTCTTGCAAAGCACCTTGGCCAAGAGGGAGATTGAGGCTCAATGGGTTCATCTTCAAAGGTAAGTATTCCTAACTTTATTCCTCCTTTATAAGAGTATATAGATAGAGAATTTTTATTATTCTATTTCATGTATTAGGATTTTATATACATTTATGTGAGTTTATGTATTATATACATGTTTAGTTTAGTTGTTTATTTGTTTTATTTCTAGCCCCCACTTTATGCCACAAGATTTGGTGTGCACTAGATTAGATTTACTTTTCTTGTCATTAGATTAGTGAAATATTAAATCCTAAGAATATTTTAGGGATTTTATGTGATTGTGTTAGACTATAGGATTTGGAACCCTATCTCACATGGTGTGTTGTGACAAGTGATCCCCTAATTAGGTCTAGCAGATCCTCACATTGGTCATTCTCTCACTTAACAAATGTATGCCCCCAATCGTAGGTATAGGTGTGTTCTATCCCATCCAATCTAGGATTGATTTATGGACATGATGTATTTATGATTTCATAAAATGGGTGTCATTTTTACCCCTTCATTTAATCAACTATAATTGATATCATCTTTTACCAAGGCTAATGTTTGAAGCTATTTTCAATAAGGTGTTTTTAAGATCTAGCTAGCAATTATGTGTTTTGGGGTTTTTTAGTGAAGTGATCTATTTTAAATATTTAATATGAAATATTAATTAATTAATTGTAAATAAAAAACTCTTGTATAAATATCAATCTAACTTCAAAGTAAACACACTTGTTGATAATAAACATTCAATGCTAATAAAGGAAAGCATACTTAAATATGGAATTATAAAAACACACTTAAAACTAGGATTACAGAATTGAATTTACAAGGATTACAAAATTGAATTTAATTTATCTAACATATGATTTTGAAGGAAAGTGATCAAAATTAAATCAAATGACAATACACACACATTAATAAATTTACTACCTGTAGGTTAGCAATCCACACAAAATATAAATATGTTAATCAAATTGAAATAAATAGACATAAGTGCCACACACACATCCTGACTCCTTGGATGAGTGGGCCCTTGCTCGCCCTTGGATTAGGAGGAAAATAAATCAATACTTATTGAGTGTACCCAACTTCATTAATTTATGGAAATAAAAATTACATACTCACAATATCTTTTTTTATCACAAATTTTGCTTCTATATTCTAAAATCTCCTCTTCTGATTAAATAAGGTTTTGTCTTTTATTCATCTGGTAAACTAATAAATTTCTAGATATTTGATAACCACTAATTATTCTAGAAATATTTCTTTTTCTAAGATCAAATTAACTACTAAAATAGATATGTGTTACAACAAAATATTGACATGATTTTGAGGAAAAGTTCTTGGACACGTAATTGCACATCAAATTTTATTACTGATTTTTACTTTACCTTAGATTTACAAGATATTAGTTACAAATACAAACCTAAATATAGATAAAATATATAAAATGAATATATATATATATATATATATATGTGTGTGTGTGTGTGTGTGTGTGTGTGTGTGTGTGTGTGTGTGTGTGTGTGTGTGTGTGTAAATAAATAAATAGTAAATGATCTAAAAACAGCTCAAAATGCCCTTGAAAAGCTTCACAAGAGAGTCTGTAGCAATTCTATCAAAATCTATAGCATCACATGTTGAATAGCACCTGTTGATGGAGTTTGTAGAAATTGATGAAGTCTGTAGCTCTACCAAAATTCTAGATATTATACCAAAATATTATTCTAAATCCATGGGATCATACCAAGACTTATTATCATTTATTTTATCTTGTTATATTACATGTATACATAATAGTGGAGGTTTAAAACATGCAAAGAGTTAGATCAAAATTTCAATAATAGGAACTGAGACTCACATATACTAAGTAAGATAAAAGTACCTATATTATAATTTAAACTATTTAAAATTCCTAAATATACATGAAATGTTCAATCCCCAATGGTGAATTAGTAAGTATAAAGGAGACAATACATGGTTATAATGAGTCATATATTGAACTCATCATTTTCCCCACACCTTACCTTTTTCAAGTCCCATTGTAAACTATCCTCTTTGTTCCTCATAATTAAAAATATTTTGTTCTAATCATCAACTGAGGTTATATATGGAATAGATTCCTTATATTATCACTTTAGATGGGTTGGTAAAACCCATATACTTTAAAATAAACTGATTCCATTATTCAAACTGCTTAGTCGTCTATGGATTTTTATTCTACCAAGGAGACATATGAGTAATCAGAAGGGGTGGATAAACCTCATACCAAACCATAAATTATTCCTCCTAAATTGAGCACATTAGTGATGATCTAGATTACAATTTAGTCCTTTGAAGAGTTAATCTAATATTTGTGAGAGAGATGACTTCCCTTTTTTTAATAGAATAGATAACATACTCCATCTATGAGTGTTGGTAGTCACTACTTATTCAAATAAATGTTGAGTCAATAAGTTAAAATTGATGATAAATCATGAAGGGCATAAAGTAATGATCACGAATAGATGGATTTTGAAAATAATAGCATTTAAACTGAATAAGAGCTTTAAATGCACTACTAAACTGAGATCTAATGCGTAGACCCACTTCCCTTACTATATTCAAATGATCATTAGACCTTTCCTCCCATGAAATTTTATTCCTATAGGTATAAAGGAGGGATCTCAATTGAATTTATCAAAAAAAGGTTAATAAAAAATCCATTTGTATTCCCCATAATGATATCACATAGGTAAAGTTTACACAACAAATCCTACCTATCTAGGGTATTATTCTTGTATACTTATAAAAATTCTTCAATAGTATTAATTTCATGGGGAAGACCACAAGAAATTATAAGCAGTTAAAATTTGTATAAATGCTCATGTAAAAATAGGTTGTAAGAAGGGATGGATTCCTACAGGCTAGAAGTTTCTCTCCTAATTGACAAGTAAATTAGAGAGTTTCTTTAACTTCTTGTGTTTTTTATTGTTTTGTTTCCAATTCTTCCTGTAGTTTTTGTTTGTGTTCTCTACTCCCCCTATTTTATGTTTTCAATTCTATAAACTCCAAACAAGTTTGATTCCATTTACTCATGACATCTGAATAGGATAAGAGGGTATAACAACCTTGGTCTACTAAGGATCTAGATGATGTAGGGACTATTTGGGATATTGCATCTATTTGGTCCTTAAGCAATGTATTTTGTTGTTATGTTTTAATGAGTTATTTTTAAATCAACATTGTTTCTTCCTCTGATTCAACCATTTGACACCACAATACTACAATGTCATCTTCATTTCATTTACTTTTTCATTAAGTATTGATATTTCATTATATTTTGCCAAAGATTGTTCCTTAATACTCTCTATATTTTTTAGTAAAAAAGAGATGGTGGTATCCTTCATTTGTAGTGAATATAGAAGAAAGACAATATCCTCAACTTGCTACTTAACTATTGATTCCAATTTGGATAAGGTAAGAGCATGCTATAATTATTCATCTTCAGGCAAGATAGATGGTTGGGATTCTTCAATGATCATATGAGCTTTACCTATGTCACCTAGTGGCCTTGAAAAATAAAGTGGGGGTGATGAATCCAATTCTAGGGTAGCCTCTTCAATTACATCTTGTTGGAGAGGGGTTTTTGTCATAGCTGGAATATCTTCACATCTAATTTCTTATTCTCTACTATTAAGTACTAAACTAAACCCCTGTGTTAGAGGTTCATTATTTCCAATAGATAGACTAGAAGGAGGTTCTTGATGTAGACTATCAATAACTTTTACATCATCTCTTTCATCATCATCAACTACATTTTTCAACTTTCATCTTCTTATCTTGCACTGAAGTGGAGGAGTGACTTCCTTTTGTGGATTCCCTCTCTTTCTCATGGAGTATATTTTCATAGGTTTTTGTTGGAATAGTTCTAATGCAGGTTCATCATTTATTATATTTATGGTCTCTTGAGACCCCACATGCCTCAGAGAGAGTTTGGAGTTGATGTGTGAGATTCTAGGCCTTAGTCTTGTTATAGGCCATGGATATTAAACCATAGCTCGAGGAACTTTAGGGATCTTTGTAGCATCTACTAAATTTAATTTTGTTCTTCTTACTAATTCAAGAGTGATTAATTTATAGATAGAAGAAACCCTATTTTGAGTGTTATGACTATATGTTAAGGCTTCTTGAAGTGACTTCTTTATGTTTCATGATTTATTTTTTACTTTATTTATAAGAAGGTAGTCCATGCTTACTCTCCATTATTTTTTTTGATGAAATGGTGTTAAATGATCAACTGTATGAGGCCATGATGATAGATTGAGGCTAAACTAGTGACATGTTTTATTGCCATTACTTGAATGTATCCTACCAAATATAGGGGAAAATTGATTCTATGTGGAGGATTTTATAGGCCATGACTAAGTTGAATCAACATCCTCATGGTATAACACCTTAATATACTGCATTCTTTATCACATGTTAAGTTCTTAATAATCTAGTAAACTATAAATTTCTATGGTTTAGGTAGGATTTCTCAATTTATATCTTTGGATTTTCTAGTATGATCATGAACACATTCTAAAATAAGTTACCCTTATTCATGAAAAATTATATAAGGTCGTTCAATGTAGACCTTCCTAATATCCTCTCACCTTTATCTAAGATACCAAATAGTTACTTGATCACTTGGGCTGATGATTAGAAGTTATACATCCCTGACTATAGTATAATTTTATTTCAGATGAAGGAGGAAATATTTGACTAGGGTCTCATTAAACCCCTAAATTTATATAAAAACCCAAACCATTTGATAGCTTAAAATATGACCCTAAAAATTTCATCCTTTATTATCCCATCCACATATTATAGTTATAATTTATTTTTATGCCCCATAGTAATATTATCAACACTTTACAAGAAAAAATGGAATTATATAGGTTTCAAGTCCGCAAAGGAGAGAAAAAGCCAAGCTATGCAAGAACTTCTATTAAAATTGGTGTTTTAATTTACTTCAATTAGAACCATCTATTCATTATCTATGGAAGGATTTTGAAGCATGCATAATTATTGAGATTGTTAGACACTCACATGAAAAGAATTTGAAAAATATTTATTTTTATATCCCCTTATCTCTTCAATGATTATGTTGCCAAATCTTCATTACATCTGCAAAATGATTATTTACAACTATTGACTATGATCAAAGCATGATGAGTTTCATAAACCACCTAATGGACATGAAAATCAAATCCATATCATGATGTGGATCAAGAGACACACTTTTTAGGTCATAACATAGGGCACTTACCTTATATACCTTTTAAATATAGTAGCTTCCCTTAAGGATGAGCATGCATATAATCATTAGGAACTCAAAACTAACTCCATGTAAAAATATAGGATAAAATACCTCACTAAGTCATGATGTTGTCTTTATGATTTTCCTTATCACTGGTCATAATGAAATCAAGCTGCATGAGTTAATGTAGATACAAGTAAATACAACATCAATTTTATTACTTTGTCTATGGAAGGTCAATAATTTTTGATTGATAGTTATTCTATTCAAAATTCATATATATAATATACTTTTGCCCTTGACCAACCATTACTAGTTTTCTAGTCAAGGATCATTTTTTAGTATATGACCAACCATCAAGTTGGTTTTTTGACCATGGATATCAACAATGTCCTTAAGGATTTTCATTGTTGAATATTTTATATTATTTTTAATCTTTTT
>JARHVA010000870.1:0-130000 GCA_037957365.1 Torreya grandis | reverse complement strand
AAATGATATGACTTCTTAAATCTTCATATTTGGAAGGAAGTAATTTACTTGCTAACAAGCTAGGAAGTTTTCCATCTACTTGTATGGTCTTGGGATATTTCCTTTTTCTACTAGGTGTCTTAATTAAAAAAACTCTTGATAACTCGATTGAGTTTTGGAATGTCCCTAATGGATTATAATAATGGTATTTCTATGTTGAGTTTTCTTAACTCATGAATCAAATAAAATTCTCTTTTGTCCACAACTTCTTTCAATCTTTCTAGGAAAGGAATAGGTCGAGGAGTTATGGTGATTTCTTCTATTTTTTAGGGATATCTTCCACCTCCTTTTCCTTGGTTGGTTGTGTGGGCTGACCTTGTTTTTTATTGGGAATCTCTATAATGGTAATTTGAGGTTCTTGTAACATTTTTCTTGACCTAAGATGTATGTCTAAACACTCGATAACACCAACTTTCATAGTCTCACTATGTTCATTCACATAAATAGGAGTTGTATACCTATTTTTTAGATTATCCACAAGCTGGACAGGTAGTTGGGGCTGATTTACTTGCTCTATTGGAGGTTCTTGAGTGTTTGGAGGGGTCATCAAAGCTGCTATTATAGATATATTCTCTATCATTGATTACAATTTGGATTGGGATTCTAGTGTTGATTCACCTATGGATGTGAATAAGGTTGGGTAATTCAAGGTTGTTGGAGGGGTTGAGGTATCACCCATGGTTATGACATCCATTATTGATTTCCCTATGATGGTGGTGTTTATCCCCAAACCTATGAAGGTGTTGTCTATGGGGTGAAAGGAATTTGTGGACCAAACTAATTTTGATTATGTGGGAACTAACTCCCTTTCCTTTGAATGAAATTTAATTCTTCTATGGTCTATGTAAATTATTTTAAATTATTCCTTAGGGTAGGAATAAGGGACCATTTTTTGGTATCATTCTCATTTGTATCATAGATCAAGCACATATCGGTCCTATCTAAATGATAGTCTTTAAGATCATGCTTTGTTATGCACTTAGGATAACACATAGCCAAAAGTTTAGTGACATTATTAGATTGGGCCTACAATCCATTTAACATGGTGTTTGGCTAGAATAATATGTTTATCTTAAGATTTTATAATTATTCCATTAACTGACTCACATTATTTCCTCTTTTTCCTACTCTTGTCTTTCTAATGCTAGGTTTTGTCTGTGACTAATTTCTACACAATCCAGTGATTGGAAGGAGAGTCAAATTATTGATGTCTTCTTTTCCAATTAGGTTCATATAATCCCTACTATCATCCTCAAGTAATTTTAAAAAGACTATTTTACAAACCTCTTCAGCTAGTTCATATCCACATCTTATGTAGCCAAATAAAAACTAGTCAAGGTAATCTTATAGGTTTTCATCTGTGTTTTATTTGATCTTAAAAAATTCTTCCTTATTATCCCTCACCCTAAAATAATCTTGATATTTGTATAAGAATGTAGTTTCCATGTCTTCTCATGAGTGGATGGAGTTTGGGATCAAGCCCATAAACCATCTCATAGCTCCTTATTTTAGTGTATAAGGAAAGAGTTTCAACCTTTGATTATCAGTTTTGTAATCATAAGTTTGACATAGGATTTTGAATTCAAAGAGAAATTGGTCAGGGTATTCCATAGATTGACCTCTAAAGGTAGGAAAAATGGATGGACAAATAATTTTTATGGTCATTCTGTCATCTTCCTCTAGAATAATGGGATTGGTAAAGGTTATTCCATGAGGGTTATTGCTATTTCCTTGAGGATTTTCTACATTTCCATGATCGCTCCCCATTTCTCCCTAATTAATGTTATCACATCTTCTTAGGGGAGGTAAATATTTTTAAGAGGTGGATAGAAGGCTACTTGATTGAAACTCAATGTCTTCTATCTTGGATCTTCTAGGTGGTGTTCCTTCCTCTGGAGAGTGATCCAAAGGAGCCTATAGGTCTAATTCTTCCCTAGCACGTGGAAATATTTTTCCAACCATTTTTATCATATCTTTAAGTGTATTTGATATTTTATAGATGCTATAGCTATTTTAAGTGTACTATTGAGGGTCATTTGGAATGAATCTCCCCTAAGATTCTCTTATTCTACTCATATATTTCTTTAATATTTAGGGAAGTTGGTTTTTATGATTATTGCTAGTTTGTGCTTTTCACCATACTAACACTTTAAAAGAAGTGCCCGATAATGATGCAAAAAATTATGGGTGGAATTATTACCTATTCATTTAATCAACTATATTTTATATCATATTTTACTAAGGCCAGTGTCCAAAGCTATTTGTAAAAAGGTGTTTTTAATATCTAGCTAATAGTTTTGTGTTTTGGAGGGGTTTTGGTGATCTATTTTAAGTCTTTAATCCAAAATCTTATTTAATTAACTATAAAGAAAACACTCTTGTATAATATCAATCTAACTTCAAAGTAAACACACTTGATCCTAAAACGAACACACTTGTTGATAAAAAACACTCAATGCTGATAAAGGAAAGCATATTGAAATATGGAATTACAAAAACACACTTAAAACTAAGATTGCATAATTGAATTTACTAGGATTATATAATTAAATTTATTTTATATAAAAATATGATTTTGAAGGAAAGGGATAAACACTACAAAAAATGAAAATACACACACATTAATAAATTTACTACCTATAGGTTAACAATCCACACAAATATAAATGTGCTAATAAAATTGAAACAAATAGAAAGTAATACATAAGTACCACACACACGTCCTAACTCCTTGGGTTAGTGGGCCCTTGATCTCCCTTGGATTAGGAGGAAAATAATTTAGTACTTCTTGAATGTAGTCAAATCCATTAATTCATGGAAATAAAAATTACATATTCACAATATATTTTTTTATCACAAATTTTTCTTCTATATTCCAAAATCTCTTCCTCTGATTAGACATAGTTTTGTCTTTTATTTAGCTAGTAAACTAACAACTTTATAGATATCTGATAACCATTAATTATTCTAACAATATTGTTTTTGCTAATATCAGCTTAACTACTAAAATATATATGCATTAGAACAAAATATCCATACACTTTTGAAGAAAATCCATTGGACTTGTAATTGCATATCAAATTTTGTCACCGATTCTTACTTTACCTTAGATTTAAAAGATCTCATTTACAAATACAAACCTATATCTAGATATAATCTATAGAGGGAAAGTCTCTCTCTCTCTCTCTACACACACACACACAAAATAAATAGTAAATTCTCTAAGGTGGCTCAAAATTCCCTTGAAAAGCTTCCCAATATAGTCTATAATAATTCTATCAAAATATGTAGCATCATATGCTGAAGTCTATAACACCTACTGATGGAGTCCATAGAAACTTAAAAAGTTTATAGTTAGAACTGGTGAAGTTTGTACCTCTATAAAAATATTGGATCTTCTACCAAAATATTCTTTTAAGGCCATGGGATCATACCAAGACTTACTATCATTTATTTTATCCTATTATATTACCTTTAAACATAAAAGTGGAGGTTTAAAACATGCAAAGAGTTAGAATATAATTTAAAAAATAGGAACTCAGACTCACATATACTAAGATAAAAATACCTATCTTCTACTTTAAACTAGTTAGAACTCCTAAAGATACATGCAATGCTCAATCCCTAATGGTGGATTAGTAAGTGTAAAGGAGATAATACATGGTTATAATGAGTCATTTATTGGACTCATCACACAACTTTTTATGATGCACATAAATAGATTTTTAAAAAATTAAATTAAATAATTAATTAATTAGTTAATTAATTAATTAAAATTTTAAGAAAAAATAAAATGATTTAACTTTCTTAAGTTTTTGGCTTGTGGTCCTACACATAACCGTTAGTAGTTTATATGTAATGACTTTGACAATATAAAAATTTATAAGTTATCTAAAAATAAATCAATAAATAAAATTAATAAAGAAAAATAAAACAATCTAGAACAAATTTGATGTTAAATACAATAAATTTTCCATAAAAAAAGATAATTTCATGAATTAGCCCCAAAAATATGAGAAAGTTATAGAAATAGAAAAATCACTCCTTAAAAAAACCACCAAAACACAAAATAAAACCATCAAAGTTCATTAAGTTCATTAAAAATTGCTAAAATTCATAACATTTTTTTTGAAGTTCATAACAAATTCTCCGAAGTTCTGCATGTTTTCATCATTTTGTAAAACAAACAAAAACAAAATAAAGAAATATAAAAATGATGTAGGAACATAGGCCTAAAAGACTCATTTTATTTTATTTATTTTGGTTTTGTCTTATAATAGGTTTATGAATTAGTTTTTAGTATTTTAAAATGTTTTCAAATCACTAAAATTCTAAAATTTGTTCATTTTAGCTTGCTTTCTATTTTCTCATAAAAAATGCTTATTTAAACATTTAAATTTGTAAAGGATATTTGAAAGGTGTTTATCATATCCTAGGGGAAAAAAAAGGTCATGATAATTATTTTATGGGTAAAGTAAGGTTTTTAAAAATTTTAGAATATTTCTAATGTCTTTATTCATAACCAATGTTGTTAAACTCAACTCAAGTTAAGATTTAGGTTGAGTTAGGAAGCTAGTTTGAGAGAGTTTAGGATTTTTTGGTGTGAAGATAGGAAAGGAATAATGAGAAGAGATATATGTGCATGGGATAAGGATAAAAAACAAGAAAAATACCAATATAACTCCAAGAAATTGAGGAAAAAAAAGAGAAGTTTAGAAAAACAAGGTTTTTAAGAAGACTGTAATAATTTTGCATCAAAAACAATAAAAGAATGTATTATTTGAATTCTAATATTTAGTTTAAATTATATATCATTTGTAATTATATTTTTTTATTTCTTTGAATTTATGTTTATTTTTATGGAAGTATATTTTTCATGTTGCAAACTTGAGAAGATTGTATAAGTTTGTTATAGGAAAGAAAGAGGGTTAGTTAGTCAATAAAAGTAGTCTTCTATCACTTTTCAAGATCTGTTTGGTGAAAATTTTATGTAAAAATTTAATATAAATGTATTATAAGTGTTTTAAAATTTAAAATATTCAAAAAATATCTTAAAATTTTGAATTTCTTGTGCTTCCTAGCTTACTATTTGTATATAATCAAGGAAAGATCTTTTACATTCATACACAGTTGATTTTTATCATCTTTCAATATTGCTTAAGAAGAAAAAATAATTTAAAGAGGAGGATAATAATTGGTAAAACCAAATACTATTTAAATATTTTAAAAATATGTCTCAAAACTCAAATTACCTTTGAATTAGTGCTCTCGGCCTATACACTAGCAACTAGGGTTTTAGTTTACTAAAATCATCATATCTCAAAAACTAATACTTAAAATCGAATTGAATTTTGTGGAGATATGTGTTATGTTTTTTTTAATGTTTTAAGGTTTTTTAAATAATTTTTTAGGCATAAAAATTAATATATTCAAAAAACTTAGACTGTAGGTCTAAAAGAAAGCTTATTTAGGGCACTAAAAACACTAAAATCATCATACATTGAAAAAGACGTAGCCAAATGCAATGCATTTTTTTATATGGGTGCATGAGGATAAATTTAAGGTTTTAAATGTTTGAGGACACATAAAAATAAATTTATTTCATAAACTCAGTCTATAGGACCAATTCCTAGGCCTAGAACCCCTATTTTTGCATTTACTTAAGAAAAGGTAAAAATCAATATGGTGAGTTGAGTTAACATGAAATGAATGTTTAAAAGGTAATTTTAGAAGGAAAACACCTTATTTTTTTTAAATTTATATTCAATAAGGTTTCAGCTTAATCATCTCTCTCTTAAGCAAGTTGTAAGTTTATCTTTTTTAACCCTCTTCATAAAAAAACAAGAAAAAATAGTAGAAAATTAAATGATATAAATACAAAAAAGTATAAAGGACTGAAAATAAAAGGATAAAACCATAAACAAAGTCCAAAAATCAGCTGGAAATAATTTCATAATTTTACTTAATAATTTGACTATTTTCCATAACACAACTACCATTCTCTAAAAACTATACAGAAGTGCAAAAAACTTAGAAAATATACCAAAAAGTGAATGCATTCTCCTTTGATTGAATTATATTTGCTCTTTCAAGTGTGTATATGGATAATTAATTCATTCTCCAAATTCAAAGTAAATCTCAACAATGTAAGGATGTAATCTTAGTGTTTCTCAATGGATACACAAGGTATTTGTAGACATCCAATTATTAACACCATTTGTGTTGAAATTGTCAATCTTTCTTGAATTGCATTCAAATGCACATTTTAGGTTAAAATCCATAAAATGCCCTAAATGGTTTGAACTTGTCACTTAAAAGTGCCAGTTAAGCTTAAAGTATCCCTAAATAGGTCAATGCATTTTATGGGCCAGCTAACTTTGATTAGATCATTTCGAGTCAAAATGACCATTTGACCATTTAGTGCTCTAGATCACTCTTTTATTCTAAATCATTGGTACACATCACGTACCTTTGTTATTTTCTATTAGAAAAATCCTAATGGGAAAATGGCTCCAATGTATCTAACATCACCTTCTAATTCTTCTCCAATCAAATTATGACCTAGTAATATGAGTTTCTGATCATTTTGATTAATTGAGAACCAATTTTCAAATAATTGCACAAATGTTGATTAACCTTGCCTAAGGCTAATTAATTCAAATCAAGAACTTAAGTGTATTTTACATGAGAGTTGTGGAGTATTTATTTTTGAAAATTGACTCTTATTATTTGCATCATCAGTGACCTCATTTCTTGGGAAGACATCCCCAGACCATAAATGCCACAAATATCAGGATTATGGGTCACCCATGCCTAGTTAATGCCTTCCATGCCTCTTTAATACTTATTTATCTTGAGGATATTTATCGATTTAATTGTAAATATTAGGATTATCCTCAACCACACATCTTCATCTCAATATGGATGGTTCGGGGTGATCCTGACCAATCTCAAAAATTTATAAATAGAGAGGCCATGAACATCATTTCTAAGCTATTTTGGTGCAAGGTTATTATGCTCAAATATCTTCAAAGCTTTAATATTGAAAAGTTATAATGCTAATTTTTTTTCACAAAGCTTCATTGATAGGCTAGTTTAGTGATTAAGAATGAAGAGCGTAGGTTTTATGGAGTGTTCTTGAAGCATTGGAGGAGCTTACCACCATTGTTGACAAAGACAAGGATACTTGATCAAGGGAGAACATGTTTTTGAGCCACATGAGCATGCTGAATCCATTTAGGAAGGTCATATGGAGTTTCTTTATTTCATTTGTTTCTTTCTATCCTTTGTAATTCTCATAGGAATAGATAGGCTTGGTTAGTTAGTTCTTTATGCATGTTTCATTATTTATAGACTAATGTTTGACTAAATTGACTTGCAATCCTCTCTACATCTTGGCATGCTCGGTGGGACTAGATGCATCCTACACATGAAGGAGATCATTTTGAAACTCTAAAATATCCATTTAGACCCTTAAAACTTGTACAAATTAATTTTCTAACTTTATTTTACCATTTTTGGTTACCATGGTTTTTACACATTAACCAACATCGGTAGAAATATCGACATCAGTTACCTACTTAACCAACAATGGTTAGAAAAACTAACATTGGTTGGGTTTTGATTAGTAAAGTAACCATCATCAGTTGTAATAACCAACTTTGGTCACTGTGTTTTTCAAAAAACATAGACCCGAGAGCTACTTTTTCAAAGTTCATTATTTCAAGCTAAAAAGAGCTTCAAAGATAAAGGACATGTTGACATTTTTGCTACAAGAACAAGCTTTTGCTTTGATAAAAACATGTATAAATCACCTCTTGCATGCTTAAAAATCAATTAGGAACTTTGTTTTGGGTGTTTAACAAAGAATTAAATGTTTTGGTGAATGTTTTCAAAGTTTTCAACTAATACCAAGGGGTCAAAAGAACACCACTAAACTTTTCATTTAGGCAATAAAATTGAACACACTTGTCAATTCTTGTTTGCAATAGTTGTTTAGTTAGGTTTTGTTTGGCAAAAAGAGGAATTTTGTGTGTATGCTCTTCCATTTTTCTCCTATAGGGAACCCTTGGAATTAAAAGCACCATTCCTATTGCAAATAACCTAGTCCAAGGCTTAGAAAGAATGTCATCTAAAGCACTCCCCAAAAACTCATCAAAGTTTGGGTGATCTTGAAAATGACCCTAAAGTATTTCTATTTTATGCTTTCTTTTATTTTATGCAAACTTGGCTTGTGAGGGGGAATCATCACCTCTCGTAAGTTATTTAGGGAAGCTTTGACCTAGGGTTTCTCCCAGCATTGACTTCACTTGACTCCTTTGAAGTTACACATGGGATGTATTTGTATTAGGACATCACACTACACTGAGTGAACAATAGGATGTAGTGGTTGTAAAAAGGACTAGACCTTTCTACAACTAGCCAATACCACGATCACCCAATTTTTGTGTTTGTCTTTTGCATCGTTTGACATGAAAATCATTGTGTAATTGATTCCCCTAGAGTGATTGAAACCTTGCTAGTTTAGTTAACTCCATTTTGTAATACCCTTGTTAGGATTTGGATGATTATACTTAGTACATTTTGGTCATTATTTTCTTGGTATGATTTGAGGTTAAAACTTGTTTTTTTGTTCATAAGCCATGTCAAAATCATGTATTTGAGTTAAGAAGGGTAGCGTTATGCTGCCCAAATCATGTCAAATCTTTTTTGCCTTTGAGTCTTTAAAACATAATAATTGACCACATCATTCGAGCATGCTTACGCCATTAGGCTACTCAATTTATTTCAAGAACTTGTTTACCATTGTATCAAAAACCATTTGTTTCAAACCATGTCATGTAGACCATTTGGACCTTGTTTACACATTGTTATGATGTCTGCTCTTGTCTAGCTTGTTTGGTCTAATCCTAGTCTTGACTTTATTAAGTTTGGATCCAAACATTGATTTATTCTTGTTGAGGCCTCAATTTATGAGGTTGGTACATAGATATTTTTCTTTTGGGCTGTATAGCTTCGATTAAATGATTACCCAATTTTCAACACTATTGATTGTTTGTTTGCTTGAGTGCCTATCCTCATCATTTTTTGTGACTTTGTTTGGGAAAACACAACCTTTATTCAAAAACATTTAATGTTAGATATTTGAAGTTAGGTTGTTTTATGCCAAATCTTGGCACAAACTAATTTTGAGATGCATCTTCACCCTTTCAACCAAGGTTTAACCTTTTATCTTTTAAACATCACTTTTTAGATTTTGTAAAACTTTAATTCCTTTTGTTTTCAGAGATTTCTTCATTAAATGTAGATATGTCTAGCTAAACTTATGGTACAGTCATGGATAATCCAACTTATGATAGAATGGATGCACAAAATGACTTTTATGACTTTATTTAACACCCCTATGGTGACAATATGGTTTTTGAGATAGATTTTTATCCACCTCACAAAAATAAATCATGGGAACATAGTCAAGATCCAACTTACGATCCAACTTATGATCCAAATTATGATCCAACTTATGATCCAACTCATGATTTGAATGATTGGGTTTTTTAAGAAGAATTAGATGCTTTAGCTTGTGTAAATAATCAAACTCCACAACATATTAAGATTACCATTTTAGGACCTCCTCCTTTGGTTTGCATGAGCAACCAAACAAAGAAGCATCTAGTCATTACCATTTTAGGACCTCCTCCTTTGGTTTGAATTGGCAACCAAACTAAGAATCATCCATTCATTACCATTTTAGGACCTCCTCCTTTGGTTTCCACAAGCAACCAAACTAAGAAGCATCTAGTTGTTACCATTCTTGGCCCATCACTAATTTTTGATGAACCTCCATTTGATAAACCAATTGTTTTTGATCCCTTATTCAATAGTCTAATATTTGGAGAGTCCATTATTGAACCACAAACCATTGTTTCTACTAAACCAAAAGTTCCCCACTTTAGAAATTTTGTATCGATCTTTGAGCCTAAAAAAGAACCATTACCTCTTCAAAATCCATCTTAAGAGGATCAAAATGTGTTTAAGTTGATCTTTTGCAACCAATTTTGAACCAAAAGTAACATGTTATTGTTGAAACACCCATTTGTGACAAGATAAACTATGATAAGTTACCTAATCATATGTTACCTATTTTTAAAGAGCCTCATCTCCTTGACAAGTCCATCTTAGTAGAGTTATCTCTTGATGTTTTCCCACTCATTGAGGAGTCTCACTTTGACAGACATAATTTTATCAAGATGTCTTTTGAGTGGTTACCTCTTTTTGAGGGGATTCACTTAGATGAGTCAGTCTATGTTGAACCCTTCCAAGATGAATCAGTTTTTATTGATCCCATTATGCCATCATAGGCCATTACTTGTCAAAAATTTAGCATTCAAAAGAACATTATCAAAATAACCATATCAGATGAAGAATCAATATTAGAGTCAGGTTCTATTTTTGAACCGACATTGGGTTTAGCATCAGACATAGAATCAACATTAGTGGTGACATTATATTCAGAGTCCCTTGCCCTAGAATTAGAGTTAGAAATAGATTATAGTATTGGTTATTACAACATTGGTTACAATTGCCTTGCATATCAATTTGAATATATTTATGATCATTTTATGATTTTTGAGGATTATTACTTTAGCATAGACACAATTTCTCCCATTATATTCAATAAGGATTGTGATTCCTTTCACCATCCCATTATTACCATCAACCAAGATAGCCATATTATTGACATTCCATCTCCCATAAGTGTTGATTGTGAATGACAGACTCACACTTTGTTAAAATACATCCATGGTGACATAGTAGTTAAAGAAGAGAAAAGAGGCCAAGACCACATTTATTTAGTATAAGAACACTCTCCTAGTGAAACCTTTTCAGAGGCAATAGGGAACAATCAAAGTCAAAACTTAGTATCTTCTAGTGAAACCTTTTTAGAGGTGCTAAGGGATAAATAAAGATCAAACTTAACATCTTTTAGTAACACCTTTTTGAAGGCACTAGAAGACAATCAAAGTCAAATGTTAACATCTCTTTGTGAAACCTTCTCAGAGGTACTATGGGATGATCAGAACAAATTCATTGGTGAAAACCTCATTGAGGCACTAATAGCTAAGCACAAAAGTTTTTCATTTTTTACTAAAAATAATATCAAAGATTAAATCAAAATAACTTTCAATCTACAACATAATCAGATAGTAGTTACTCTCAAGATCAAGTAATAGAATAATTTGGTGGTCTTATCAAGAGCATATTCAGAAGTCTTTGGCCCTGCCACAACCAAAATTATGTCAAATCTGACATCAACAGCATTACATGTTACTAAAATTCCTAATCTCCATTTGTTTTCCCCCCATTATACATTCCATTATTACCCACTTATCTCATTTATCCTATCATTATTTACCATCACTGGTAGCACTTTCCTTTATCAAGGTTATAAGGATATCTTATCTCAATGTTTGAAGGAAGTAGAATCAACAATCTATGAAGATCATGAACACATTATTGAGATCTAGATCAATAACAAGTTCTTAACAGAGTATTCATTCTAACAAGGTGTGGGCTATAAATAAACATGATCAAGTATTCTATTTGTATCATTTGTTGATTTAGACGCACATCTCCCTATCAATAAGAACAATAGAATCAAAAACCACACCTAGGCCAAAAACATGTACCATGCCATTACCATTGTTACATATCCATTTGCCATTTTTGAGGTACCTAGACATTCACCCCATCACTTGGGGACAAACCTCTTACCATTTTATCCAATCTATCAAAAAACATCATTATCCTTAACAAGAACATACCATCCTATTATTCCATTCCTATCTATACTAAAGCCTATTTTTAATCATCCTACCCAATCATGTTTTGGTCTTGGTTCATTTGGTTTTTGCTGCACCTTTTGTGGGGGGATTCCAATCAAGTTTCAACAATCAATCCAATTCATGTTTATAATAACAGTCTATGAAAGTAGTGTGATAGCTGATTTGGCAAGATATCTTTCATTTTCCATCCTATATCAAGCTTGTTTATGTGAGCCTAATCATAACCACCTATGGGCAAATCAATGTTTCACCAGTCTTGCTACTAATTATAAATACCTATGGAAAAATTAGTATCATTGACCTATGCTATTTTATCTTAGTTATAACCACCTATGGGCAAACTAGGGGCAACACTTGTTTACCATGCATTACTGCATCAACTTGCTATTACTATTTTCATTTGACTGGCCATTTATTAGATTTGAGAACTTGTTTGAACCTAGTTGGTTTTTCTTCACTGTTTGTGTGGATGGAATTACTATGAATTGAGGTCAGTTTATGACTATGTAGGTCATGCTTAATTCATGTCGAGGTCATCTCAGTCCCCCTTTCCATACACTCATCATTTTGTAAGTAATCAAGAAACTTGCTCTCACTGATCTTCAAACATGGGTCATTGTAGCTAGCTTAGCTTTCTTATTGGAACCTCTACTCTTAAGACGTGCATCTCCTTGACTAGATGGTCCCATCTTGTGCATATTTTATCCCAAAACACCAAAAACATTAGAAATACTTTAAAAATACCAAAAACATTAGAACATGATCCACAAAAGAACCAAAACATTATCTCATGTTTCCATACATTTGTACATTCCCATTCCACCATCCCAAGCTCTCACCATTTTGTGAGCAACTGTTAAGTTTGAACTCTCTCACCATTTTGTGAGCAACTATTAAGTTTAAATGTACTTGCCATTTTAAAAGATCATTCTTTTTCATCTCATCAGCTTCTTGTTTGCCAGAACATTCTTATTTGTTTGTTGTATCTTCCATTTCTTCTATAACATTAATCATGCTAGTCTAATCATCATTTTTATTCTATCCCATTTCCTGGGAGAACTACATTTGGCCTGAAGTTCATGTTGGAATGTGCATCTATGGAAATATGTAGGTAGCATCCACTTGTCTTATACATTTGGAGTTATCTCAGCCAAGCCCTCCTTTTTCTTCTCTTCCCCTATTTCTTCTATCATTGTTCCTCTTTAATTAGGAAACAATTATCATGTCATTGTTCTTTGTTATGATATGGTGGAAAGTAATGCCTCTACTGCACATGCATTAATATTTATTTTTAAACCACACTAACTTGGTTTTCAATTATCTCTTTTGTGTTTCATAACATCTTGATGATTCACATGGATCTTGATTATTTATATCTTGACCCTATGTTATTACATTGTTCTTGGATCATTTTGTTTATTTGATTGTTGTTGGTATCTTATTTTTAAGTTTGATTTTGCTTTTCTCTTTTGTGTTCAAGAATGCCTTGATGGTCCACATGGATCTTGATTATTCATACCTTGGTCTCACGTCATAAAAATGTTCTTGAATTTTATTTTTAAACATTTTGTTCCTACCTAAGATCATATATTTATTTCAAGTTAGGTTCATTTATGTTTGTCTTTTTCTTTGTTTTTGCTTTTTTGTTTAAATGTAAATCATTGTAACTCTAGTTTTGGTCATTATTGTATCATTATCTTTAGTTATAGATATTTACATTTGAATTGGCTTAGTGCAATTGGAATCTTATGTCATTCTAATTTATTCATACTTATGATTCTTATTTCTTTTGTTATACCCAACACTTTGTGCTCAAGTCTCAACGTCTTAGTGTCAACATTTGCTCCAATGATCGACTCTCAAGAACACTTTGCAAAACCTAGGCTCATGATATGGAATTAGGCATCTAGGTAGCATGCATTTTAAGATTCTTTATCTGTGCTTAGATGTGCATGTCTTCACATACATTATGATTCTAATCACTTTTTGGTCATTTTTCATCATTCTTCATTCCATTCTCTCCCAAACTTGGGTGAACTACATTGGTTTGAAGTTCATGTTAGAACATGAGTCCATGGAACTATGTAGACAACACTCAATTTCTATTGAGGTCATCTCATTTATCTCCATTCTTATTTTCATCTCTCTCATCATTTTGTGTATTCTCATATGATTGGTTTTATATGGCTTTCTAAGCCATTGCACCATCACATGTATGTTTGTGCCCAATCACTTTAACCTATATTTTGGGTTATATCCTTGAGCTATTTTGCTTGTCAATTATGATTCTAGGGCACAACATCTAAATTAAATCAGCTCTATAGGGGAAAAACAATTATTTATTCTTTATCAATGATCAAGATTCACCCTACTGAGGCAAAACTATTTTATCATGATCAAATCTACTCTATTGGTGTAATTATTATTATATTCTCTTTAGAGACCCAATTCTAGTGGTGCTTCCCTTCCTAAATTAGAACATTCTCCCTTTTCCTCTAATTCCAAGCTATCCACATTAAAACCCATGATGGCAATATTTAGTGTGCAACTTGTCTCAGGATCGATCAATGTCATAAGCATGTAGCTTGTACTCTCAAATTAGGTACATTTATGGATTATATCTTTCCCATTCCCCCTATCTTTGGGGCCTATTATACCTCTCATTATATTTTGATAATTGATGGTAATCATGTGTGTAAGCATTAGCTCATTTGGATGTGATCTATTCCATGGGTTAATCTCTCACTTTACCTCTCTTTTCGAGAGTCCATTATATTATTCCATCCTAGTATGTCCTCTTAAGGGGGCATCATGGGTATGTTCCAATTTCTTCTTGACAACTCTTTTCTTTTAAAAGATGTTGATTCACCTAAATGTCTCGCTATGCCTTCTCTATTATACCTCTCATTATATTTTGATAATTGATGGTAATCACGTGTGTAAGCATTAGCTCGTCTGGATGTGATCTATTCCATGGGTTAATCTCTCACTTTACCTCTCTTTTTGAGAGTCCATTCTTTTCTTCCATCCTAGTATGTCCTCTTGAGGGGGCATCATGGGTTTGTTCCAATTTCTTCTTGACAACTCTTTTATTTTAAAAGATGTTACTTAACCTAAATGTCTCCCTATGCCTTCTCTATATTTTCAAGAGTCCATCCTTTTCTTTCATCCTAGTATATCCTCTCGAGGGGGCATCATGGGTTTGTTCCAATTTCTTCTTGACAAATATTTTCTTTGAAAAGATGTTACTTCACCTGAATGTCTCACTATGCCTTCTCAAATAGGGGCAAAATGTAGACATGCAATTCTTAACACCATTTATGTTGAACTTGTCAATCTTACTCGAATTACACTCAAATACACATTTTAGGTCAAAATCCATAAAACACCCTAAATGGTTCAAACTTGTCACTTACAAGTGTTAATTTAGGTCAAAGTATCCCTAAATAGGGCAATGCATTTTATGGGTTAGCTAACTTTGATCAGATCATTTTGAGTCAAAATGAGCATTTCACCATTTAGTGTTCTAGTTCACTCTTTTCTTCTAAATCATTGGTACACATCACGTACCTTTGTTATTTTTTGTTGGAAACATTCTAAATGGGAATATGATTCCAAAGCATCTAACACCACCTTCTAATGCCTCTCCAATCAAATTATGATATAGTAATATGAGTTTTTGAACATTTTGATTAATTGAGGACCAATTTTCAAATAATTGCATAAATGTTGATTAACCTTGCCTAAGGCTGTTTAATCTAAATCAAGAGCTTAAGTGGTTTTTCCATGAGAGTTGTTGAGAATTTATTTTTTAAAATTGATTCTTATTATCTGCATCATTAGGTGACCTCATTTCTTGGGAAGACATCCCTAGGCCATAAATGCCATAAATATCAAGATTATGGGTCACCCATGCCTAGTTAATGCCTTCCATGCCTCTTTAATGCTTATTTATCTTGAGGATAGTTATGGATTTAATTCCAAATATTATGATTATCTTTAACACACATCTTCATCTTAAGATAGATGGTTCAGGTTGATCCTGACCAATCTCAAAAATATATAAATAAAGATGTCATGAACATCATGTCGAATCTATTTTGGTACAAGGTTATTATGCTCAAATATATTCAAAGCTTGAATATTGCAAAGTTATAATGCTAAATTATTTCCATAAAGCTTCATTGATAGGCTAGTTTAGTGATTAGGAATCAATAGCCTAGGTTTTATGGAGTGTTCTTGAGGCATTGGAGGAGATTACCGCTATTGTTGACAAAGAAAAGGATGCTTGCTCAAGAGAGAACTTATTTTTGAGCCACATGGACATGGTGAATCCATTTGGGAAGGTAATATGGTGTTGCTTTCTTTCATTTGTTTCTCGCTATCCTTTATAATTCCCATAGGAATAAATAGGCTTGGTTAGTTAGTTCTTTATGCATGTTTCATTATTTATGTACTAATGCTTAACTAACTTGCTTTGTAATAATCTCTATAGTATTTTTTATAGCAAGTCAATAGTTTGACGATAGTTGATGACAATTGAGTATGAAACTTTAATTTACAAGATTTTATGTGAGAAGATGTATGATTGGAAAAATAATGGATTTATTGGATTATGTTAATTTTAGATGGTGTGATTTGATTCCATCTAAGTGGAAGAGACTAATTCATCATGTGTTTAAGAAATAAGGGGGAAGTTAGTAGTTGAAGGTTTCTCATGAATGAGTCAAGGTAGTTGGATGACTCATCATGTTGGTTGAAAGGTTCAATTATGAATTAAAAAATATTTGATAAAGTTAAGGAAATAGTTGGGTGACTCAACCTATGGTTGAGATAAACAAGTAAGTGATTTAGTGACTCAAAAAATATGGATTTTTAATTAGGTTTATGGAATTATGTGCATCATAAATTAATTAATATTGATTAAATAACTTATTCAAAAAAGGGAGGGAAATAATATTAGTAAAATTTATATGATGGTTTAATTAGTGAGAAATAATGGAATTTGTATCGATATTTAGTAAAGTTGTTTATGACACTAAATGTGATATAATTTATGTGTCTACATTAGTATTCCCCCACTTTTTGTAAACATGTATATTAGAATCTCTCATTGGAAAAAAATAATTAAGTAGTATGGAGGAATGATTTAATTATCATAGTTTTAATGTTATAAAATTATAAACCAGTCAACTGTAATGTTTGTAAATGCTAGGGTAGGGAATAAGATGCTAAGATGGTATATCAAAGCATTTAGAGATACTATATGTTGTATTATAAATAGAGATGATTTTTTTGGTATTAAACACAAATTTTGTAAGATTAGTAGACTATATTTGAGATGCAATAAGACTCATATGATTAATATAATTCCATATTAAGTCACCCAAGGTCTCAACCTCTTGGTAAACATATGAGGTTATAATTAATTAATCCATAACTCTATTAATTTTAGTTAGAAAAAATAATTGTGAAACCATAAATATAATTAGAATAGGGTATTTTTGGGAAATGGAGTTATATATCCTGTCAAGACTAGATCTTATAATTATTATGTACATTTTGATACAATAAAAATCTATCCTTCAATAGAATAATAACTTTTCAATGGATAACACCTAGTCATAATTATAGTGTTTACAATGGGGCATCCTTGTTTTAAATAACAATGAGTTATCAAATTAAATTGTGATTTAATTATGATCTATAGCTTACATTATTTATATCATGAAAAGGAATCTCTCATGTTAGTAAAACTAAAACCAATAGGCTTGGTATGATCCTGACCCCAAATTGTTAGAGGTAGGAAAGACCTCATGGAGGTTGATTATTTTTTCATATCTGCTAGTTATTTCAAGATATAGATATTGTGAGATATAGATTATGGTTGTCTATCTATAAAATTATTAGAGTTGGTGTTGATTATACTATCTATCCTTGGGTTATAATATCATATGTATGTATTGTAGTAACATCTTTGAAATAATTTAATATTTTCTACCTTACGATTTGGTCATACACTTTACAACTTTGCTTATCATTAACTTGGTGTAGTGTTTGTATATATGGCTTTGATGGACTAAGTTATAATGTATATAAACTTATCCATGTGTTATATTTTATAATTAATTTAAAAGTATAGAGGAAGGAATATTCATAGCTTTTGAACTTCCTCTAGCATTTGAGTTTTATCTTTAAATTATTTGAAAGACATGTTATCTTAGATATTATGCCAAATATATTACTATCTTGTTTAGGGTGCACTCTTAATAAGCCTCTCTTGATCATTACATAGTGTTGGCATTAAAGATGCTAAAATAAGTAAAACTTAACCTATATGAAATCCTTATTAGAATAATCAATTGTGTTTGATTATCTTGTAACTAAGTGCACACATGAACTCGATATAGTTCTAAATGTTGTTATTAATAAGTAATTAAAAACCCTTTTGGTTATCAATCCTTAACAAAATATTATGTTGATAAACCTTATATTTGGATGAAAATTAAGGCTATGAGTTTAGTGAACTCTTTTAAAAAATTGACTTGAAAATCTATAGTACATATATGTGATTTATGTGAAAATATAGGTATACGGATGATTTATTAAATGTTTTGAGATGCAAGGTGTGTTTAGTTCGGTCTTATTTTTTATCTTAAAACTTCTTAGACCTTGTGTTGGTTATATTATCAATCTTTATTATAATTCCTTATGAGAAAACTTTCCATATGTCATATAGGACACTTTCAAGTGTGTTATCATTCGTGTACATGGATCAAAGGACACTCTTTTGCTTGAATGTGATTTTTTGAACTTGAGTTATGGAACCCATAAAATTTGACCTTGGATCACATAAAAACCTTAGGTGGATTATGATTATTATTATTAGGACTTTATGATATTTTTAAATTTAGAATATAAATCATTATGAAATTTTTTACATTTATATCATATTATGATCCCTTGTTTGGATGCTATACTTACATAGGGAATGTTGAGAAGTTGACAAACTAATTATATCAATATTTACTTAAACCTATGTGTTTGGATCTTTAAGATTGATCATAAAATAAATATTTCATTTATACATTAAACACTTATTGTATTATGAACATGTATTGGAAGATATAAACCTTTTGGATTTGGGACTTGTATTGGTAGATAATCACACTTTTGTATGCTAATCCCGACTTAGGAAATGAAACCCTAAATAATGAATGTTAAACCTATGTTTAGTAGATAAACATGTTTTGGAAGATGAAAATTTATTTATATATGTTAAACTTATTGTTATAATTCTATCACTTTTGGATGTCAATTCTTCTTTAAAAAAATGTCATCTTGTGGTAATACTTCTTTTCCATTATCAAAATATAACTTGTGTCAATTATTTCTATTTTACACAGTAAATAGAAAAATTAAGTGGTTTTGAACTTTGGATTTTGATTCTTTAAATTTGGTAATACATTAGTTAGGAAATGTGGTTCATGCATGGTATATGTGTATTTATTTGATAGTATCCTTGTTTTAGAATTAGTGTTTGGGTCCTATTATGACTTATAGGTACTTAATGTGATATCATCTTTATGCACGCAAAATGGATTGGTGAGATCAATATTTTTATATATGATTAGATAGATTTAAAAATGTGAAATGAACATCGGGACATGATAATTATAAATATGGAATGGATATTATATATAATTTAATAATAACTTTGGGCATAAGGGTTAGGTTTTTTCATAACATTCACTAAGGTCTACTCGATGTTATTAATTTTATAGGAATGCCATAGCCCTATCATTGGGATGTATTTATGGGTTTACCTATTATTTTCCTTGAGTCATATGGACATATGAACACATCTCAATATATATTAAGAATTTTATATCATTTTGGTTCCAGTTCATTATATTGTATTGCATTATCACGTATTAGCTACACATTATATTGATTAATTATAAATACATATGGATTAATTCTCTCTCTATCAATTATATGCATTTGATACCTTCTTGGAAGGGAATGAAAAATTCTAGGATTTATAATTTGTTGTAGGATTCCATTAGGATCAATGGTTTGAGAAAAATTCCTCCCATGATGCTTTCCCTCTTCCATTCTAGTTTAATGCTTTCTTTAGCATGGATCTTTTATAAGGATGTAGTACTTTAGTGAGGAATTATCATCATTATTTTTTGTTATCCATACCAAGTTGGGAAGATGAATGTAATAATTGGATGATGGTTAAATAATTATTATATTGGTAGATGTATAAAGAAGGAAGAATATTTTACCTATATTTATCTTATACTTAGAAAATGAGAATGGGAAAACTTATGGAAAATGTAGATAATGATGGTATTTTATTAATTTTTTGAAGATTAATTTTCTATGTAAATGGAAATGATTAGGAAATATATGTTTGAGTAACAAACATTATATGTATATCTATCGATCATATGAACAATTACTATAGTGTTTCATAATGGTTGTCTAAATAAATACCTTTATAACTCTAATTAAACTAACATCAAAGTATTGAATGCTTGTGATTACTACATTTTTAAGAATTGAATTGGAAATTTAGAGATATGGATTGATATGCAATCTTTTCCCATTATCAATTGGTGGTGTATAACTTAAAAAACATATAATACATATTTATGGTATTTGATTGGGATGTTCTTACACAAACATTACATTTCATTCTAGATTGATCATGATGTTTCACACACATACCTAGGTGTAAGAATTATGTGTAGTTTGAGCCTTATTTAGAGTATTAGAACATAAGAATTTTTTAGTTAGTTAGCGAGGAGTGGTTGGGGCTATCCAACCCAACATACTAACCCATTTTTCAAGGGTTGTTTTGTGGTCAAAAGTGAGATTAGGGTTTAAAAGGAATGAAAAGGAAGATAGGGATAAACACATAAAATTAAAGGTGAGTGCACACATAGGAAGAATATACAATCATAGCCATTGTGATATGAGGAGTCATAGAAATGTACAATCTTTATGGACATTGCTGGTAGATATATGGCAATATTGATCACTACAGAAGTCTCACTATTACCAATAATATCAAGGTAAGGTTTAAGTTATAGTTTCCATATCTAAGTAGTGACAAAACATTTACATAATATCTTCAAGATAAATGATGAATGTCATGAGAAATAAAATACATAGATAATCTAAGTACATTTATATCTTAGTGCCTTTTAAATTTGTAATCTTCCAAGTTTAATATCTATCATCAATTATCAAATTCATAATTGGGTATTTATGCAGTATTTTACACAAGATCATATCTTAGTTTTACTTTATTTAGATCACATTAACCCAAAATAATTAAATTTTTTTGGTAAACCCAATCATCAAATTAAGCATGGGAAAACCCTAGATTTTTTTACCTTAGGGTTTCATATTTGACCTCTTTTAGGGTTTGAATTTCATATTTTATTTCTAATTTCCCCTCATATACATAATTAAATCCCTAACATAACTATAATATATGCTAAATGTTTATATTTTTTAATTAAAGCTATGTTGTCATAATTGCATGTTTCTTTCATGGATTTATATGATATAATGAAATGGATTAATTTATCTGTAATAAAAATAAGGATGATATTGATAATGATGAATTATTATCTCTCTTTAGTAACACATATTTCATGAATATTGAATATTATATGCTTCATGTTACTGATTGAAGGGAAAGATCATGTATGACTCATTTCATTCCTCCTCCCCCAAGAAATTATAGTAGTGATAACCAATATCCTTCCCCTATTATTCACCCTATGATTATATTAGATATATAAGTTTATGATATCACAACATGGAGATGTAGGATTCACAATCCCATTGGTAAAGATAGAGCTAATCAAAATATCCCTCGTGTACCTGAAATACTGACCAATGCCAGTAGAGATTATGATATCATAGATCAAGTTAGGAATAATCTTACCAAAATATCTATATTAAACTTGCCCAAGAGAGCCATAATTTATAAGGACATTATTTATATTATGTAACTTTAGTAAACAATAGAAAAATAACCTACTTTACATCCATTGTTAATATATTAAATGACAATGAAGACATAATTTATATTGATAAACAAGATTTTCATACTCAACATAATATATATCAAAATATCCCACTTTTTATTCAAGTATAGTTCTTAAATAAGGGGGTTAAATTTTTTATATAGATAATAGTTTAGGGTTTATCATTTACAATATCATATTTTATTCAAACAATTGGCATCAATATTGATTCTATTCTTAAATTAGATAAGAACATATGAGGTTTTGATAATGTATCTCACCAAGTGATAGGAATGGTTACATTGGATGTGATAGTGGGGCATAACATGAAAACTATTATATTTCAAGTGATTCCAAACCATTTTCATAATAACCTATTACTTAATAGCCTTTGGATTCATGTTATGGAAATAGTCCCATCTATAATCAAAGAATCTAAGAAGGCTGGTTAGATCATGTGCTAGAATAAGTAAGAAAACTTGAATAAAAACACACTAACATGTATAACACTTACTTGCCTAGATCATAGGGGGAGCGTAGTGAACAAACAAAAAAATGAAAAGATTAACTAAAATGCAAATAACTAAAAATTCCTTACCTTCCTTGAATGCTTCAAATGATGTGCTCATTTGGCTTACTTGGATTGTGCTCAAAGAGTCTTTATCAAATGGAGTTATGTGTCTCCTTCTCTCCTTGGCACCCTTGTTGGCTTGGCTTGATATGGATTATGCTTGTGATTTTGGAATTATAACACTATAGCTTTGAATCATGCACCAAATCCTTCATTATAACTTTACTATGATCAAGCTCTCATAGATGAGAGGTAAATGCTTGCATTTATAGGTTTAGAAACTAACCCTAACCCAAGGTCAATTAGAGTGTAGTTAGAGCTTAGAATGGGTTCAAAATTAACCTTAGTGAGTCAATTAACCCCAATAGAGTTTAAAGGTGTCAAAACCTCATAATTAGAAATAAATAGGCATGTTTGAGATATTTTAGGATATTTAACAGCTCAAAAAAAGGTAATTATGAATTCCTAAGATATTCTTGATTTTTGAATTTCCTTTTTTGATAATTCATTAATTGCTCATGGATAATTCAATTAGGCATTTGATTTGGTTTAGAATTTTAACTAATTATATTTAGGATTTTTAGCATTGTTCAATATTTGATTTTAAGTGTACACTTGCCCCATTTTATTGTTTATAGCCCAAATTGCACGTTGTAATGTCATGGAATGATTAGAGATGAATTTGTGAGAGGTTTTTTATTGTTTATAGTAGGATACCCCAATTATGGATGTCTCAATGGGATTCTAAATTTTGATGAGCATTACACAAGTGAATGTGGGATGTTTAGTGATTTCTAGGCTTAATTTACAATGGTTGGTAGAAATCGATCTAAAGTCTGATATGAAGCCATTGGTGGCCAATTTTAGGTGTCTATAGTTTACCCCTATTTGGGAAGATGTTTCAAATTTTAGGCAAAAAAATGTATTCTCAAATAATAAATAAGAAGGATTGTATGCCAAAAATAAGATGATTTGGAAAAAAGGCTTGTATTCCTATAATGATGCCCCCTCAAGGGAATGGATGTCATATGTTTGATGGATGGTCCCTCAAAAAGAATCAAGAAGAAGAATGAGATTAACCAATGGGTGAGATTAATCCAATAGATAAAATATTTTTATGCATTGATTTACAAAGTATTGATTTGCCTAAAGGTGGTTATAATTAGTAATAAAGGGTAAGACATTGATTTTCCCAAAGGTGGTTATAATCTATGGCACAGGTATATACCCTAGTTAGGCTGATGAGTAAAAAAAATAATTATTTTCCCATATGTGGGTATAATCATTAAGATGATTAGTATTGAATAATGACGTGTGATTATGACCTAGTATGGAAGATTGGAAATCATAACTTAAGGATATGAACTATAATATAGATTAAAGATGAGTGGGCATAAACATATATGCAATGGTCTAATGACTAAACAAGCCATAAACAACCAGACATATGAGGATGCACAAAGTGATGAAAGAGATGAATATAATAATAAGAATTGATCAATGGAAATGATTCATTTGTACTTACCAATGCAAATATGCTCATCTTTATTAACACTGATACAACTAGAATGGTCAATGGGTTGATTTGACCAAGGGGTTGGGAGGATTTACCAAGGGTACCAAGGAGAAGCTTATGTGGCTCTATTGTTTGTAATACTTTCTGAGCTAATTTTTAATATAACACATGATGATAAGCATCATGATAGAACACCATAATGACTTGGCCAAAATATGCATAAGGATTGACTCCTGATCCAATAAATAATTGAAAATAATGCACCAATTATAAAGACCATGATGACAATGTTAATTTATGATTATGGATAGAGTTAATAATAATGCACAAGGAATAACCCAATGAACATTTATAGATTGAGTTGATGCAATAGTATTGAAAGAAAACAAATAGATAAGCAAACAAAAAAACAACACACATAAAGAAAGCAAGTAAACAAACAAAAATAAACACATAGAAATCCTGAAAGTAAAAGCAAAAGAAAACATCCTAATAATGGATTTACCCCACTAGGGTGGATCAAGGATAACTGACTAGGATTAGATAAGATAAATTTTTTTAGATTTTGAAAATTTTAAAATGTTTTTGAAATTTTATAAGCATCTCAACCCGATTGGGAATTATGAGATACTGAATGGTCCAACTCAAAAAATGGTGACAACATTGGCTTAGGTTGCTCACAAAATGGTGAGCACATATGGAAAAGGGGGATTAATCTAACCTTAATTAAATTGAGTGCAACCTACATAGTCCCAAAATGACCTTAAGTCATAGTAGTTACACCAACACAAAAAGGTAGGGAGAAACTTGACCAAGTAACAACAAGTTCTCAAATTAAGGCATATGGCTAGGAAAATGAGAATAGTAATAGAAAGGTGATATGATAATGCATGGTAAAATTATAGTTCATAATTTTCCCATAAACATTTATAATTAACAAATAAAAACATAGGTATGTGATACTAATTTGCCCATAGGTAGTTATAATTAGTAACACAAGGTGGACTACTGATTTGCCCATAGGCAATTATAATCAATAGCACTAGTCAAAGGTAAATAATATATATCTTACTAGATCAACTATCACACTACTTTCATATACTATCATTTAAACATGAAATTATAAAACTATTGAAACTTGAACAAAATCCCCTCATGGAAGGTGTAGGAAGAACCAAAGGAACCAAGATCAAAAGGGTTGGATAGGATGGATAAAAACAAGCTTTGGGATAATAGGAATGTCATAGTAGGATGGCATATGATATGGCAAAGTCATAGACTGATGGTATGAAGATTATAGAAAATGGTAAGAGGGTTTCCCCCAAGTGATGAGGCAAGGTAAATGGCAGGGTATGGAATAATGGCAAGAGAATGGGGAGAGGTAGAACAATCCTCGTAGAAGATACTAGGATAACTTGTGCCAAATCTAAAGTACTCATCCTAAAAAACTATAGAAGGATTATAAATGTATTCAAATTGATCTATAAGGCATGCATGACCAATGTTGTAACAACCATGAACATATTTTGAATCTAAATTTGAGTCTGACTCTAAGGACTCTGAATCTGATGTTGATTTTAATTTTGATGTTAAATCTAATGTCAATTCAATAATAAAACCTAACTTTAATTTTGATTCTTCATTTGGTGTGGACATTGCTATAATGATGTCTTGTTGAATGTTTGGTTTTGGACAAGTAATAACTTATGATGGCATAATGGGTTTCACAAAGATTGGTTTGTTAAAGTGAGACTCTTCAATGTGGGAAAAAAGGTCAAGAGAAAACTCCTCAGAGACTATATTTTCAAGGGGAGGATCTTTAAAAATAGACATATGGTCAAGGTAATTATTTGTCTAAAGGCAATTATAATCATTAAGAAGTGACTCAACAAAGATTGTCTTATCAAAGTGAGACTCTTCAACAATAGGGATAGTATCAAAAGGTGATTCATCATAGGTTGACTTGTCACAAATGGTTAGTTAAATAAAAACATCATGGATTGGTTGGTTTTATTAGCCTTGGTTTATAATTGGTTATAAGATACTAGTTTTGAGTATGGTTTGGTGCTCAAATGATTAGCTCAATTAGAGAGGTACTGATTGGCTCAGTTTGGGCTAGACAGTTAGCAAGGTTTTTTTAAAGTGGGGAATGGTTGAAAATGAATGAATAATGATCAATGGTTGGAGAATGATATGATGTTGTAGATTTTTTTTTCTTGCATAATCCAAAGGATGAGGTCCTAGAAGGATAATGGTAATGTATTATGGATCTTGATTTCTCACATAAGCCAAAAGATGAGGTCCTTGAAGGATAAGGGTAGGGCATCATGGATCTTGGTTTATTACAAAAGCCAAAGATCAAGGTCCTAGTAGAACAAAAGGGAATTGTGGAGCTTAGTTACTTGTACAAACCAAATTCCAAGGTCTTATAATGGTAATATTAGGGCATCATGGAGCTTGATTACTCACATAAGCTAAAAGATGAGGTCTTGGAATGGAAATGGTAGGGCATAGTATAACTTGGTTGCTCACATAATATATAGGATGATGTATTGGAAGGATAAGGATAGAACATCAAAGAGATTATTGCTTGTACAAGCTAAAGGATGAGGTCCTAGAATAAAAATGGTAGTCCTTGGATGTTGTGGAGCTTGGTAGCTTGTACAATCTGAAGGACAAGGAATGATCGATAGTTGTATAATGAAAGGGCATCATGGAGCTTAGTTGCTCACACAAGCCAAAGGATGAGGTCCTAGAATGACAATGGTAGGGTGTTGTGGAGCTTGGTTTCTTTCACAAGCCAAAGGATAAGGTTTTTGAATATAAATGGTAGTCTTTAGATGTTATGGATTTTGGTATCTCACACAATCTAAAGGAGGCTTAATGGGATAGGTGGAGGAATGGGTGGTCATGAAAGGGTAAGTATAATACATCAACTAACCAAAATAATGGACCTCTAAATCAGAATCTTAAAGATCTTGGATTTATTCCCTAGATTGAGTATTATAAGGAGGGTATGGATCCTCCTCATAAATAATGTCATCTTAGTAGGGGTCTTGAATAAAGTCATTTTGTTCCCCATATTGAGTATTTCAAGGAGGGTATGGATCTTCCTCACAAACAATATTATCCCAGTAGGGGTCTTGAATAAAGTCATTTTGTTCCCCATATTGAGTATTTCAAGGAGGGTATGGATCCTCATCACAAACAATATTATCCTAGTAGGGGTCTTGAACAAAGTCATTTTATGGATCTTGACTTCATTCCCCATATTGAGTATTTTAAGGAGGTTATGGATCCTCCTCACAAACATTATTATCCAAGTAGAGATCTTGAAAAAAATCATTTTTTGCAGCCATCCTATCATAACTTGTATTATACGTGACTCCACCATAAGTGTATCTAGACATATCCATGTCAATGATAACACTCTACAAAATGTATAGACCTATAAAAACTTTGCAAAACAATGTCCAAAGGATAAATGATTCAAACTTGGTCTAACTTGGTCTAGGGGAGTTGTATCTCCAAAATGGTCTATGTTAAAAACTTGGTATAAAACAATCTAACGTCAAATGTCTCACACACAAAAGGTCAAGTGGTTGAATAAAAATTGGCATACCAAACTCTAGGTTCAAAATGTTCCAAATAGGTCTAATATAGGAAACTAAAAGTTTAAAGGTATTTTGGCCAAATATAGCATCAAAATCTAGGTTCAAATAAGGCATATGCTAGGAATTTTGGCCAAACACGATGTCAAAATCTAGACTTTAAACAAAGGTGAGATTTTTATCTAAAAATCATGAACACTTCAACATAGACCTAACATATAGAATTAAACATAAACTTAGTCAGTTGGCATAAGGCATAAGGCAAAATTCATATAGAGAGAGACTATTTGCTCCTAAATAAAAATCACAAACAATAATGAAAACTAGGCTCCTTTGAACAAACAAGCTTAGACAAAATTGAACAACATAATGACACTAGGCAAAGATCCAAGTAATAGTTTTAAAAGCTGGGTAATGAATTAACCTAAGTTTCATAACCCAAAAGAGAAATATCAGTGTCAAACCCCACTTAAGCAAGGTAAAAATATAAATCAATCAATGTTTAAATTTAAACTTGGAAAGGTTAGTTAAAAACTCAATGTTAAAAACTAGGCATCTTCAAACACACAATAAACTAGACAAAATGGAACAACATAATGATATAAGGTATAAAGATTCAAATGGTATACATGACATTGGTTTCACAAAATGGTATTGGGCACAAGGCAAACAAGTTTATGAAATAATTTGAGTAGTATAATGGTGTTATCTCTCTCTAAAGATGTAACAATGGCATGTTTTAAGAATAAAAAGGGTACAAAAACTTGAAATGATTTGGGAAACATAACGTTACTCATTTCAATCAAGACACATACACAAACAAGTATGGTAAAAGTTTTAAATGCAAAGGTGTGTAACATAAATCGCCGGTGTAACACCTCCTCAAATAAAGAATGGTGTATAAAAAAACTTGATATGACATAGCATAAACAAATAAAAGTTTTAGACTGAAAAGAACCAAGTAATAAAGGAAAAAGACCAAATGCTACTATGTAAATCATCCTAAGCCCTAAACTAACAATGCATGGTAAGTGGGGTTGACTAAAACTATAGTTTTCAAATGTCTAATTTGATCCCAAGTGTATATAACACAGGAGAAACATCACATCAATTGAGTTCATACTGGTTAACTTATTATGCAAAGGTTTATTCCTTTACATAGTGATTCCATCCATGTACTACTTAGTAGAATCCCCTAGTTAACTAGACCTAATTTAGGCCTTTGTTATGAAAGGAGAGGTTAGCTGCTCAACCCCCTAGCTCTCATAGTATGCATACCCTGATTTGTATACCCCATCATGGAGCAAGGTTGAAAAACTATTAGGAGATGAAGCCCTTGGTTAATTCTTCCCTAAAGAAATCATGAAGAGGCAATGACCTCCCCTCCATAAGCTAAATTACATGAAGATAAAACTAAGTGGAAATAATTTAGGGTTGCATTTAGATCACCCAAACCATGCAGGTTTTGGGGAAAACCTAGAAAACATTCTTTTCATGCCTTAGACTAGGCACAAATGGAATGAAAAGGTACTTTTGGTCACCCAAGTTCCCTATAAGGGATGGAGGGAGAACATACATGCACTATTAATTTTTCTCAAATAAACAAACAAGTCAAAATAAACATGGCATAAAATTATCATTTTCCAACGTATGAACTAAGTGATTTAAATTTCATTTTAAATCACCAAAAATGAAATGTGTTGTGAAGTTTTATGTTCCCCTTGACATTAGTTGAAACTTGGAAAAACTTTGAAAAACATCTAAGACATAAAAATTGAACTAGGTTCTTTTTAAACACTAAAATATGAAGTGAGAAAGCTTAAAACACATTCAAATGAAGTTCCTTGTCCCCTTGGATTAAGTGCAAAACATGCAAAAAATTTCAAAAAACATCTTCAATACAAAACATCTAGGATCATTTTAAGCACTAAAAAACAAACATACAAGATTTAGCTTGATTCATTTTAAACACCAAAATGAAGTGTTCAAAACTATTTAAACTTGAAAATTTGTGTTTCATTCACACCTTGGCCTTTTAATGGTTAGAAAGTCTCATCCTACTTAGAATCACTTTTAATGATGAGCAAAAAAACTTTCAAAAGATAGCTCTCAAGTTTTTATTTTTAAAAACACAGAGATCAATATCAATCACTTGTGACTATACCAATTAGCAGGTAGTTGATGCCAGTTGGTGATAATCTATATCAGTCAACAAGGACTGAGATCAGCTGCTTATGAATCCAAAGTCAAAACTAAATTGAAACAAAAATGTTAGGTTAGCTCAAAAGATGATAAAAACTCTTTGAACCCTACAACATAGTGGTTAAGAAGAGAGTTAAAGACCAATGAAACCAAGAAAAAATGATTATGAATGCTAAAAAGATTCAAAATCAACATTTTGTTAGACATTTTCCCCCTACAATCTAACCAATGTTGTTCACATGAAACGAGCTCAGTTAGGTAGAAATGATGATGGTTTGGCAGAACTGATGCCAGTTATGCCTGATCGATGTCCGTCTTTGTGTAGATCTAAGTTAATTCAAAAATTTAAAATACAAAAAAAAATAAAGACAAAAATACAATTTTGAAGATATTAAATCATCTATTTGATGATTTATGAGTTGCATCTTCATATCCTTGTACGTGGGGTGCTCATGGTCCCACTAGGCATGCCATTTGTGATCAAGGAATCCAATAAGGGTGGTTATATCATGTGTTAGAAAAAATAAGAAAAATTGAATAAAAACACACTAACATGCATAAAAATTACTTGCCTAGATCATAGGGGGAGCTTAGTGAACAAATAAAAAATGACAAAGTTCAACCAAAATGTAAATAACTACAAATTCTTTACCTTCCTTGAATGCTCTAAATGATGTGTTTGTTTGGCTTGCTCGGTTTGTGCTCAAAGAGTCTTTGGAAAATGGGGTTGTGTGGCTCCTTATCTCCTTGGCACCATTATTATCTTAGCTTGATATGGCTTATGATTGTGATTTTGGAATTATAACACTATAGCTCTGAATCATGCAACAAATCCTACATTATAACTTTACTATGCTCAAGCTCTCATAAATGAGAGACTAATGCTTGTATTTATAGGTTTAGAAACTAACCCCAACCTAAGGTGATTTAGAGTGTGGTTAGATCTTATAATGGGTTCAAACCTAACCTTAGTTAGTTAATTAACCCTAGTAGAGTTAAAAGGTGTCAAAACTTCATAATTAGCAATGAATAAACATGTTTGAGATATTCTAGGATATGATAACTCACAAAAAGGTAATTATGAATTTCAATGATATTCTTTATTTTTGAATTTTATTTTTTGATAATACATTAATTACTCATGAATAATTCAATTAGGCATTTGATTTGGTTTAAAATTTTAATTAATTCTATTTAGGATTTTTAGCATTTTGCAAGATTTGATTTTAAGTGTGTACTTGCCCCATTTAATTGGTTTATAGGATAAATTGCACATTGTAATGCCATGGAATGATTGGGGATGAATATATGAGAGGTTTTTTTTATTTACAAAGGGATACCCAATTAGGGATGTCTCAAGAAAGGCCTGGACTTTGATGAGCATTACACAAGCGATTGTGGGATGTTTAGTGATTTTTAGGCTTAATTTTTAATGGTTGGTAGAAATTAGTCTAAAGTCCTATATGAAGCCATTGGTGGCCAATTTTAGGTGTGTATACCATCCAAATTACATTGATGTTTAAAATTTATGCATGAGGTATGTTTGCATACATGCCTCATGGATAATAAACCTTTCAATTATTATAAAGTATTTAAACCTAATGAAGGATTTATACTATAATTTAAAGCACTTCACTCCTCCATAATATGTCCATTATAGGTCATACCGATAGAGATAATACATACATATGAGGTGTAAGAGACAAGTGAAAATAATGGAAATAAGTAACCTCTAAACATACCACCTAATTTAAAATCATTAAAAATACCCCCATAAATGTATATAATACAAGAGGTGAATATACTAGATCTTCCTTTGGTGGTTAATATAAAAGCTTTAGATCGAATGGTTATTGATGATGATAGTAATGATGAGGAAAATGAAATCCCCATAAACATATAAGGTTATTTGTCTCATATAAAAACAATAAGACTAAAGAAATATCAAGATGATTAAAACATAGTGAGCATTACTAAATTATGAGGTCTCATATATATGCAAACTAGTTTCAATAAAGGGAAGACACCCTTCCAAGCAACCATAAGGATAAAAATGGCGTAAGCACAACTCTAGAGGAAAATTTAAAAATTAAGCAAGAAAAGAGAGAATATTATATGGTACATTACCAAAGTGATCATGATACACATTATAAATAAATCATGTCTATAAATACACATGCTTGTTGTAATATCAATTCACATAATAATCTCTCATACTAAGTGCTCTATTGAAAATACATTTTGAAAAATCTAATATGACTCAATCACAAGAAGAATTACACATGCATGATGTATACATGATGAATATCTAATATCTATGTATATCTCAGTCAATAACATAAAATTCATGGAAATATGACCTTCCACATACCATGATACAAAATTGCAAGTATCTAGTTTACAAAAAAAATATGTAATATGTTACATAATGCTGCTTTGCAATAACTTTATTGTCTTGCCTTCCATTAAACATCATTTGTGGATCATTTACCAAATCAAGATGGGAAGTCATACTATAATTATAATAAAATAATTGGACATGGAACATATAATTATGAGGCATTACAATAAAATATTCAAAATTTTAGGATCAAGGCAGTATCATGATCATAAAATTACATATAAAGACACATAAGATAGATACACATGTTTCAAATTCCAAAAATACCTAACAAAACAAAGATAGTGTAAATTTTATGTGTTTACAAATAGACCCATTGAATATTCAAGTATTCATATAATATGAATATCAAGTTCATGTTGATGAAAAATATGGGGCCAATATATGTTTAATTCAATTTATACAACACTTGGGCTACACAATAAATGAGGTACAACACACTCTCTATTGTGAGGGGTCAATAGGCCATATTATATTACCAATTGCTTATGGAAAAAATATTATGGATACATTAATATTTATGATGTGTACTAAGGCAAAATTATGTGCTACACTTGGACAACAATGGTTAGAAAAAATGCAAGCTAGCATTGATGGCCCAAATAAGTGTATCACATTTCAAAATTCAACATGATGGAAATGATAAGCACTAAAGATCAAACATTAAAAAAAAAGTGAAGTGGTGTCACTTAATAAAATGGCATGTGAACCTACATAGGGTGTTGAGAGAAACAAAATTCTTACACAGGTATATTTAAAGGACATGGGAAACAATAAAAAATATACCTAGTTATGATGAATCTAGTGATAAGTATTATGATTTCATATTTTTATTGCATATATTTTTTTGTTACTACATTGACATTATGATGCTAGACTGATTTTAACTGTTGTTTAGATGGATTATTATGGTACTTTCTACAACAATGTTGGTTATGTACAATTTTTTATGATTAATTATGTTATGGACTTAGTATTTTTTATAATGATGATTTTATAATCTATATTGATTATCAATTTATGACATAATGCAATTATGGAATTTTGGTGGTTACAAGTCTTGTATATGAGCTAGGCAGGTGATGGAGACCATAATCATGGAACAATGATTTTTGAGCATGTCAGTATGACTGACAGGTATACTATTGTTTGATTATCCTTCTAATAATTTAATTTTGTCATTATATTTTGTTATGCATTTTTTGGCTATGGTCCTTATGTTGTAATTATTTTTGTACCTTATCAGTTTTGTTATGAGTCATTATTGTCCATTATTTTTTATTATCTATTTTTTAGGCCACAACCTTTCCCATACACGTAGCTTCATTTTTTATTCCTGTAGGCTTCTCGAATCACTTTTATTCTCTATTAGACCCTATCAACCTATTCAATTCATACCTAAACCTAACTAAACCCCCTTGAAAACCCATGTCACCCCCATGCTACCCTAACCCCCTTCGACCTAGAATTATTATCTAAGGTTGATGGCATATTGTTTAATGACTAATATAGTCATGGTTTGATTTAAACATGTTTTAAATTCTTTGATGATATTTTAAAATCACATCAACTTTGGATGATGGTCTATGTGGAAATGTATCAAGACTCATTTAATAAGACAGGTGGTGAAGGTTTCAAGGATATGAAATTTGGTTTTGTTAATCCCTTTTGATTAACACTAATCTTATTTTCTGTTGGATGGGGGGATGCTTTATCATCAAGTCTTCCAGACTCGCCATTAATGGCAAGGTTGATGGGATTACCTTGGGATATGATGGGTTTCTCTCTCCTTCAAAAATTTAATTTGAATTGATTGGGGGTATGAAGAAAAGAACAAGAAATAATGAGGAGCATGGATGATAGACAAAATATTAGGAAGATGAAGAATTTTGAGTGCAAATAGTAAACAGTTCATCTAGTTTTAATGGTGAGCTGGTTGGTTTGGAAAAAGCATAGCGATATGTGGAGAGTCTTAGATCTTTTCATCATTTTCTATAATTCTTTATGTGTTTGTAAGTTTTTGGTTTTTCTTGGGTTGTTTTTATGACTGTGTTGGTTAATGTAAAAAGATCTAGAGGCTATGTATGCAGCTGGAAGTCCTTAGACTTCTGGGTGCATACGTAGACCCATTACAACTATATATCAATATGGTTAATGCATATAAACTTGAAATAACATATAATTGACACACACACACACACACACACACACACACACACACACACACACACATTACCTAGTTTGAATGTTATCCTCATGCCATCATTTTATTATTTCTAGACTGGGTTCTCATGTTTATTTTTTGTGTATCATTTATGTATTAGATGGTTGTGTTTCTTTTATAATGTTGGAATGTTGTAAGACCCTATGTTTTTAATTATTATGACTGTATGTTCATTTTTTTAAACACTATGTTTATAAAAGAATAATTTATATATGGTTCTCAAATAGACATGCATGTGTGTCTGAGTTTATATGAACCACAAAATTTATCTTATGGATAAGATGAAACCGTTGGCAAGAGACTGTGTGGGATTTGAGGAATCAACTATGTGTCTGTGATGATTGTGTTTATTTGGAACTGACTATGCCCTTTTCAATATATGGATGAAAGTTGTATTTATTTTTTGAGTTCATTGGAAAAATCCATTTTAGTGTTCTATGTCTTAAAAGCCTTTGGCTATGTTGTTAAATCATCCTGTGTTATTTACTTCTGACATATTTATTATTTGATTATGAATGTGTTTGTCTCTCTGGGTGCTATTATTTAGGTTATGAATATTTTGTTATTTGGGTTTTCTTACGTGATGTCTTAATAATCTCATATGGTGTTGGATATTTTCATGGGTCCCTGATCTTTTTGGTTATTTTGGTGTTGTACCACTCTAATTGAATATTTAACTCTACCATTTATATAGTGTTATTAGTAGGCTATAAGTCACGACTTTGTATTTTTTTTGGTTCATAGGGTTTATAGTTTCAAACTATGGATTTAGAGGTTTCAAACCTTGCCTCTTTTCTTTTGAACTGACTATGAAATTTCTTATCAAATGACTGTCACAAGTTTTTCATTATCAACCAATTAGGGTTTATATATATATATATATATATATATATATATATATATATATATATATATATATATATATGTCTATACGTATGTATACACACACACATATATGTATATACATAGGTTTTATATATTCTATATAAATATATGAGGCTATGTCTCTTTTTTGGATTCTAGGTTAGTTATTATGGATTGTGTATGGTTGATGTTTCAAGCATGGTCTATTTTATGATCTTAGATCATTGAAAATTGATATTTAAAACTATTTTAATGGTAACTATGTCATTAGTTTTTTTTTATTAAATTGGTTTGGGTTTTGTGTGTATGTGTGTGTGTGTCTATATATATATATATATAGAAATGTTTATATACACTATATAATTAGGTGGTTGTGTTCTGGTCGACTATGCTAAAGTTATTTATCAAACTATATGGGTGATTAAATAGATATACATATATCTAGTTATGATGTTTGATTTATGTGACCATGTGTTTATTACGACTGGGTTGTTTGGGTTTCACTGTAATCCTTCATTTCAACCTTGGGATTTTGATTGATCAAGTCTTGACTTTATTGGATTTCACTTGAGTAGTTTTATTCATCATTGACTTAATTTTTTTGATTTATGTGGCTGTGTTTATTATGATTGGGTATTTGGGTTTCATTGTAATCCTTCATTTTGACCTTGGGATTTTGATCGGTTAAGTCTTGACTTTACTAGGTTTCACTTGAGTAGTTTTATTCAATTTTGACTTAGTTTGTTTCTTGATCCAATCCTTATGATTTTAGTGACTATGTTAAACTTACAATATTTCACTATGTTATCTATTGAGGTATGGAGTGATAATTTATAATATGAAAATGTGATTGTTTAATACTTTGACTTGGACCTTTTAAGTTGGCTAGGTCAAATTTGACCTATGATATTAAAGACATAGTTTATTATTTATGTTATGATTGAATTAATATGTATTAGTTAATATATCTAAATGCTATCTTTTTTGAATTATTTGTTGGTTAGAATACATGTATTTTCATTCTTGGACCAGAATTGAAAAGTTATAGGTATATATTATGGGTTTGAATGACCATAGACTGATCAAGAAATTAGATGGGGTCTAAGTAGGATAAACTCGAAAGATATATAACAGATTAGGATTAATCCATTATATAACATTTGAAGGTCTAAGTTAACCATCATCACCCGTAATATATAAATGGTTTAATTATTCCCATATCGCCTTACAAAGAATGGATTTTATTATATGTGCCTTTTGGTTGTCGTGTCTTTTGTTCAGAAATCAATGTGCTCAAAATTCATTACTTGTTCTTGGTTACTACAACCATCATCCTATTGATGGTTGGGGTGGTGAGGGCCACTGATAGAGGACTCATAGGGTGGGTTTGTCCTAATCTGATTCATGTTTGGCTCATTATTTTGATGAATTCATATGGAAGATGGTAACAAATGTATTTTGTGATTTGATTATTTATGAGCATGAATTGATTATATAGATTATAATTGTTCATTGTTAGTAGAATGAGCTTGTTTCTTGCTAATGGATGTTATGAATAGATTTTCGAAATGAAATATTTAAAGGATAAAATAGATTTTAGTTAAAGTCATTATGCAGGTATCTTGTATTATATTGGTATTTAAGTTAAACTTTTATTCTTCATGATCATATGAAACAGGAACTGATTAATTATGTTTCCAACTTTTATATGATATAATAATCCATAAGTGGATTTAGATGAAATCAATTCTTAACACTTATTAATTGATATACTAATTCTCATAGCTCTAACATTCTGATATGAAAATGATTTTATCCAATTTTGTTGTAAAATATAAACATCTTTAAGTATATTATTTCTAAATCTTAATAGAGAATCACTTAGATGTTTTATGTTAGATCTATTTCCAGAAATTTATTCGAATTAGAAGAAATTAAAATTGATTTGATTTAAATTCTTATAGAGGTTAACATTTATTTTAGCTTGCCAATACAAATATGTAGATGTTTTACAGTTGTATAATTCAGAATGAATAGGTTTGATGGAAATAAGTTAGAAGTTAATAATTGCTTTGAGTTTTGCCATTTCATGCAATACATATACATTGATACTTTAGTTGTTTAAATTTAGAATGAAATAAAATAGAAGTGGCATAGTAACTTAATCATTAATTTGGATAGCTTGTTAATCTCACTCATACACATATAATTGCATTTGGAACATCTAACCCTTGAAACAATGCATAAGCTTGATAGCTGGACTATGAGAAAAATAAATTAAATGCTTCTTCTATCATTACAGACCTATTGGTTTCATGCAAGTTATGTTTTCCAATGATTATGTTGGATTGTGAAATTTGAAAGTAATTAGTAAATATTTATATTAATTGGATAAAGATATAATGTTTAAATAATTCTTATAATTTAATGAATGTTCATGTACAATGTTTGCTTTCTATTATTTACTTAATTAGATGAATAAATTATATGAAACTATAATGTAATCCAAAAATGATAAATAGCTATCATATCCTCTTAATAGTGTGAAATCCATACTTATGTTATTTCTTTAGCTTCCTTCCCATATGCTGAATTTGTTGGGCTGGTTGCCTCGACTGCCAACAAAAAGTTTTATAAGAGTTCCTTAAGTGGACCTTTTATTTGGGTTCCACTCATATTAAAACTTGAATGAACTTCATTGCTTATGTTGCTTGAACTTTTCTATTATATGCTTGCTAGTTTCAAATTGTAATGAGTTCTTAACATCTTAATGTCTTTAAAGTATTCATTTATGAAATGATGTATGAAATGAAAAGTGTTCTTTATGTAATGGATACCTGATTTTAATTCACTATTACTGATTTCATAAGTTATTCTTTTATATATAAAGCTAAAAATTATTGGTTTTATATAATAGTCGCTATGCCAATTTAAAATAGTTGTATAAAATATAGAGTGACAATGTTGATTGTATAAACATCTATGTTTGATATGAATGATGTACAAATAGTATAAAGACATTAAAGGTTGTAAGGTATTATAACCCAGCTGGTAGCACTAAAGAATATTGTATTTAATCTATTTTTCACTTATGCTTCAATAATTACTTAAAATATAAAAGTGTTGAATTAAATCTATTTGTTGATTTTCAACTGCTTGTTTAGATTATACAACATGTATTTTGATTTAAACACATGAATGACCTAAATGATAACTTAAGAGTAGAAAATATATCCTTTTAAATTAAACGAATCCTTTAACTTAATCATCCTCAAATAGGATTGAAACCCACTGAGGAGAGTGAGGTATTTACCTAGGGTTAAGGACCTAGAAATGATCCTATGTGGAAGTATGAGCACCACTTATGACACTAAGGACTTATCAGTATATGTGTATACTGATACGACCCAAATTGCATAATCCTTCTAAATAACTAGCTTCCCTATAGTGCCCTTTGTATGTGTTTACCTCTATAAAATTACCTAAGTTTCCCCTCTTTCAGTTCCAATTATGTATGTGCATAGTGTATCATTGAATTAACATGTCTTGTAGTAGGCTTAAAATGTGACAAAAAATACTTTGATATATGATTCCAAATTTTTTTGGGGTTGTTCATCTGGTATCATAGTAGTATTTTTATCTAGGGAACTCTAGGCATGATAATTTTTCCTTTTAACTATTGCAATCTTATAAGTTATCACTTATGATTTCTTATGATGGTTAGAATGCATTCAAGTAGAGGTAACATTTGTAAAAATCCTTTGAATATCAACCCAGCTAGGGGTAGAGGTTGAGGATGTGGAAGGGGTCATCAAGGCCAAATCCCCATTCATTGCCTAAATAAATTGCCTATGAATAATGCTGATAGTAATATCGAGGTACCCCATGTTGAAGCAAATAGTGGGATTCCAATCAATAAGCATGAGGAAGTTTTCAGTGGGATATTGATAGCCCTTAACACCTTGTAAGGGAAGATTGATAATCAATAACAAAGATTGAATAATCTTGAAGAGATATCCCAAGAGAAAGTACCCAGACTGGAAATGGGACAAGTAGAAGGACCTATAATTCAAGAACCACCTTTGACCATAATTGACCAAATCATCAAGGAGATGAAAAAGCTTACTCGACATACCTTTTTAGGTGAAGAATTAAGTGGTGAAGTTGAATCCTAGTTAGTGTACTTATAAAATTACTTTAATTTGGATAATATGCCTTCCAATGTGAAATGAGAGTAGCAGCTTATCAACTAGTAGGACCTGTAGCATTATGGTGGAACCACCTTTGTGCTATTGAAGGGTATCAACCTTTAAATCTATCTTGGTTAGTTTTTGAGACTCAATTCTAAAAAAATTACTTAAATGCAAATTATAAGGAGCAAAAAATAATTGATTTTTAGCTCTTAAATCAAGATAACATGTTTTTTGATGAATATGAGAATAAATTCCTAAACTTACTTCTTCATGTGAACTATATACATGACAAGGAAACTAAGACTACAAAGTTCAAGCTTGGGCTTAAGAAGATTCTGATGCATGATGTTAACATGACAAATCCAAAAACTTTGGCTATAACCATAGAATCAACATATAGGGTTGAGAAGAAGGAAAAGTCTCACCAGAAGGCAATACAAGAATTTAAGTCAAACAAGCAGCAGTCTAAGACCAAGACCCTTTCTCCTGTGAACAAGAGATTTAGAAAATATGATTCTAACCATAGATTTTTAGGAGATAATTATAATTATAGCAGGTTTTCCAATCAAAATAGAAATTTCAAATCCCATGGACCTTTCAAATCTGGTTCTTACAAGAAGGAACAACATCAAAACAACTCATGTCTATTGGCCATAGGTGCTAACACTATTCCAATAGCATCCTCTAGACCAATTATGTGCTAGGAATGTGGTGACAATAATTACAAAAAGGACTGTCCTAAACTAAAATCAAGTCAAACAACAAATCATAAGGTATATGCTACTATTGATAACTGTAATGATGACCTACAAGCCACTCTTATTGAGACCTGAGGTACAATTAATAGTTTTATTTTAACTATATTTATTGATTATATTACAATTGACTATTTTATTTCTCCTTTTACTTCTAAAAAATGTAATAATAAACCAATCTTGATAAGATAAGGTTGGGAAGCAGAATTTGATACCGATAAGAAAGTGCCTATTCTTGAATGCTTGGAACAAGCATAGTTGGATCTTGGTGTTTTTAAGACTAAGGTAAATCTATTTCTCATGCCTTTAGGGTCTTATGATCTCATCCTTGAGATGGATTGGTTGCATGAACATCAATCCACACTTGAGTGTGTGGGTAGAAGAGTATGATGCATCAATGACCTTGGCCAAATTGTAGAATTATAAGGCATGTAAGGATCCTCAATATGTAAAACACTTTTATCCTTACAACTAAAAAGAGCTATTAGGAAGGCTACAAGCTCTATGTAGTCCAACTACAAGAAATATCCAATGAAAGAGAGATAGAATATATAGATTTTCCTATTTTAAGAGTGTTTATGGATGTCTTTCCTAAAAAGCTATCTAGGTTGCCACCCAAAAGAAAATTTTATTTCTCTATTGACATCATACCTAGATCTACCTTTGTATCTAAAGCACCTTATTGTATGAATATGGTTGATCTACAAGAATTAAAAGTTCATCTATAATAAATTTTAGGTACCATAAGCGTATGGCCAAGTGTGTCTCCTTGGGGTGCTCTGGTAGTCTTTATGAAAAAGAAGGATGGTACTCTAAGGATTTGCATTGATTACCACATGTTGAATAAGGTAATAATAAAAAAACACTATCTTTTACCTAGAATTGATTATTTATCTAACCAAATGAAGGGTGTTTCAGTATTTTCTAAGATTGACTTGAGGTCTAGTTACCATCAACTATGAATCAAGGAAGAGGATATTCATAAACCTACCTTTAGAATCAGTTATGGACACTATGAATTTATGATTTTACCTTTTGGCTTAACCAATGCACTTGTAGCTTTCATGAACAACATATTTAGAGATTGCTTGGATAAATTTGTGCTAGTTTTTCTTGATGATATTCTGATTTATTCTAAAAATGAGGCCAAACATGATCAACACCTCCATCTAGTCTTGCAAAGACTAAGATAGCATAAAATTTATGGAAAATTATCCAAATTTATATTCTATGAATCTAAAATTCATTATTTAGGACATAATATTTCCAAAAAAGGCATTTATGTTGACCCCATCAAGATTGGCTTACTCCTTCTAATGTGCATGAAGTGCGCATCTTCATGGATTTGGCTAGTTATTACCAGATAGTTATTGAAATTTTTTCTAGTGTGGCCTATCCCATCACTTCCTTACAGTGCAAAAGAAAATTTTTGAATGGACTCCTCAATGTGAGGAAGATTTTATTAAGTTGAAAGGATTGCTTACTACAACTTCTATTTTGATCATACTAAACCCAAATGGTAACTTTGAACTTTGGGTTGATGCTTCCAAAGAAGGCTATGGAGGTATTTTGACTCAAGATGGCAAGGTTGTGGCTTATGAGTAAAAAAAATTGAAGGATAATGAAAATAATTATCCTACACATGACATGGAACTTGCTTCCATTGTCCATGTACTTAAGTAATGGAAAAACTTCCTATTGGGAAAGCCTTTCCAAGTAAAATCTAATCATAGAAGTCTTGATTATTTGTTTTCTCAAGAAGATCTAAATTCATGCCAGTGTAGGTGGTTGGAAATTTTGAATAATTTTGACATGAATATATCATATGTCAAAGGCAAGGAAAATCGTGTGGCTGATGCACTTAGTAAATGCACACACCTTATTGCCTTGTTAGTATTACAAAGAAATTTTAGAAGTGTTGTTTTAGAATAGTGGCTTGCTGATGTATTTTATGATGAAGTAAGAGCAAGTTTGGTTGATGAGTCAATAGCAAAAAAATTTACTAAATTTTTTTTACTATAGATGGCTTGATTAGGCATAAAGGTAGAATTTATGTCCTTGAGATGGGTGACATGAGAAATCATGTACTTAATGAAGTGTATACAACACCTTACATGCTCATCTAGGTGTTATAAAAATGATGTATGAGCTTAAAAAGCTCTATTTTTGGCCTGGGATGAAGCACGATGTCACTAAATTTATAGAAAAATGCTTGGAATGCCAATGGATTAAGGTTGAGAATTACCTTCTACGAGGGCTATTTTACCCTCATGATATTACAAAAGATAAGTGGGATGTATTCTCACTTGATTTTATTATAGCGTTACCAAAATCACACAAGCATGATCAATCCTAGTAGTGATTGATAAAGCAACTAAAGTTGGCCACTTTATTGCTAGAAATTTAATAGATGATGCATATGTATTTACATAATGCTTTTTGAAGGAAGTGGTAAGACTCCATGGTATACCTAAAGTGATCATATCATATTAAGAAAAATTATTTACTTCAAGGTTTTGGCATACTTTAACTACAACCTTTGGAACAAAGTTGAATATTTAGATCTTCATATCATCTAGAAATAGATAGGCAAACATAACAACTCAGCCAAGTGGTTAAAGATATGTTGTGCATGTATGTAATGGATAAGCAAATGAAATTGGAGGATTACCTTCATCTGGTTGAATTTGATAATAACTCCTACCATTCAGCTATTAAGATGGACCCATTTGAAGCCTTATATGGATGTAAGTGCAAAACACCTACTGGTTGGGACAACTTTAAAAATAGGGAAATTAATGGGCCTAATTTGCTACTGGAATATGATAGGTAAATATGAATAATAAGGTAGAATTTAAAAATAGCTTTGGATAGGTATAAAAGCTATACAAACTTTACAAGAAATCCATGGGAATTCAACATAGGGGACAAATTTTTTTTGCACATTAGACCATAGAAAAGTTATATTAAGTTTGGTAAGGCTTCCAAGTTGGCACCATGATTTGTCAGTTTCAACATAGTGTAAATATTATCCTTGTTACTTATCAGCTGGTACTTCCTCCTCTTTCAAGGATTCATGATGTTTTTCATGTTGCATTATTGAGAAAGTATATACCTGATCCATCTCATGTTTTGGATTAGATTCGTTTATAGGTCATGGAAGAGGAAAAGATCCAGTTGAAACTAGTGAGAATATTGGACCATCATAACATTAATCTACGTAACAAGAACATATAATAGGTTTTGGTACAATGGGACCCTATTGATGAAATAAGCACCACTTGGGAAGATTCTCATGTTTTCAAACAACATTATGTATGGCTTTTTGATTAAGTCACTAGGACAACTCCCTTCCAAGAAGGGGAGGATGTTACGATTTCATATTTTCACTACATATTTTATGTTGTTACTACATTGACATTATGATGCTAGACTAGTTTGAATTGTTATTTAGATGGATTATTATGGTACTTACTATAGTAGTGTTGGTTACATATTTATTTTATACTTAATTATGTTATGGACCTAGTATTTCTACTAATGATGATTTTATAATCTATATTGATTATCGATTTATGATATAATGTGATTATGCCAATTTAGTGGTTGTAGGTCTTATCTATGAGTTAGGTGGGTGATAGAAGCCATAATCATGAAACAATAATTTTTGAGCACATCGATATGACTGATAGGTATACTATTATTTGATTGTCTTTTAGACAATTCAATTTTGTCATTATATTTTGTTATGCATTTGTCGACTATGGTCCTTATGTTGTAATTGTTGTTATACCTTACCAATTCTATTATGAGTCATTATTTGTCATTTTTTTTTAATCTATTTTGTAGACAGTAACTTTTCCCGTACATGCAACTTCAATCTCTATGCCTATAGGCTTTATAAATCACTTATGTTCTCTATTAGACCCTATCAACCTATTCAATTTGTTTCTAAACCTAACTAAACCACGTAGACCTAACCCCCTTGGAAACCCATATCACCCCCATGTTACTCTAACTCCCTTCGACCTAACATTATTATCTAAGGCTAAAGGTATTTTGTTTAATGACTAATATAGTCATGGTTTGATTTAAACAAAGTTTAAATTCTTTGATGCTATTTTAAAATCACATCAACTTAGGTCGATGGTCTAAGTGGAAATGCATTACACCTCATTTAATAAGGTAGGTGGCAAAGGTTTCAAGGACATGCAATTTTTTTCATTAATCCCTTTTTATTAACACTAATCCTCTTTTCTATTACATAGGTGGAATGCTTTGTCATTGAGTCTTCTAGACTCGCCTTTAATGGCAAGGTTGGTAGGATTGTCTTGGGATACGATGGGTTTCTCTCTCCTTCTAGAATTAAATGTGAATTGATTAGGGATATGGGTAAATGAATGGGAAAGAATGGGAAGAGTGGATGGTAGATAAAATGTTAGGAAGATGGAGAATTTTGAGTGCAAATAGTAAACATTTCTTATGGTTTTAATGGCAAACTAGTTATTTTGAAAAAAGAATAATGATGTGTAGCGAGTCTTAAAGACTTTCATCCTTTTTTGAAATTCTCTATGTGTTTAGAAGTAAGTTTTTGGTTTTGTTTGGGTTATTTTTGTGACTATGTTGTGTTGGCTAGTTTTATCCCACATACAAAAATTTGTCCAGAGTTAATGCCATGTTTTACAAGTCATGCATGGATAGATCAACCAAACAATGTTTCTGTTGAAATGAGGGACCCAATAATGAAAGAGAAGAAATGGTTTGGAAGCAGGTCTTCATGGTGTCATATATTTCAAGGACATAAGACAAGTTTTTATATGCCTTAGAAAATAATTAAGGATTTTAAAATGTCTTTGAAAAAACCTAAAAACATTTCCATTGGCAAAAGGTTGACGACAAAAATATCTTTGCTAAAGCTCCAAGGAAATTGTCCATAGGCATAAGTTCCAAAGGCATCAATTCCTTCGAGGAAATTATTTTGTGTATTTGGATGTCATATTTATTTTGAACAAAGTGTCTGAAGCAAAAATTCTAAAGAACTAATTGTTAGGGGAAAGTGTTCAAGCAAAAGTCATATTTCCTTCAGACAAAATGTTTATGACAAAGTTCCCTAAGACCCAATTTCTTTCAGATATTTTGTTTAAGGAAAAACCTAAGATAGATTTATTTTAGGAAAATTGTTTAAATTTTTTTATCGAAGACCTAAATTATCTTAGACATTTTGTCCTGACATAAAATTCTATAGCTAAAATTCCTGAAGACAAAGATAGATTTTTCTATGGGAAAAAGTTCTGAAATAATTTTCCCTAAGACCTAATTTTTTCATCAAAATTGTCTAGATCAAAAGGTTAAGTCCCAAAGGAAAATTATTTGACATTTTTTCCACATCATAAGTCCCAAAGGTAGAATTATTTCAAAAAAAATGTCCAAGAAAATCTTTTTGAAGGCACATTTCATTCAACCAAAATATTTGAAACAAAAGTTCCTTATCAAAAGCTCAAATATATTTCCATCAAACAAAATGTCAAAAAATAATTATTATAATAAAGATAAAATACCAGAGGTAAATAACTCGATGTAGAATTTCTAAACAAGCTAATTATTTTGGGGAAGCCAAATTATTTCAACAAAGTTGATCCAACAAGGTGGTGATAGGTGTACAAACATCAAAGTAAAACTTAGCAGTCATCCATTGGATTCTAAATATTAATGGTCATGTGGATGTCAAAAGTTAACATAGAATTTAAATGATGGGCATGCAAGTGTCAAATTAAATCCATGAAAAATAACTATTATGATTTAAATATGCAATAATGGTCATATGAACGTTAAATACGTTCATGCAGATGTCAAATATAGGTATACAAACATCAATTTTTAGCTCTATGTAATAGCCATTTGGATTCAAAAAAGTAAGATCAATTATCAATGTTTGATCATATAGAATATCCAATAATTATTGATGACTAAAAGGTTAATGGGCCTAGGAATATCAATGGCTCATGTTTAATTATAGATTCAGATCTAACAACACGTGATCAAGTCAAAAGTTAGTAGATCCTGAGTACAAATGTGAGGCTACCAAGTGGCACTAGCATTGATAGAGTTGATAAGTTAAGGATAGATCCAAGGTCTCACATTATCTTATACCTTGGAAATTGGATAGTATGAGCAAAGGTCAATGAGTCAATGATCTGACTCGATTTTGATAGTCAATTAAATAAGGGAAAGCTTAGGACTTTTGATGGAGGTCAAAGGGGCAGATTTTTGACTTGGGCAAAGAAAATATAAATAAACTAGATCCAACTAGGATCAAGGTTGAACTAGTGAGACCAAGCATTGCCAACAAATCTCCATAGAGATAGAATAGGTCTTTTCAACCTAATGTAGATTAAGGGTTGATATCTTGTCATCAAAATAAGAACTAATTATCGAAGAGTGTCATTAATAAAATGACTATAGGAAAATAAATAGTCTAAGATTGGTTTTCCATTTATAAAATAGACTTATGATCTAAATATGGAGATAGAGTAGATATGTAATTAATGCAAAGGGTCTCATCTGTCGACATGGCTCCATCATCAACAAAGTAGGTACTAACTACTATTCATGACATGGCTCTATTAGTTTTAAGGATTGAGGATTTGATCCTCATGAACAATTCATGTGAGCTTAAGGTCCCAAGGTGGTGAGATGGTATTTAGAGAAGAAGTTAAGGGCATTGATTCCACTTAAATATACTTTTTCATCATGTAGAATAAACCCTTATCTTCTAGTGGGACCTCTTAGCCAATGCGAGAAAATTGAGGACTATTAGAGCAAATTGATGTCTATTTGTTGATCAAGGTTAGTTCATTAGAGGAAGGCACACACAAGGAAAGTAATCAATGAGTGGTCACATCATGAATAGGATCTTTTTTCCACTCTCCTACGCATTATTCCCATCTCTCTCTCCCTTTCTGCTATATATAGAGGCTTTTGAGATTAAAAAATGTATCTCTTTGATCCCTCTCTTGGGCATGACTAGACTCTACCAAGATTGAGATTTATAACATCTTGGGATAAATAGAAGACTATGTTCAAATTTTAATTTATTAGTCTAGTGTGGTCATGCTAGTTTGATTTATATATGTGGTAAAGATCTCTCCCTTGTCAAGTCCTAGTCTCACCTAGCTATTAGATTGTCTAGTTATGTAGGTCATGCTTAGTGTTTAACATCATTTGATTAAAGTTAGCATGTGGATATGTTGACTAGACTAGTGTCTTGCATCAGACCTCTCCATCACTTCCCTTAGATTTTGATCACTTGGTCGAACCTCAACATGAAATATTGATGCAAGATAGATATTTGGAGTCATAGATCTAATCATTTATTATATCCCATTAGTGTTTTTTAAGGTCAAATACGAGTGGATGAATAATATTTTAGGTGCATCACCACCATTAGCTTAATTTTCCCTTTTAGTTATTCATTTTTCCCCTTTTCACCCCAATAGTCTATAGGTTTTAGTGAAAATGAGCTAAGTGATGCATCAGAGGAGCTAAACTCATTATTTATCCTAGAGTTCTGACCCTATTATAGGATACCCATAGCCTGGGGTCAGTCCCATGTTGGACTAGGTTGAGAGTAGGACCTGAACACTTCTACTTTTAGATAGGGTGCAATCTACATCCTTAACAATTTTGGCATGCGTGGTGGGACCAAAGTCTAAAAGAGTGAAAAGATCTTGGCATGTTTTTCCTTTGATCAACTTTTGCAATCAAATAGTTAATACCAATGGTGACTCTAAATCAAGGATTTTGGTTATGATCATACCATATATGTCTCATTGAAAATTTTAGTTAGCTCTTGCATCTCATTTAATATATGAGGTTAATATGAATAGCTATGGTGAATATCCCTATTATCCACCTAATTATTATCAACCCCAATTTGGTCCTCATGATCCATATGAGCCTAATCAGCCCTACCAATATTTATATCAACTCTATGAGGAGCCTTGTTAAGTTTTTCATGATATTTATTATCAAGGGAATGGCTCGCACCTTCCTCATGACCCTCACTAGCAATATAAAGACCTATATCAATCATACATGCAAGAATATTTCCCTAATCCTTCTTATGGACAACGAGCCCATCATAGTATTACTCTTTACCAGCCCTATTAGGAGCCATCCATACCAACACTTAAGCAAACTTTAGTAAGCCTTTAAAAACATGCACTAAAATTATGCTCACAAAAGTATTATGTCCAAGATGTCCCTACTCACCAAATCCATTATATGAGGGAGTCATTACAATAAGTGAAAGGAGAATGGGAACCTATTGAGAGAGTAAATTGGAACAATCTCATAGATGAGATGATGGATGTAGGTGGTTACATTTAAAATATTGAGGATAAGCTAAAAGGGCTTAAATTGCAATAGGTCCAACATCACCAATCTTATGTGCCTTCATATACACCACCTCAACCTTCTTATGTTGCTACCCATTCCTCCCCAAGAGACCATTCCAAGTGACCCTTTGAGTATGACAAGTTATTCATGTGTTCCTCAAACCTTTCCTTCCTATAAATATATCCACAAAAGTTGTCAAAGAAAGGAGATTATTGTGGAATAGCCTATTGTTGAGATCCAAGACTCCATCCTTCCCTAAGCACCCCTGATGAGGTCATTTAATTTACCAAGTTGGAATCAAGTGGTGAAGTCATAGAAAAGTGAGACAAATCTAGATTTGAAAGCCCAAGTTAAAGGAGGATCTGAACCTATGCAAATCTCTCTCATCCCTCCTCAAGAGTCTTCTTGCATTCCTTACCTTCATGGAGCTTCAGACCACCTCAAAGAAAATATATTCTAAGAGAATATAGAGAGGCAAATCAAAGAGTTAGAGTTAAATACAAGGAAAAAGGAGGAGAACCATAATCAAAAGGGTAAAGAAGAGTATCTATATTTTTCATCTTGGAATAAAATCATAAAGATAAGAAAATCTAAAGCTACTCAACCCCCATCCCTCCCTTCTCAAAAATATAGGTCATTTCTATCTTAGAAATCCATCTAGAGTAGTATGCAAAAGGAGGAGGCCATGACTATCAAACACAAGTAGTTAGACCAAGGAGTTGTCACATGTATCTCATCTCTCTTGGAGTCATCCCAAGAATATCCTATGCCAATCCTTGAAGAGATAAGTAGTGAACTCCATGTTGAAATCATAACTAATTATGATGGATTAATAGAGTCAAAAGAGGAGATCATTACTGGGACACCAGTTGGTAAGAGAAAGCATGTTTTAGTCTTTCATAATGCTAATGAAGATGGTTTGCAAGAACAAGTGTAAGTTGAAGATGAGATCTAATAGGAAGAAGTCTTAGGTGTGCATCAAGGGGTTATTTATCAAGAGCCTATTGATCACATATCAGCTATCTAAAATCAAGAGTTTTCTTAGGATCTTGTTTTAGTAGATCAATTACAAGCTCATATTTCTTCGGAAGGTAGCCATGAAGAAAACTCACATAGAACCATTGTTGAGGCTGAGAGCATTCTTGAAGAAGAAGAAGAAGACCATTGGCAATAGTTTTACCATGATTTTATAAGTGATATTAATTAACTTAAGATGGAAAAATTGGATGATGAGATAGTGCAATAAGTTGAATATTCATCTAAGGATTCCATTAATGTTTTGGAGCTTCAAGAAGATAATATTAATCTGGGGATGCCCAAGTAGAATGAGTAGGTTGGTCTTGATGAGATATTGGTATGAATGGAAATCATGGATGAGTTTGAGATATATCTTATTAAAAAGGATCAAGTTATTAAGAAGGTGGACAAATAATTTACCATGGAGGATAATGACCAAGATTAGGTGGACTATGCAGAGCTCCTTGATGAGCTTGAAGAAATTGTAGTTGAAGAAAGACCCAATCTTATGGAAAATACTATGGAAATCAAATAGGTATGTATTACTAGAACACCATTGGAGGCCATAGTTGAGGATCCATATGAAGAAGTTGAAACTATCCAGATGTACATAGCTAACCTATTTAGAGATGCTTGGTTCACATTGAACATCATGCTAAATAAGTTGATAGATACAAAAAATAAGAAACAGACATCAAGACCAAGGGCCAAGGAGATTCATGCCTCATTAAATTCCTCATCTCATGATGTAGGAAGGCCATCAAAATTTATTTTTGATCTAGGAGGAAAGGTACATATAGTTTTAAGTTGTACATATTAGGATAGTTTTGTTAAAATTCTTCCAAGTGTTGCTTTAGCACTTTTATTTGTTTGTGTTTTGTTTTGACTAATTTTCTCACACAACTTGATATATTTAGGTTAGTTTCCATTCAATAATTTATTTGGGAACTTATTTTATTTTATTCTTTTTGTCCATATTTGTTGCAAGAAGGGTTAGAGCAAGATGGGTAGCTAGTTTTAGATCAAGGTCAATATATTGAACCAAAGAGATTCCATACCCAATGGACTATTCAAAGCAACTAATTTTTTGGGTTATCCAAGCATAACAGACATTATTCTCTATGAGTTGCTAGAAATTTTATCTAGTTTTGGCCCACATAATTTTTTTTGTTTGGAGTCAATGCCATGTTCTAGAGGTCATGCATGGATAGATCAGTCAGACAATGTTCTTATTTAAATGAGGGACCCAATAATGAAATATAAGAAATGGTTTTGAAGTAAGTCTTCATGGTGTTAATGTATTTAAAGGACATGGGACAAGTTTACATATGCCTTAGAAAATAATCAGGGCTTTCCAAATGTCTTTGCAAAATATTGAAGACATTTCCATCGGTAAAAGGTCTATGGCAAAAATGACTTTTCAAAATCCCAAAGGAAATCATCCATAAGAATAAGTTTTGAAGGCATGAATTCCTTTAGGAAAATTGTTTTGGGTATTGGCTAAGTGTCAGATTTATTTCAAACAAAGTGTCTGAAGCAAAAATTCCAAAGAACTAATTATTCAGGGAAAGTGTTCAAGTAAAAGGCATATTTCCTTCAAACAAAATGTCTGTGAAAAAGTTCTCAAACACCCAATTTATTTCAAACATTTTGTTTGAGGAAAAAGCTAAGATAAATTTGTTTTGGGAAAATTATCCAAAAATTTTCCTAAAGACCTAAATTCTCTCAGACATTTTATCCTAACACAAAAGCCTATAGCTAAAATTCTCAAAGACAAATATAGATTTTTCTTAGGGAAAAAGTTCTGCAATAATTTTCCTAAAGACATAATTGTTTAGGAAAATTATCCACATTAAAAGGATAACTCTTGAAGGTAAATTATTATAGAGATTTTGTCCACAACATAAGTCCTAAAGGTGGAATCCTTCTAGATAAAATGTCTAAGACAATCTTTTTGAAGGCACATTTCAGTCAGACAAAATCTTTGAAACAAAAGGTCCTTATCAAAATCCTAAAGATATTTCCATCAGACAAAAGGCTCGAGGAAAATATCATGATGCAAAAGTTTTGAAAAAGAAAATTATTTTAGGTAAATTATCCCACAACAATTTCCCTAAAGACATAATTACATCAACTAATTTTTTTTTATAAATTTGATCTAATAGGGTGGTGACAGGGGTATAAATGTCAAATTAAAGCTTAGCAGTCATCCATTGGAGTTCAAAGATTAAAAATCATGTAGATATCAAATACATTCATGTAGACATTAAATGATGGGCATGCAAATCTCAAATTCAATCCATGGAAAATAATCATTAGGATTCAAATATGTAGTAACAAGCACATGGCTGTCAAATATGTTTGTTCAAACATCAAATACAATCATACATATGTCTATTTTAATCCTTATGGAATAGCCATTTGTATTTAAAAAATCAAGATCAATGATCAACATTTGATTGTACAGAAGATCCAATGGTGAGAAGTGATTAACAAGTTAATGCACATAGGTATATCAATGGCTCACATTCAATCATGGATTTGGATCTAACAACATGCAAGAAAGTCAAAATTTAGTGGATCTTAAGTACAAATATAAGGCTATCAAGTGGAACCAACTCAGGTAGATTTGATAGGTCAAGGATAGATATAAGGGCTTGCATGAACTCATACCTTGGAAATCGGATGGTGTGAGCAAAGGTCAATGAGTCAATGACATAATTTTATTTTAATAGCCAATTAAACAAGAGAAATCCTAGGACTTTTGATAGAGGTCCAAGGGGTAGATTTTCAACCCAGGCAAAGAAAATATAAAGGATCTAGATCTAGATAGGATCAATGTTAAACCAATATGACCAAGCATTACCAACAAAGCTCCATAGAGATAGAATAGGTCTTTTAGACCTAACAGAGATCAAAGGTCTTTATCTTATCATCAAAATAGGAACCAAGCATTGAACAGAGTGTCATTAATATAATGACTATAGGAAAACCAATAGTCTAAGATTGTTTTTCCATTTATATAATGAACCTATGATCTAGATATGGAGATAGAGCATATATGTGATTAATGCAAAGTGTCTCATCTTTCAGCATAGATCCATCATTGACAAAGTAGGTACTAAAAACCATTCATGGCATGGCTCTATTAGTTTTGAGGTTCAAGGATTTGATCCTCATGAATAGGTCAAGTGAGCTTAGGGTCCCAAAGTGGTGAGATGGTAGCTGGAGAATTAGTTAAGGCATTGATTCTGATCAAACAAACTTTGTCATCATGTAGAACAAAACCTTATCTTCTAGTGGGACCTCTTAGCCAATGAGAGGAGCTTAAGGATTATTGGATTAAATTGAGGTTCATGTATTGATCAAGGTTAGTTCATTGGAGGAAGCATGCACAAGGAAAGTGATTAATGAGTTGTCACCTCATGACTAGGATATTTTTTCCACTTTTCCATGCATTATTCCCATCTCTCTCTCTCCCCCTTTCTACTATATATAGAGGATTTTAAGACAAAAAAATGTATCTCTATGATCCCTCTCTTGAGAACAATTAGACTATGATAATATTGAGAATTCTTACCTCTTGGGATAAATAGAAGACTATGTTCAGATTTCAGTTTATTAGTCTAGTGTGTTCATGACAATTTGATTTGCATACGTGGTAGAACTCTCTCCCTTGTCAAGTCCTAGTCTCACCTAACAAGTAGATTATCTAGTTATGTAGGTCATGTTTAGTATTTAACATTATTTGATCAAAGCTAGAATATGAATAATTTAACTAGACTAGTGTCTTGCATCAGACCTCTCCATCACTTCCCTTAGCTTTTGATCACTTGGTTGAACTTCTGCATGATAAATATTTGGAGTCATAGATCTAGTCATTTGTTATATCCCATTAGTGTTTTTTAAGCTCAACTATGAGTGGATAAAAAATATTTTAGGAGCATCACTACCATTACCTTAGGTTTCCATTTTAGTTGTCCCTCCCTCGCCTTTTCACCCCAATAATCTATAGGTTTTAGTGAAAATGAGCTAAGTGATCCATCAGAGGAGTTAGCCTTGTTAAAAATCCTAGAGGTCTAACCCCATTATAGGATACCCACAGCCTAGGGTTAGTTCCATGTTGGACTAGGTTTGAGAGTAGGACCTGGACACTCCTAATTTTAGCTAGGGTGAAATCTATGTGTTTAACATGTTGATTAATGGAAAAATATCTAGAGGCTATTCATGTAGCCTAAAGTCCTCAAACTTCCAGGTGTATATGTAGACCCATTACAACTATATATCGATATGATTATTACATATAAACTTGAAATAACATATAAATGACACACACACACACACACACACACACACACACACACACACACACACACACACACACACACACACACACACACACACACACACACACACACACACACACACACACACATTACTTGGTTTGAATGTTATCCTCATGTCATCATTTTATTATTTCTTGACTGGGTTCTCATGCTTATTTTTTGTGTATCATCTATGTATTAGATGTTTTTGTTTTTCTTATAATGTTGGAATGTTTTAAGACCCCATTTTAAAAATTATTATGACTATGTGTTCATTATTTTTAAATACTATGTTTATAAAATAATAATTTTTATATGGTTCTTGGACATACATGCATGAGTGTCTAATTTTATAGGAACGATGGGTGTTCTCTTATGGATAAGATGAAAGTGTTGGTAAGAGACTGTGTGAGATTTGAGGAATCAACTATGTCTATGATGTCTATGTTTCTTTAGAACTAACTGTGAGCTTTTAAATATATGGATGAAGGTCATATTTATTTCTCGAGTTCATTGGAAAAATCCATTTTATTATTATATGTCTTAAAAGCCTTTGGTTGTGTTGTTAAATCATCCCATGTTGTTTACTTTCTAACATCCTTGTTATCCAATTATGAATATGCTGGTTTATCTGGGCATTATTATCTCGATTATGAATATTTTATTGTTTGGGTTTTGTTAAGTAATGTCTTAAAAACTCATAAGGTGTTGCATATTTATGTGGGTCCCTGATCATTCTGATTATTTTGGTGTTGTGCCATCCTAATTGAATATTGAACTCTACCATTTATATAGTGTTAATATTAGGCTTTAAGTCATGAATTGGTATTTGTTTTAGTTCTTGGGGTTTATAGTTTTGAACTATGGATTTGGAGGTTTCAAACCTTGCCTCTTTTATTTTTAACCAACTATGAAATTTCTTATCAAATGACTGTGTCACGGGTTTTTCATTATCAACTAGTTAGGGTTTATTTTTTTAAATACATATATATGTATATATGTAAGTATACACATATATAAGTAAATACATAGGTTTTATATATTTTATATAAATATATGTGGCTATGTCTCTTTTGAAGATTTTTGGTTAGTTATTATGGATTGTGTATGGTTGATGTTTCAACATGGTCTCTTTTATGATCTTAGATCATTTCAAATCGATATTTAGAACTCTTTTAATGGTAACTATGTCATTAATTTTTTGATATCAAACTAGTTTGAGTTTTATGTATTATATATATATATATATGTTTATATATACTAAATAATTCGGTGGTTGTGTTTTGGTCGATTGTGATAAAGTTATTTATAAAACTATTCAGGTGATTAAATTGATATACATATATATGGATATATATATCTAGTTATGTTGTTCGATTCATGTGACTATTTGTTTATTATGATTGGGATGTTTGGGTTTCTTCGTAATCCTTCATTTCAACCTTGGAATTTTGATCGGTCAAGTCTTGATTTTATTGGGTTTCACTTGAGTAGTTTTATTCATTATTGACTCAATTTTTTGATGTTTCTTTTCTTAATCAAATCCTTATGATTTTAGTGACTATGTCAAACTTAAAATATTTCACTATGTTGTGTGCTAAGGCATGGAGTCATAATTTATAATATGAGAATGTGATTTTTTAATACTTTGACTTGGATGTTTTAAGTTGGCTGGGTCAAATTTGACTAGTGATATTAAAGGCATAGTTTATTATTTTTGTTATGATTGAATTAACATGTATTAGTTAATTATTTGAAATGACATTTTTTTGAATTATTTGCTAGTTAAAATACATTTATTTTTATTCCTGGACTAGACCTGAATAGTTACAGGTATATATTATGGGTTTGGGTGATCATAGACCAATTGAGAAATTGGACGATGTCTAAGTAGGATAAAATTGGAAGATATATAAAGGATTATGATTAATCTATTATATAACATTTGATGGTCTAAGTTAACCATCCTCACCCATAATCTATACTTAGATGGTTTAATTATTCCCATCTCACCTTGGAATGAATGGGTTTTGTTGTATGTACCTTTTATTTTTTGTCTTTTGTTCAAAAATCAATGTGCTCAGAATTCATTACCTATTCCCGATTACTGCAACCATCATCTTAATGATGGTTGGGGTGGTGAGGGCCATCATGGAGGGCTCGTAGGGCTAGTGGGTTGGGTTTGTCCTGATCAACTGTATGTTCCACTCATTATTTTGATGACTTCATATGGAAGATGGTAAAAAATGTATTTCATGATTTGATTATTTATGAGCATGAATTTCTGATATAGATTATAGTTGTTCATTGTTAGTATAATGAGCTTATTTCCTGCTAATAGATGTTATGAATAGATTCTAGAAATTAAATATTGAAAGGATAAAATATATATTGATTGAAGTCATTATGTAGGTATCTTGTATTGTATTGGTATTTAAGTTAAAATTTTATTCTTCATGATCATAGTAAATAGGAGTTAATTGATTATACTACTAGATTTTATATGTTATAATAATCCATAAGTGGATTTAGATGAAATCAATTCTTAAAACTTATTGATTGATAAACTAATTCTCATAGCTCTAACACTCTAGTATGAGAATGATTTTTTCTAATTTTTCTAGATGTCAAATATAAACATCTTTAAGTATATTATTTCTAAATCTTAATAGAGAATCACTTAGATTTTTTATGTTAGATCTATTTCCAAAAATCTATTCCAATGAGAAGAAATTAAAATAGATATGATTTGTGTTCTTATAGAGGTTAACATTTATTTTATCTTGACATTCTATGGAAATGCAAATATGTAGATGTTTTATAGTTGTATAATTTAGAATGAATAGGTTTGATGGAAATAAGATAGAAGTTAATACTTGCTTTGAGTTTTGCCATTTCATGAAATGCATATGCATAGATAATTTAGTTGTTTAAATTCAAAATGAAATAAAATAGATTTGACATAGTAACTTAATCATTGATTTGGATAGCTTGTTAATCTCACTCATACACAGATGGTTGCATTTAGAACATCTAACCCTTGCAACAATGCATAAGATTGATAGCTGGACTATGAGAAAAATAAAATAAATGTTTCCTTTATCATTACAGACCTATTGGTTGTGTATAAGGTATGTTTTCCAATGATTATGTTGGATTATGAAATCTGAAAATAATTAAGAAAGCTTTATATTAATTAAATAAACAACTAATGTTTAAATAATTCTTATAATTCAATGAATGTTCATGTACAATGATTGCCTTATGTTATTTAATTAATTGGATGAATATATTTTATGAAACTATAATGTAATCTAAAAATGAGAAATAGTTATCATATCCTCTTAATAGTGCGAAAGCCATACTTAAGCTATTTTTCTAGCTTCCTTCCCATAAGCTGAACTTGATGGGCTAGTTGCCTCGACTGCCAACATAAATTTTTATAAGAGTTACTTAAGTGGAAAATTTTATTTGGATTCCACTCATCTTAAAACTTTAATGAAATTTATTTCTTATGTTTCTTTAATTCTGCTATTGTATGCTTACTATTTTAAAATTGCAATGAGTTCTTAACATCTTAATGTCTTTAAATTTTTTATTTATGAAACGATGTATGAAATAAAAAGTGTTCTTTATATAATGGATACTGTTGGGGATCAACCAACAATGGATTACACTTATGAAAGCAATCAATGCGGAAATAAATCAGATAGATAAGTAACTGAAATGATAAATAGCACAGAACAAGATATACAAGAAAACACCCTGAAAACTTGTATTAAAAACTCTTTACAATAGGAATACAAATGAAGAACTTTGTTCTTCCACACCTCTCTTAGATGCACACAAGATCTCTTACTAGATCTCTATTCCTCAAGAGCTCTCTCTCAAGTACAGTCCTTCAAACATTCACAATGTTCTACTAGTACTCAATTACACTCTCTCATTCATTCATCATCATACAATAGCTTAGAAGATCTCTCCTACATATAGAAAATAGGAAACTTAAGCATGCTCTTACAACAAACAGTTAAGCCTCTTCAACAAGGGCTCTAAAAATAACATTGCTAACAATAGAGACGCGAGCATGAGTCTACAACTCAAACTCATCATGCAAACACTCGCTTCTGTCCTCGGAAATCGCTTTCTGGACACGCAGGTAACCGACGTCGGTTCCTGCCTGTTCGCCTGTGACCGTCGCCGGCCGACCATACTGCCGACGTCGGCGCCTCTGAACTGCAACTGACCGACGTCGGTCGCTCCTGACCGACGCCGGCGTCTGTGTAGACCCGAACCTGTTTGTCTATGCTCCATGGTGAAGCTTTTAGCTCCACATACCTAACAATCTCCCACTTGGAGATAAACCAGCTGCACCAATACCTGTACAGCAAGATCTTCTAGCTCCTCCATCTTCAACTCAATCGTGAAGACCAACAGAAGTTGAATGAAGATTCAACTTCTCCTTAGTAACCGGCTTTGTTAGCATATCCGCAGGATTCATGTCTGTATGGATCTTCTCCAGCTTCAACTCACCATCTTCCAATACCTGCCGTATGAAGTGGTACCTTAGCTGTATGTGTTTGGTTCTAGAATGGAAAGCTGAGTTCTTAGCCAAATGGATTGCGCTTTGACTGTCACTATGCAATCTGCAACTCCCATGCTCCCTTCCAAGCTCTTCCATGAACCGTGTCATCCATATCATTTCCTTGCTAGCTTCTGTAGCTGCAATATATTCTGCTTCTGTAGTTGACAAGGCTACAACCTTCTGCAACTTAGAAATCCAACTAACTGTCGTTCCACCTACAGTAAAAACATAACCTGTGGTGCTCCTCCTGCCATCCAAATCCCCTGCCATATCTGAATCTACATAGCCATGTAGAGACGTATCTGAACCTCCATAGCATAAGTGTCTACTGCTGGTTCCTCTCAGATATCTAAGGATCCATTGTACTGCTTTCCAATGCTCCTTTCCTGGATTGGCCATATACCTGCTTACTACTCCCACTGCTTGGGCAATATCTGGTCTAGTACACACCATTGCATACATCAAACTTCCTACTGCGGAAGAATATGGAACCTTGTTCATGTACTCTACCTCATCATGTGAATTGGGACATTGTTCTTTACTTAACTTGAAATGTCCTGCCAAAGGTGTGCTTACCGGTTTCGCATCCTGCATGTTGAACCGTTTCAACACCTTGTCCACATAATCTTCTTGAGACAATATCAACCTGTGATTTTCTCTGTCTCTCTTAATGCTCATGCCAAGGATTTTCTTCGCTGCTCCCAAATCCTTCATGGCAAATGTTTGAGCTAACTTCTCCTTAAGCTCTGAGATGTCCTGCATGTGAGACCCTGCAACCAGCATGTCATCTACATACAACAATAGAATAATGTATCTACCGTTATCAAATCTCTTAAAATATACACAATGGTCTGATTGACATCTACTGAAACCATGCTCAGTCATAAACCTGTCAAATTTCAAGTACCATTGCCTTGGAGCTTGCTTGAGGCCATACAAGCTTTTCTTTAACCTGCACACTAGTTTCTCCTTACCCTTGACCTCGAAACCTTCTGGTTGTTCCATGTAAATTTCCTCATCTAAATCTCCATGAAGAAATGCTGTTTTAACATCTAGTTGCTCGAGATGCAAATCCTCAAAAGCAACCAAAGACAATACAACCCTTATAGAAGTCATCTTAACAGCTGGAGAAAAAATTTCGCCAAAGTCAATACCTGGATTTTGTGCAAAACCTTTTACAACCAATCTGGCCTTGTATCTCATCTGACCATCCTCGCCTTCCTTTAACCTGTAATTCCACCTGTTCTTCAGTGTTCTCTTACCAGCTGGCAATTCAACCAAATCCCATGTTTGGTTCTCTCTTAAGGACTCCATCTCCTCAAGCGTGCCATGCTCCCACTTACTCCTGGACTCCACCTGTAAAGCTTCTTCAAAACTTTCTGGTTCTCCACCATCGGTTAGCAATAAATAATATAAAGAAGGAGAGTATCTAATTTGAGGCTTACTTACCCTTTCAGACCTTCTGATTGGTGTCTTGGACTCGTTTTCAACAATCTGTCCATCCAAATTTTCTGACAGTGACCGACCTCGGCCACCTGTAGACCTGTTACTGGCCGACGCCGGTTCCTCCTGGCCGACGCCGGTGCCTGGTCTGCCGACGTCGGTCTCTGTATGACCGACATCGGTTTCTGTATTGCCGACGCCGGTGCCAAACCTGCCGACGTCGGTCTCTGTGTTTTCCTGTAAGTGATTATTTCTTTTTCCCGCGAGCTCATTTTGGACCATAACTTCGTCCAACTCATTATTGCTCTGCCCAGCTTGATCTAGCTTCCTTGTCTGATCACTGTACATCACTCTTTCGTTGAAAACAACATCACGGCTCCTGATTACCTTGTTAGTTCCTAGATTCCAAAATCTGAAACCAAAATCATCTGAGCCATAGCCTATAAACGTGCACCTCATAGACTTAGCATCAAGCTTTTTTCTATTTTCCTTATCTATGTGCACAAAGGCTTCACAACCAAAAACTTTGAGATATGAAAGATCAACCTTTTTACCTGTCCATGCCTCTTCTGGAATTCCACCATCCAGAGCTGTAGAGGGTCCTCTGTTGATCAGGTACACTGCGGTGTCAACTGCTTCTGCCCAAAACTCTAAGGGCAACCCTGCATGCAATCTCATACATCTAGCACGCTCCATAATAGTCCTGTTCATCCTTTCAGCAATACCATTCTGCTGAGGTGTCCTTGGAACCGTCCTTTGCCTACGGATCCCATTTATGTAACAATACAATTTGAACTTAAGACTGCAGAACTCACCACCATTATCGGATCTCAAGCACTTTAATCTTTTGCCTGTTTCATTCTCAACCATGGCTTTCCATATCTTAAAGGTCTCAAAAACATCAGATTTCTTTTTAATACAGTAGATCCATACCTTTCTTGTGGCGTCATCTATGAATGTAACATAGTACTGTGATCCGCCAATAGAGGCTACATGAGCCGGTCCCCACACGTCTGTGTGAACAAGCTGCAACTTCTGCCTTTTCTTAGTAGACCCAGTCTTTAGAAAACTAACCCTTTTCTGTTTTCCAAACACACAATGCTCACAAAATTCTAGATCCATACTTTTCAAATCTGAAAGCATACCTTTAGACTTCAGGATAGACATCCCCTTCTCACTCATGTGGCCAAGCCTTGAGTGCCACAGTTTAACATCCACATCTGAAGTAGATAAAACTGAAGGAGATTTGTTAGTAATACAATTACACAAATAGAGAGTACCTTCTCTCTTACCTCTGGCCATAACAAGTGCACCCTTGGTCACTTTCCAAGAATCTGCTATGAGAGTTACTATACAACCCTCATCACCAAGCTTACCTGCAGAAATCAGATTTCTCTTCAAACTAGGAACATGCATCACATCCCTCAACACCCATGTGTTGCCATTCTGCATCTTTAGCTGCACTTTACCTTTGCCAATAATCTTGCAAGGCTCATCATCCCCCAAGTATACTATTCCAAAATCTCCATGGACATAGTCACTGAAATATTCTCTGTTAGGGGTAGCATAGAAAGACGCACCAGAATCTAATACCCAAGATTCTATGTTATTATGCAAAGAGAAAATAAGAGCATCCTGTGCAATACCTGCAACCTTTGTCTCTTCCTTTCCTTCGTGCTGATTATCCTCCTTAGGCTTTGACCAGCAATCTCTGCTTATGTGCCCCAACTTTCCACAGTTCCAGCATTGTGGCCTTCTGCCATTCCTAGATTTGGATCTGCCTCTTCCCTTAGACTTAGATCTTGATCTCCTCTTGCTCCTTTCTTTTTGCCTTCCTCTGCTCTCGAAATTTAAAGCGTTCCCGGATGTCCCAGAAGTCTCTTCTGTGCTTTTCCTGCGTATTTCCTCATTCAAAATAACACTAACCACATCCTCTACTTTTAAAATATTCGAAGCAGAAGCAGTATTAGAAACTGCCATTACCAAGCCATGCCAGCTTTCAGGCAAAGAACATAAAATTAAAAGAGCCTTTATTTCATCTTCAAATGAAATATTAACAGAACTTAACTGATTAACAATACCATGGAAATCATTCAGGTGATTAGAAACAGATCCACCTTCTTGCATATGCAAATTAAATAACTGCTTCATCAAATATACCTTGTTTGAAGCGGAGGGTTTTTCATATAGATTTGCTAACGTGGTCATTAACTCTACCGTAGTTTTTGCCTGTGACAAATTGGATATCACAGTGGAGGCCAGACTCAGTCTTATGGAACCAAGAGCCTTTCTGTCAAGAACTTCCCATTCTTCGTCCTCCATGTCCTTGGGCTTCTTTGCTATCCCACCTAACGGTAAGTAAAGATCCTTCTGATACAGATAGTCCTCTATCTGCATTCTCCAGTGCTGATAGTTCTTGCCATTAAACTTTTCCATTCTCAACTTACTTTCCTCTGCCATTGCTTCTCCCACTCAAACAGAAATCCCTGTGAGCAACCTGTAATCCGAACACACTACACAGATCTGAACCACCTGTTAGTGAACCTGAGCTCTGATACCACTTGTTGGGGATCAACCAACAATGGATTACACTTATGAAAGCAATCAATGCGGAAATAAATCAAATAGATAAGTAACTGAAATGATAAATAGCACAGAACAAGATATACAAGAAAACACCCTGAAAACTTGTATTAAAAACTCTTTACAATAGGAATACAAATGAAGAACTTTGTTCTTCCACACCTCTCTCAGATGCACACAAGATCTCTTACTAGATCTCTATTCCTCAAGAGCTCTCTCTCAAGTACAGTCCTTCAAACATTCACAATGTTCTACTAGTACTCAATTACACTCTCTCATTCATTCATCATCATACAATAGCTTAGAAGATCTCTCCTACATATAGAAAATAGGAAACTTAAGCATGCTCTTACAACAAACAGTTAAGCCTCTTCAATAAGGGCTCTAAAAATAACATTGCTAACAATAGAGACGCGAGCATGAGTCTACAACTCAAACTCATCATGCAAACACTCGCTTCTGTCCTCGAAAATCGCTTTCTGGACACGCAGGTAACCGACGTCGGTTCCTGCCTGTTCGCCTGTGACCGTCGCCGGCCGACCATACTGCCGACGTCGGCGCCTCTGAACTGCAATTGACCGACGTCGGTCGCTCCTGACCGACGCCGGCGTCTGTGTAGACCCGAACCTGTTTGTCTATGCTCCATGGTGAAGCTTTTAGCTCCACATACCTAACAGATACCTTATTTAAATTCAGTATTATTGATTTCGTAAATTATTATTTTATATAGAAAGCTCAAAATTATTGCTTTTATATAGCATTGGCTATGCCAATTTAAAATAGTTGTATAAACTATAGAGTGATAATGTTGATTGTATAAACATTCATGTTTGATGTGAATGATGTACGAATAGTGAAAGGACCTTAAAGGCTTTAAGGTATTGTAACTTGATTGGTAGCACTATAGAATGTTGTACTTAATCTATTTTTCACTTATGCTTCAATAATTACTTAAAATTTGCATGTGTTGAATTAAATTTGTTTGCTGATTTTCAAGTGATTATTTAGATTATATACTATGTATTTTGACTTAAACACATGAATGACCTAAATGATAACTTAAAATTATGAAATCCATCCTTCTCAATCAAACCAATCCTTTAACTTAATCATCCTCAAAAAATGACTGAAACCCATTGAAGAAAGTGAGATATTTACCTAGGATTAAGGACCTAGAAATGGTCCTATGTGGAAGTATGAGTGCCACTTATGGTATTCAAAACTTATCAATGTATGTATACATTGATATACCCTAAATTAAATAATCTTTATAAACAACAACTAGCTTCCCCATAGTGACCTTTATATGTGTTTATCTCTAACGAATTATCTCAGTTTCTCCTCCTTCGGTTCTAGTCATGTATGCGCATAGTGCATCGTTGATTTAATAAGTATTGTAGTAGGCCTAACACATGATAAAAATTAATTTGATATATGATTCTATTTTTTTTGAGTTGTTTCATCTGGTATCAGAGCAGTGTTTTACTCTAGGGAACTCTCATTCCTACTCTAGGGAACTCTGAGAATGAGAATTTTTATTTTTAACTATTGTAATCTTCTAAGTTATCACTTATGATTTCTTAAGATGGTTAGAATGCATTCAAGTGGATGTCATCAAGAACTATGGGAATGAGAATTTTTACTTTGATGGAGATATCTAGGGAACTCTATGAATGAGAATTTTTACTCTTAACTATTGTAATCAAGAACAAGATTTGAACAATCTTGAAGAGATATCCCAAGAGGAAGTACCTAGACTAGAAATGGGACAAGTAGAAGGACCTATAATTTAAGAACCACCTTTGACCCAATCATCAAGGAGATGAATAAGCTTCTTCTACCTACCTTTTTAGGTGAGGAATCAGGTGATGTAACTAATGACTAGTTAGTATACTTACAAAAATACTTTAATTTTCATAATATGCCTTCCAATGTGAAAGCCATAGTAGCGACCTATCAACTAGTAGGACTACAACATTATGGTGGAACCACCTTTATGCTATTGAAGGGTATCAACCTTTAAATTTATCTTGGTCCATTTTTGAGACTTAATTCTATAAAAGGTACTTGAATACAAATTATAAGGAGCATAGAATCACTAATTTTTAGTTCTTAAATCAAGATAACATGTCTGTTGCCGAATATGAAAATAAATTATTGAACTTGCTGCATCATGTGAACTATATGCATGAAAAGTAAACTAGTATTACAAAGTTCAAGGAAACTAATAATCAATATATAGGGCTAAGGAGAAGGAAAAGTCTTACTAAAAGGCAAGACAAGAATTCAAGTCAAATAGATAGCAATCTAAGACCACGAACCTTTATCCCATGAACAAGAACTTCATAAAATCTAATTCTAACCACAAATTTTTATGAGGTAATAAGAATTATAGTAGATTTTCAAATTAGAACATAAATTTCAAGTCTTATGGACCTTCTAAATCTGGTTCTTACAAGAAGGAACAACATCAAAACAACTCATATGGACCAACCACGAGTGTTAACACTATTCTAGTAGCATCCTCTAGACCAATTATATGCTAGAAATATGGTGATAATCATTAAAAAAAATATTATCCTAAACTATAATCAGGCCAAACAATAAACCATAAGATATATGATCTTGTTGATAACTGTAATGCTAACTTATACACCCTCTTATTGAGACTCAATGTATAATTAATGGTTTTCATTTAACTATATTTATTGATTTTGGTGCAATAGATTATTATATTTCTCCTTTTACTACTAAAAAATGTAATAATAAACTAATCTTGGTAAACTAAGGTTAGGAAGTGGAGTTCGGTAATGGCAAGAAAGTGTCTATTCTTGAATGCTTGAAACAAGTAGAGTTGGATCTTGGTGTTTTTAAGACCAAGTTAAATTTATTTATCATGACTTTAGGGTCTTATGATCTCATCCTTAGGATGGATTGGTTTCATGAACATCAATCCACACTTGATTATGTGGGTAAAAGAGTGTGATGTACCAATGACCATGGCCAAATTATAGAATTACAAGGCATGAAAGGGTCCTTAAGATGTAAAACAATTTTAGATCTATAACTAAAAAGAGATAATAGGAAGGGTTGTAAGCTACATGCAATCCAAATATAAGAAATATCCAATGAAAGAGAGTTGAAACATGTATATTTTCCTATTTTAAGAGAGTTTATGGATGCCTTTCTTGAAAATTTGCCTAGGTTGCCACCCAAGTCAGAATTTGATTTCTCTATTGATGTCATACTTGGATCTACCCATGTATCTAAGGCACTTTACCATATGAATGTGGATAATCTAAAATAATTAAAAGTTTAGCTAAAAGAAATTTTAGATAGTGGAAGCATATAGCCAAGTGTGTCTCCTTGGGGTGCTCTGGTAGTCTTTATGAAAAAGGATGTTACTCTAAGGCTTTACTTTTATTACTACATGTTGAATAAGGTAACAATAAAAAACAACTATCCTTTACATATAATTGATGATTTGTTTGACCAAATGAAGGTTGTTGCAGTATTTTCTAAGATTGACTTGAGGTCTAGTTACCATTAGCTATGCATCAAGTAGACATTCATAAAACTGCCTTTGGACCCTGTTATGGACAAAATAAATTTACAGTTCTACCTTTTAGCTTAATCAATGCACCTGTAACCTTCATAAACCTTATGAACAATATATTTAGAGATTACTTGGATAAATTTGTGCTAGTTTTTCTTGATGATATTCTAATTTACTCTAAAAATGAGGCTAAACATGATCAACACCTTTATCTAGTCTTGCAAAGACTAATTTAGCATAAAATTTATAAAAAATTATCTAAATTTGCATTCTATGAATTTGAAATTCATTATTTAGGACATATTATTTATAAAAGAGGCATTTCTATTGACCCTACCAAGATTCAAACTATCCAAGATTGGCCTATTCCTTCTAATGTGCATAAAGTGTGTAGCTTCATGGGGTTTGCTAGTTATTACCGATGCTTTGTTGAAATTTTTTATAGTCTAGCCTATCCCATCACTTCCTTATAACACAAAGGAAAAAATTTTGAATGGACTCCTCAGTGTGAGGAGGGTTTTATTAACTTGAGAAGACTGCTTACTATAGTTCTTATTTTGATCATACCAGACCTAAATGGTAACTTTGAAGTTTGGGTTGATGCTTCCAAAGAAGGTTATGGAGGTATCTTGACTCAATATGGCAATGTTATGGCTTATTAGTCACACAAATTAAAGGATCATAAAAATAGTTATCTTACACATGACATGAAACTTGTTACCATTATCCATACACTTAAGCAATGTAAACACTTCTTGTTGGGAAAGCCTTTTCAAGTATAATTTGATCATAGAAGTCTTAAGTATTTTTTCTCTTAATAAGATCTAAATGCATACCAGTGTAGGTGGCTAGAATTTTTGATTAATTTTGACATAAATATATCATATGTCAAAGACAAGGAGAACCGTGTGGCTAATGCACTCAACAGATGGACATACCTTACTACCTTGTTGGTATTACAAGGAAATTTTAGAAGTGATATTTTGGAACAATAGCTTGTTGATGTATTCTACCATGAAGTAAGAGCAAGTTTGGCTAATGAGTTAGTAAGAAAAATATTTGATACATTTTCTATTATAATAGATGGCTTGACTAGGCATAAAGGCAAAATTTATGTCCCTGAGATGGGTAAATTGAGAAATTTTATACTAAATAAAGTGCATACAACACCTTACTATGATCATCTAGGTCTTACAAAAATTATGTATGAGCTAAAAAATCTCTATTTTTGACCTAAGATGAAGCATGATGTCATTGAATTTATAGAAAAATGATTGGAATGCCAATAGGTTAAGGCTGATCATTACCATTTAGGAGGGTTTTTGTACCCTCATGATATTACAAAAGATAAGTGGGTTGTAGTCTCACTTGATTTTATTGTAGGGCTAGCAAAATCACTCAACAAGCATGATATAATTCTGGTAGTGATTGATAAAGAAATTAAAGTTGGCCATTTTATTGCTATGAATTTAACAAATGATGCATCTATATTTGTAGAATGTTTTGTGATGGAAGTGGTAAGACTCTATGGTATACCTGAAGTGATCATATTAGATCAAGATAAATTATTTACTTTAAGGTTTTAAATACTTTAACTACAACCTTTGGAATAAATTTGAATTTTAGCTCTTCTATAATCCAGAAATAGATGGGCAAACATAAAAACTCAACCAAATGATTGAAGATATATTACGCATGCACGTAATGGATCAACAAATGAATTTAGAGGATTACCTTTATCTAGTTAAATTTGCTTATAATAACTCATATCATTCAGCTATTAATATGGCCCTATTTGAAGACTAATATGGATGCAAGTGAAAAACACTTATTGGTTGGGATAAATTAGAAAATAGGGTAGTTAATGGGCCTAATTTTCTGCTGGAATATGACAAACAGATGGAAATAATAAGGCAAAATTTAAAAATAGTTTTGGATATGCAAAAAAGCTATACAGACCTTAAGATAACTCCATAGGAATTCAACATAAGAAACAAAGTTTTTTGCATGGTAGACCATAGAAAAGTTATATTAAGTTTGGCAAGGCTCTCAAGTTGGTACCATGATTTGTCAGGCCTTTCGACGTAGTGGAATGATTAGTTTTGGTGCTTACTGGTTGACACTTTTTCCTTCTCTTTCAAGGATTCATGATGTTTTTCATGTTTGATTATTCAAAAAGTATATATCTGATCCATCTCATGTTTTGGATTGGACTCATTTATAGGTCGTGGAAGAGGAAAATATTTAGTTAGAAATAGTGAGAATCCTAGACCATTGTAGCATTAAGTTACGTAATAGAGACATACAACAAGTTTTGGTGCAATGGGACCCTATTAGCAAAATAAGCACCACTTGGGAAGATGCTCATATTTTTAAACAATATTATGCATGGATTTTTAATTAAGTCACCGAGATGGCTCCCTTCTAAGAGGGGGAGGATGTTACAATTCCATATTTTCACTGCATATATTTTGTTGTTACTACATTGACATTATGATGTTAGACTAGTTTTAATTATTATCTAGATGGATTATTATGGTACTTGTTTTAGTTGTGTTGGTTGCATACTTATTTTGTGATTGTTATGGAATTAGTATTTCTACTGATGATGATTTTATAATCTATATTGATTATCGATTTATGACATAATATGTTTATGCCATTTTGGTGGTTGTAGGTCTTATCTATGAGCTAGACATGTAATGGAGGTTATAATCATGGAACAATGATTTTTGAGCATGTCAGTATGACTAATAGGTATACTATTATTTGATTATCCTTTAAATAATTTGATTTGGTCATTATATTTTTTAATATGTTTTTTGGCTGTGATCCTTATGTTTTAATTATTATTATACCTTATCGATTCCAATATGAGTCATTATTTATCATTATTTATCATTATTTTTTGTTATTTATTTTTTAGTTTATAGCCTTTCCTATACATGTAGCTTCATTCTCTATTCCTGTAGGCTTTTTGAATCACTTTTGTTCTCTATTAGAACCTATTAACCTATTCAATTTGCACCTAAATCTAACTAAACCACTTAGACCTAACCCCCTTGGAATCCCATGCCACCCCCATGCTACCTTAACCCCCTTCGACCTAGTATTATTATCTAAGGATAATGGCATATTGTTAACGACTAATATAGTCATGGTTTGATTTAAATGTGGTTTAAATTCTTTGATACTATTTTAAAATCACATCAACTTAGGTCGATGGTCTAGATGAAAATGCACTAAGCCTCATTTAATAAGTTAGGTGGTAAAGGTTTCAAGGATATGCAATTTATTTTTGTTAATCCTTTTTTTATTAACACATCCTCTTTTTTATTATATGGGGTGGATGCTTTGTCACTAAGTCTTCCAAACTCATCATTAATGTCAAGGTTGGTGGGATTGCCTAGGGATATGGTGGGTTTCTCTCTCTCCTTTCAAAATTCAAAGAAAATTGATTGGGGGTATGTGGAAATGAACGAGAAAGAATGGGGAGGGTGGATGGAAAACAAAATGCTAAGAAGATGGGAAATTTTAATTACAAATAGTAAATGGTTCATTTGGTTTCAATGGTGAGCTAGTTAGTTTGGAGAAAGAACATCTATGTGTGATGATTCTTAGAGCTTTTCATCCTTTTATGGAATTCTCTACATGTTTACAAGTAAGTTTTTGGTTTTGCATGGGTTGATTTTATGACTATGTTGATTAATGGAAAAATATATATAGGCTACATATGTAGCTAGAAGTCTTCAAAATTTTGGGTGCATACATAGACCCATTATAACTATATATCGATAGGGTTATTGCATATAAAATTGTAATAACATATACATACATACATACATACATACATACATACATACATACATACATACATACATACATACATACATACATATATATATATATATATATATATATATATATATATATATATATATATATATATATATATATTACCTTGTTTGAATGTTATCTTTATGCTGTCATTTTATTATTTTTGGACTAGGTTCTCATGCTTATTTTTCCTGTATCATCTGCATATTAGATAGTTATGTTTCTCTTATAATGTTAGAATGTTGTAATAACATGTATTTTTAATTATTATGATTGTGCGTTCATTTTTTTTAAAGACTATGTTTATAAAAGAATAATTTTTATATGGTTCTCAGACATACATGCATGAGTGTCTAAGTTTATAGGAACCATGGGTGTTCTCTTATGGATAAGATGAAACTATTGGTAAGAGACTGTATGGGATTTGAGGAATCAATTATGTGTCTATGATGATTGTGTTTCTTTGGAACCAATTGTGCCCTTTTAAATATATAGATGAAGGTCATATTTACTTCCTAAGTTCATTGGAAAAATCCATTTTAGTGTTCTATATCTTAAAAGCCTTTGGTTGTGTTATTAAATCATCCCATGTTATTTACTTTCTAACGTCCTTGTTATTCGATTATGAATATGTTGGTTTCTCTGGGTGTTATTATCTAGGTTATGAATATTTTTCTATTTGGGTTTTGTCACATGATGTCTTAACTATTTCATACGGTGCTACATATTTATGTGGGTCCTTGATCATTTCAGTTATTTTGGCATTGTGCCACCCCTGATTAAATATTGAACTCTACCATTTATATAGTGTTATTATTAGGTTGTAAGATGTGACTTGGTATTTGTTTTGGTTTTTGGGGTTTATAGTTTTAAATTGTGGATTTGGAGGTTTTAAACATTGCCTCCTTTATTTTGAACTGACTATGAAATTTCTTTTCAAATGATCGTGTCGCAGGTTTTTCATTATCAATTAATTAGGATTTATTTTTGTATATATATATATATATATATACATATATATATATATATACACACACACATACATACATACATACATACATATATATATATGTATATGTATATGTATATATACATATACATATACATATATATATGTATATATGTATATGTATATGTATATATACATATATATATGTATATGTATATATATATATGTATATATATATATATATATGTATATATATATATATATACATATATATATATATATATATATATATATATATATATATATATATATATATAAGTACACACACACATATGTATATACATAGGTTTTATATATTCTATATAAATATATGCAATTATGTCTCTTTTGCAGATTCTGGGTTAGTTATTATGGACCATGTATGGTTGATGTTTCAAGCATGGTCTCTTTTATGATCTTAGATCATTTCAAATTGATATTTAGAACTCTTTTAATGGTAACCATGTCATTAGTTTTTTTTTAATCAAACTACTTTGAGTTATATATATATATATATATATATATATATATATATATATATAGTTATGATATTTGATTTATGTGGCTATGTGTTTATTATGATTGGGTGTTTGGGTTTCATCATAATCCTTCATTTCGACCTTGGGATTTTGATCGGTCAAGTCTTGACTTTATTGGGTTTCACTTGAGTAGTTTTAATCAATTTTGACTCAGTTTGTTGACGTTTGTTTCTTAATCTAGTCCTTATGATTTTAGTGACTATGTCAAACTTAAAATATTTCACTATGTTATGTGTTGAGGTGTGGAGTGATAATTTATAATATGAAAATGTGATTGTTTAATACTTTGACTTGGATGTTTTAAGTTGGCTGGGTTGAATTTTACCTCTGATATTAAAGGGATAGTTTATTATTTATGTTATTATTTAATTAATATGTATTAGTTAATAAATTTGAATGATGACTTTTTTGAATTATTTGTTGGTTAGAATACATGCATTTTCATTCCTGAACTAGACTTAAATAATTAGATGTATATATTATGGGTTTGGATGTATATATTATCAATTAATTAGGATTTATTTTTGTATATATACATATACATACATACATATATGTATATGTATATGTATATATACATATATATATATATATGTATATATACATATACATATACATATATATATATGTATATATGTATATGTATATATACATATATATATATGTATATATATATATGTATATGTATATGTATATATACATATATATATATATATATATATATATATATATATATAAGTACACACACACACACATATGTATATACATAGGTTTTATATATATGTATATATACATATATATATACATATACATATATATATGTATATATACATATACATATACATATATATATATGTATATATATATGTATATATGTATATATGTATATGTATATATACATATATATATATATATGTATATATATATATATATGTATATGTATATGTATATATATATATATACATACATATATATATATATATATATACATATATATATATATATATATATATATACATATATATATATATATATATATATATATATATATATATATATATATATATATATATATATATATATAAAAGTACACACACACACATATGTATATACATAGGTTTTATATATTCTATATAAATATATGCAATTATGTCTCTTTTGCAGATTCTGGGTTAGTTATTATGGACCATGTATGGTTGATGTTTCAAGCATGGTCTCTTTTATGATCTTAGATCATTTCAAATTGATATTTAGAACTCTTTTAATGGTAACCATGTCATTAGTTTTTTTTTAATCAAACTACTTTGAGTTATATAGTTATGATATTTGATTTATGTGGCTATGTGTTTATTATGATTGGGTGTTTGGGTTTCATCATAATCCTTCATTTCGACCTTGGGATTTTGATCGGTCAAGTCTTGACTTTATTGGGTTTCACTTGAGTAGTTTTAATCAATTTTGACTCAATTTGTTGACATTTGTTTCTTAATCTAGTCCTTATGATTTTAGTGACTATGTCAAACTTAAAATATTTCACTATGTTATGTGTTGAGGTGTGGAGTGATAATTTATAATATGAAAATGTGATTGTTTAATACTTTGACTTGGATGTTTTAAGTTGGCTGGGTTGAATTTTACCTCTGATATTAAAGGGATAGTTTATTATTTATGTTATTATTTAATTAATATGTATTAGTTAATAAATTTGAATGATGACTTTTTTGAATTATTTGTTGGTTAGAATACATGCATTTTCATTCCTGAACTAGACTTAAATAATTAGATGTATATATTATGGGTTTGGATGATCATAAACTGATCGAGAAATTGGGTGGGGTCCAAGTAGGATAAATTTGAAAGATATATAATATATTAGGATTAATCCATTCTATAATATTCGATGGTCTAAATTAACCATCCTCACTCATAATCTATACTTAGATGGTTTATTATTTCCATCTCGCCTTAGAATGAATGGATTTTGTTGTATGTGCCTTTTGGTTATTGTGTCTTTTATTCAGAAATAAATATGCTCAAAATTCATTACTTATTCTTTGTTATCAAAACCATCATCTTGTTGATGGTTGGGGTGGTGAGGGCCACCGATGGAGGGCTCATAGGGCTGGTGGGGTGGGTTTATCCTGATCAGTTGGTTTGTGTTTGACTCTTTATTTTAATGAATTCGTATGGAAGATGGTAACAAATGTATTTCATGATTTGATTATTTATGAGCATGAATTGATGATATAGATTATAGTTGTTCATTATTAGTATAATGAACTTGTTACCCACTAATAGATGCTATGAGTAGATTTTGGAAATGAAATATTGAAAGGATAAAATAGATATTGGTTGAAGTCATTATGCAGGTATCTTGTATTGTATTGGTATTTAAGTTAAAATTTTATTCTTCATGATCATTGTAAAAAAAAATTGATTGATTATGCTACTAGCTTTTATATGTTATAACAATCCATCAGTGGATTTAGATGAAATCAATTCCTAACGCTTAATCATTGATTTACTAATTTGTGTATCTCTAACATTCCAATATGATAATGATTTTGTCCAATTTTTTTAGATTTTAAATATAAACATCTTTAAGTATATTATTTCTAAATCTTAATAGAGAATCACTTAGATTTTTTTTTGTTAGATCTATTTTCAAAAATCTATTCCAATTAGAAGAAATTAAAATAACTATGATTTGTGTTCTTGTAGAGGTTAACATTTATTTCAGCTTCTCGTTCTATGAAAAAGCAAATATGTAGATGTTTTACAGTTGTATAATTCAGAATGAATAGGTTTGAAGGAAATAAGATAGAAGTTAATAATTGATTTGAGTTTTTCCATATCATGAAATACATATACATATATACTTTAGTTGTTTAAATTTAGAATGAAATAAAATAGAAGTGGTGTAGTAACTTAATCATTGATTTGGATAACTTGTTAATCTCACTCATACGCATATAGTTGTATTTGGAACATCTAACCCTTGTAGAAATGCATAAGCTTGATAGATAGACTATGAGAAAAATAAAATAAATGCTTCCTCTATCATTATAGACCTATTGGTTGCATGCAAGGTATGTTTTCCAATGATTATGTTGGATTATGAAATCTGAAAGTAATTAGGAAATCTTTATATTAATTGAATAAAGAACTAATGTTTAAATATTTTTTATAATTCAATGAATGTTCATGTACAATGCTTGCCTTGTATTATTTACTTAATTAAATGAATACATTTTATGAAACTATAATGTAATCCAAAAATGATAAATAGTTATCATATCCTCTCAATAGTGTGAAATCCATACTTATGTTGTTTCTTTAGCTTCCTTCCCATAAGATGAACTTGTTGGGTTGGTTGCCTCAACTGCAAATAGAAATATTTATAAGAGTTCCTTAAGTGGAACCTTTTATTTGAGTTTCACTCATCTTGAAACTCGAATGAAATTTGTTGCTTATGTTGCTTAAATTTTGTTATTGTATGCTTGCTAGTTTCAAATTGCAATGAGTTCTTAACATCTTAATGTCTTTAAAGTATTCATTTATGAAATGATGTATGAAATGAAAAGTGTTCTTTATACAATGGATACATGATTTGAATTCACTATTACTAATTTCATAAGTTATTATTTTATATTGAAAGCTCAAAATTATTGTTTGTATATAGCATTGGCTATGCCAATTTAAAATAGTTGTATAAACTATATAGTGATAATTTTGATTGTAGAAACATCCATAATTGATATGAATGATGTATGAATAGTGAAAGGACCTTAAAGGATGTAAGGTATTGTAACCTGGTTAATAGCACTAAAGAATGTTGTACTTAATCTATTTTTCACTTATGCTTCAATAATTACTTAAAATTTGCAAGTGTTGAATTAAATAAATTTATTTATTTTCAAGTGTTTGTTGAGATTATATAACAAGTATTTTCATTTAAACACATGAATGACCTAAATCATAACTTAAGAGCAATAAATCTATCCTTCTCAATTAAACCAACCCTTTAACTTAATCATCCTTGAATGGAACTGAAACCCATTGAGGAGAGTGATGTATTTACTTAAGTTTAAGGACCTAGAAAAGGTTGTATGTGAAAGAATGAGTACCACTTATGATGCTCAAGACTTATCAATGTATGCATACATTGATACACCCTGAATTCCATAATATTTATAAATAATAAATAACTTCCCCATAGTATCCTTTATATGTATTTAACTCTAGTGAATACCTTAGTTTTCCCTCCTTCGGTTCCAATTGTGTATGCGAATAGTATGTCATTGTGTTAGCAAGTCTTGTATGAGGCCTAACACATGACCAAAATGTACTTTTATATATGATTCCAATTTTTGTTTGGGTTGTTTCAATAATATTTATGTGCATTTGATACAATTTAAAATATAGAAATAAGCACTCTATTTCTAGATCCAAGGTCTCTACACATGAGCTAGGATGATGTATATATCCTTTTTATCTCAACAAACTAAGACTTGAATAAGGTCATAATAATAGATTATGCATATACTTGGATAATCGAGTAAGGATCTACAATAACCTAGACCTAGTAGAGGGTAATATACACTCAAATTCCAAGAGGAAAGGGTTCCAAAGCCTAATCCTATGACACGGGATATAAATTTTACTAGGGATCAATGATGCATAAGTGATTCTAGTAATGATTGTAAATGTGTAAGTAAATTAAATTATGGTAAGTGGTTGTATATAAGGTAAGGTGCAATGGTAAACCAAATGGGGGTCTATACAACCTAAGGTTATAATGGGTAATCTAAGAAACCATACACACACACACACACACACACACAAGCTTATTCAATATAAGGGAGAGAATAAGTAAGGATACACACATATATCCAAAAAATAAAAAATTAACTATCGTATCCTAGTTGTATGCCTCTAGAATTTAGCGTTGCATATTTGAAAATATGGCAAACAAAGATGATGAAATTTAGTTATGTCACTATAACTGGGGAAGGGTTTAACATCTAGATGGACTTAACACAAATAATGACCAGAAGGCACTGACAAAGGGTATGGTTAGTTCCCTACTACTTTTGGATCTTCTTGAACCAAAGTGAGAGGACCTATGAGTTAGCTTGGTCATAATGATGAATACTATAGTTTAATCTCTAGGGGATTATTAACACACATATAGATATGATCAAAACATAGCCTAACTTGCACAATCCATTTGATAAGAGTTATCACATAAATAGATAAAATGCTTTTAAATCAAATACAAGCTAATAAAGACAAATGGAATGTGATTGTAATCTTCATTTCTATAGAAACTATTGAGAAATAAGAGCCAAATGGAAAATTACAATGCTAATCTTCAAGGATTAATCATAATGCATTTCAAATCTACAATACTTATGCATCTGTAATCAAATAACATGTAAAATCTTCAACATCATGTATCACTTATAGGAGTAGGATAGGGAAGATGAGTTAGGTATATTTAAAATAAATGTGGTGGATTTCAACACTAGGAATTCCTTATATTTCCATGCTATCATTCATTCCATGATGTAAAAGACTTAAATAAAAGATAAATAAAACTATCAATAATGATTTTCATTCATTGATAACAATTCAATGCAAGCATTCAAATGATCCTTGAAATCTCCAAAAGCATATACAACAAGTAAATTTTCAAATACCTTTCCCTTTCAATTCCATAAATCCTGGATATCCTTAAAATAATATGAATAAAACATTCCCAAATCACAATGTAGAAAGGAATATATAATCAAGATTCATGCCCATAATGACTACCATTAAGAGACATAAAACTTGATACCCAATCAATAATGCACGAAGAATGTGCTATCACACTTAATTGACAAGAAAGAGTAGAATTCATAGATAATTTCCATTAATTTGAAATTAAATTAATATACATCAATGTTCATAACGCTAACATTGTGAAAAGCATAGTGGATTCGCTCTAAAATAGGAGATATACATAAATGCTCTTAGTTTTTGATAATAATTGTAAAGATGCAATCAAATTAGCAATAGAATTCAATACATAACAAGAATTCCTACAAATTAAAAATCCCCAATAGAGAGGACATGTCCTCTTTACTTATAAAATTTTTCTCACAAGAACCATTATGATTCTAGTGATTTAGTTATCCATGTGATGATGAAATTTCATCTGCTTGACTAGAATTTTGATGAATTTGAGCTTAAGGGAGAATATTATTCCTTAGTTAAAATAAATTTTGTCTTTATGTGCAATAGTTTTGTCTTGTTCTTCAACAATTCATTTGTCCACCTGAATTGATAATGACATGCCGGCTAGTGATTTGATTACCGCTTTCCAAGAACATTATCAAAACCTTCCCTTTTTGTTATATTAATAGGTGTTATTAAAGGCTTCTCCTGTAAAAATATTTTTTGCCTCTTGGTTCCTTTCTTGGGCTGAGATGAGCCCTCACCAAGTGCCTTTATACTCCCCCTCTTATAAGTTTGTTGAGGTGGTGTCACTAAAGGAGCAACTGGTTAGACTATTATTTGAGCCACTAGATGTACACTTTGGAGTGGTTGAGTCCTAGAAATAGTAACCCCTACAAAATTAAACTTTTCTAAATATTAATTGATATCTACCAGCTGTGAGAGAGAGACACTGGTCTTGCTAGTGGCAACAGTTAGTGTACCCACATCCTTGTTAGTCAAAGGCTTTTTAAAATCATTAGTGGAAGTTTTATTTTCTAAATTAACTTTATCAAAACCCATTTCAAATCCTCATAACCTCATTTTTGTTTGTTATAATTACTAACCCTACATTCCCATTATTCATACCATCATCATCAACTTCATTTTTATTCTTTGAAAGTCTAAACTCTAAAATTCTGTCATCTCTTTCCACCACAACAACTTCACTTTTATATATTGAAATCATATGTTCTACACTCCCATTTTTCCCTTTGTGCACATAAGCTACATTTATTTTCCTTCAAAGCCTCTTTTCCACATCCTCACTTTCCTCCAATAAAAGTCTTTCACCCACATTAGCCTCATGTTTCCCCACTAAAAGCTTCTCATCCACGTCACCTTAATTATTCTCTAAAAACCCAATATATACACTTTTATAATCCTTCTAGTCATGCACATTAGTCTCATTCAGATTTTTACTCTAAATCCCAAATTCTATGCTCACCCCATCTTTCATGTCAGTGAAATTTGAATGCAAGTTGGAGATGAATAACATGACATAGCTTTTATTTCCTTTTTACTTTTAGGGTCACCATTAAATATGATGATGACATCTATACCATTTTATCTCCATCACATTTTTGGGCCTCACCTATACTTTTTCACCCATTGCACCATAGTGATACAAAAGTGCAAAACTTCCTCACATCTCTGAACTTAATTATTAAATCAACCCCATTTGAAAATTTCCTTGCAATCAGGCCTCAGACATCCACATGAACTTTGACCCAATAAATTAGCATTTTTTTAAACACCCGAGGCTTCCTTTGATGACACATGTCCTTAGCTTTAGAATTTCACTTGCACTTTGCAAAATTGCATGAGACAAGCTATAATGTAACATTGTAATTTCCTCCTTAAGCCCCCAAATTCTATTATTTTGCAAAGGAAATTTTAGACTGAGTATTTTTGACACTTAGTCATTTTATACTCTTCATGAATCAATTCTACCATGGATCCTACTCTAAAATAATGCCAAAAAACTTGAAAATGTTAAGTACTTGTGAAATAAAATCTTACGAGGTTTACACAACACAATTACAAAAGCAAGATTTTGTTCTTGATAAACATTTATTATAGACTTTATTTAGGGGGAAATAGTTATACTTCCAAACATTCACTTTTTGGGAAAGGGCACAAATTGATTGGATCAGATTTGGGCATTAACACTGGCTCTTGCTCAAGGATGCACACCCCTTGCAGGTGTATAAACAATTCCAAAAAATAAGACTAAATGCCTATTCCTTGGGCCATGGAGTTAGAATTTTGATAATTTCTTAACAGACACCTTTGGAAACTCAAAAAAATAAGGATGGACCAACAAAAATAGATCAGGAGGATATGAGAATGAACACAAATATATATATATATATATATATACAAACAAAGCCCAGTGTAGAAGGGAAACAAAATAAAAATACTATACACTATACATCACTTTACAAAAACATGGACTCAATCAAGGAAGTGATTTAGATGTCTACCATTAATTGGTAATTCTAATATCTCACCATCCAAATCTCTTAAGAAGAAATTATGTTCCTCAATTCTGTAGTCAATAGAATAAGGGCCCATCCATAAGGCATCAATTTGTCATGTTTGCCTTTCTCTTCATGTTTATTTTCCCAAAATAAAATCAAATAACCTATTAAAATTTTTATTGGAGTTCCCCTTTTGTCAAATATTAGTTTGAGTCTTTCCTTGAAATTTATGTGTCTTTCATGAGCTTGTATTCTAATTTTATCAAGCTCAATAATTTGGTTCATTTTGCTTTCATAGCGGTTAATTTCATCACCTCCTTCTAGATATTGCATGAAATGATAAGTAGGAAACTGTAGATTCATAGGTAAAATAGCTTGAGATCCATAAACAAACTCAAAAGCGATCTTATCTATAGCTTTCTTAGGTGTGATCCTATCATCTCATAGAGAAAATTTCAGCTATTCACCCCACTTCTTGTTAACTTCCAAAGTCCTTCTAATGATTTTGAGAAAGATATTATTACTAGATTCTGCTTACCCATTCCCATGAGGGTTATAATTAGAAGCATAAGTTAATGTGATCCCATATTATTCACATAATGCCATCAAAGGTTTAAGTCTAAAACTCATGACATTATTAAGAATTATCTTGATAGGTGCACCAAATCTATAAATAATGTGATTCAATAGAAAATCCATAATCACATGATGTGTGGTCCTCTTTATAGGGACCACCTCAACCCATTTTTTGAAGTAGTCAGTTGCAACCAATATCCACTTATGCCTAGTGCTTGATGCATTAATGATCTCACCAAAAAAATCCATTCCCCATTGTCTAAATGGGCCTTCAATGGATACAAGTTGTAAGAGGAGAGATCCAAAATCTTTCAACCTTCCAACAAAGTGTTGATAGTTCTCATATTTTCTTAATTTTAGTGCAACATCATTGAATAGTGACAACCAACAATAAATAGATCTTAGAATCTTATGACCTATGAATTTCTATGAAAGTCTTCAATTAAATCAACAGTTTCTTCTTATACCATGCATCTTAAGAGAATCCCATCTAGGTTCTTCCATGCCACTCCATTTTCAGTCAAGAGATACTTTTGGGATATAAGCTTAAGAGTTATCCTTTGATTATTATCTAAGTTAGGGGGATAATTCAAACTTTCCAAGTAATAAATAATGTCCTTATACGATGGAGACATGCTAACTTTACTCAAAGAATCATCAACATTGAAAATAGTAGTGTTTATCTCCACAACTTCAAAAATTGGTCTCAACCATGAGCTTGGATAAGCCCATCCCCCTCACTAACTTGGTATTTTAGATCTCTATGTCATAATCTTACAACTTTTTTATCAACCAATACCTCTTGCTTGATACTTCAATCTGAGTCAAGATGTCTTTGACCAATGTATGAGAGACATATGCAATAATATTTAAACTCAGAATGTAGGGTCTAAATGTTTTAAAAGATTTCAAGAGGGTGAAATCTTGCTTCTCCATGATATTATAGTTTAGTTTAGATCCCTACATAGCTTTACTAAAGAAATATATGGGTTATTCATGACCATCATTATTTTTTTGCAATAGAACAATAGCTACAATATTTCATGATGTAAAAGAAAATATTTTAAACTCCCTAGTGTAATCAAGATTGGCCAAGACAGGGGTGGGATTCAAGGATCCCTTGATGTCATTAAAATATTGTATGGAATTTTCCTCCCACTTGATGGTTTGGTCTTTTTTTAACATGGAAGTAATAGGTAGAGTGATCTCAAAAAAGTTAGACACAAACCTTCTTACAAAGTTTATTTGTTTAAGAAGGACTGAATTCCCTTCTTGGATTATGGGATAGGCACTTTTTCAATGGCTTCCACTCTCTTCAAATCAATTATGACACCATCCTTAGACACTATATGTCCCAATAACTTGGCATTTTTTACTTATAAGTGATATTTCTTTGGATTAAGGGAAATGCTAATTTCCATGTATCTAAGGAACACTTTTTTTAGATGCTCTAAATGTTATTTTCTATTTGTCAAGTATATTATAATATCATCCTAATACACAATAATAAACTTGTTAATTACCCCTACAAAATCAAAATCCATAGCTCTTTGAAACATTACACCGACATTCATTAACCCAAAAGTCATTCTCATATAGACATAAGTGCCCCAAAACATTGTAAATGTTGTTTTGGGTCACTCAAATTCTTTTACTACAACTTGGTTATACCATAAGAAACCATCTAATGTGGATAATATCTATGATCCTGTAACACTCTACAACATGTTATCCATATCAGGTAAGGGGTAATTATCTTTCAAATAAGATTTATTCAAATTTCTAAAATCCACACACAAGCGGATATCACCATTATTATTTATTATAGGGACTAAGTTTTATCCCCATGATGAGTACTTAATGGGTTGAATAATCCCACCATCCCTTAATTTATTTAACTCTTCCTACATCTTAGTGCCCAAGATGGGGTTAATAGGTCTTTGTTTTTGACTAAAAGGTTTGCTACCAGGCTGTAATGGGATGACATGTTAAAATAGATCCTCTCTATATGATTTTAGTTTAGAATAAGACTAAGTCATGAAATCCTTATACTTATTAACAATTCGATGTAGGCTTGCTTCTCTTTTTCACTCAAGTGAGTATCTAGCTAGACCTTTCTTGGATTTTCTTCAGTTACCAAGTTGCATTCAGTTACATCTTTTGAGATAAAGAGATCTCTACTTTTAATTCTATTTTACTCCATATAAATATGCCTCTAAACTTACCAATCCTCTTGGGATGGTCTTTCTCTCCAAATGAATCTTTTCCAAACAAGGTTTCTTTCCTATCACAAATTTGAACCATGGATTCTAAATCTATGATCTGACCCTAAAATCTTGATTCATAATTAAGAAACATTTTGATTTGATCATCATCATCAAAGACTTGCCAATAATGAATGTTGTTTGGTACTAAAGGTTTGACAAGTACCTCCACTTGACACTAATAGTGAGGGTTCATATTCTCACTTTCAAATTGAGCACCCAACCCTACAAGTCTATCAGCTTCCTCATTAAAACATTTATCATGATGATAAATATTGAAAGAGTCAAAAAATTATAACAAATCCCATAGAACATTTCTATATTATTTTAACCTTTTATTTTTGGTGGCATAAGCATTTTGAACCTGCTTAACCATTAAATCTGAATCACCATTTACAATTAGACTTATAACCCCATGTTCTTGGGCAATCCTCAAACCAAGCAAGAGTGCCTCATATTCTTCAATGTTGTTAGTGCACTCAAAATACAACTTGAAAGAAAACTTAAAATATTTTTTATTGGGAGCACAAAAGACAAACTCAGCTCCATTTTTAATAGTGGAGTAAGCCCCATCAAAACACATTATACAAATATCATCACCTTCTTTTCTAGATTCAACATCAAGAATGTCATATTTTTCAACAAAATACATGTTCCCAATAAAATTTCCTAGCTCCACATCAGTGTACAAAACCTCATTTAGAGCATGTCTTGAATCTTCAAGCACATGTGATATTTTAGGATCTCTATGAAGTTTCACCATCTTACCTTCCAAAGGAATGGTGGCATAAGAAATTTCCATCTTAACACTACCACCCATGCTAGAAGACATTTTATTGATAATAGCATTCCTCACTTAGGAGGAAAATCCATAAATACCATATCCATGTTCAAAAATTTACCTGGATGAACCACCAATTGTACTACCAATCCTTTAACTAGTCTAAAAATAGGTACTTCTATTGAGTCCATGGCATAACACTTGCCAAAAGAAGATGTGATTATTAATCCAAGATCATTAAGGACATTTAGGGGTATCACATTGCAAGAGTATCTTAAATCAAACATATAGTTGTGAATAATTAAACCATTAATCAACAATGTAATATAAAAAGGGTCAACATCCAGCTAACTTTTTATCAAAGCAATTCCAAAATAAACATCTAGGGCCAGTTTAATAACCTCATGTGAGTCTTCATTGTCATCCAAGGGTGTTGGGGGTGAAGTAATCTCATTGGTAGATGTATTCTCATTAAACTCCAAATACTCAAACACCCTCCTTCTATGTTTTGGTATTCTTAATAGCTCAACAAGTGGAACAGTGATTTTTAATTGACTAAATACTTGGGACATATCACACACACTATACCAAGGAAAGGGAGTATTTGGAGGAAGGGTGATAACATTTTGAACATGAATATAATCATTTAAAGTCAAAGGAGGAACATATGGGATGAACTATAAATTTTAATTTTTTTTAAGGGTGGATTTCTTCTTACATCATTTGCACCCTTAGGAATACTGGATAACAAAGTCTCTCTATTCTTGGTTGGAGCACCTTTCTATTTGATAGTTTGGGAAGTAGGTGCTAGTTTGGAAGAACTAGGGACTTCTTTAGTTTTCTTAACTTTTTAATTTTATCTCTTGGTTTTGGATCTGTAGGGGTAGTCTCTTGTGGAGAAGCACATTGTTTCTTGATTCTCAAATTGTATTATTTCTCTTGGGAAACTACAACATTAATTAATAGTTGACTGTCCTCAACTGAAGGAGTTTTCCCATCATATGTTTTAATCATATTAGACCTCAAAAAATCAAATTCATTATTGAGAAAATCATATGCTTATGTCATGTTTATATCATAAACAAATTTTGGAGTTAGGATACATAACTCTTTCATTGCACTCCAAAATTGATCAACAATAGTAAAACTCAATAATTCTATGGAGGTAGACACTTTAATTTGAATGATTTGACAATCAAACATCATAATCTCATCACTCTCAAATGAAAACTCAAGTTGCTCCACATCTTCATTAACTCTTTCATTAGTATCACAAGGAAGATGGGGGAGGAATCATTTATCACACCAATCAATAGAAAAATCATAGTCCACAACATTAACTTTGGTGTTTAATAGATTAAGAACCTCCTTTAATTTGTTTTCTATAATTTATCTCATCTCAGGTAGGTCTCTTCCCTTTATCATTATATTTTTTGTGTAAAGAGGATCTCCCTTATGTTTGATTCTAATTTTGAGCTCTCTCCTGACTAGAGGATCCATGAGAAAGCCCCTTCTTAGCTTTTACCAAATTGTATGACATCTCCTTGACAATAGTGGCCAAGGTTTTCATAGTTTCCTCAAGGTTGGCAGTCTTATTGGACTCATACTTTTCAGGATTGGTCAACTTTACATCAGCCCTTTTATTCAGAGGCTTCCCCATAGCCTTTATATTATTTTCAATTTGAATGCCCATGTTGAATGCCAACTTTAGATTTTTTAGAGCCTTATCTCTCAAGTAGTATGCTATATTTTTATCAAATGTATTACACTATTTAATCAAACAAACAACATCACTTGGTCTGATATTATCAGGTAACCTCATCATATTCTTATTAAACCTTGTATTATATTCCTACACACATTCATTTGGGTTTTTTATGTTTTCAAATTATACCAAAATAAATAGAGGATCAACTCTATCACCATATTATATTTTAAAAACATTCTTCATTTCTTCCCATGAATTGATGCATCCATGGGGAAGAGAGTTGAACCATTCACATGCATCTTCTTCTAGTGTGTGCACAAAAAGTTTAATATAGACATCCTCATTCTCAACCTCCTAGTCTTAAATTATAATGTGAAAATCCCTCAAATGTTGTTCTCCAGTCACTACATTATTCCGCTAAAACTTAGGGAGTCAATTCATTACATCATTTGTAACTTCATTGGGGTAATCCTTCATTTCATTAAAGTTAATTGGTTTAAATCTAGGAATTTTGAGTGCAGGATGTTCATTTTCTTCTTGATCTCTATGCCTCATGATTGGTTATGTGGTGGGCTCAAGTCAGATAATAAAGGGTTATGAGGGGGTGAGTGAGGTGGATTTGGGGGACCAAACCCTATTAAAGTATCAAAACAAGGAGGAGATTCAACCTGTTGAGAAGGTGTTAGGTAATAAATAGGATTATAAGACTTTGGGTTATCAAAATAACTATGATAATCTTAAACCAAATGGATTTTAACAAAAAGGGGTTTAAAAATAGCAAAATTATGATGGTCCAAACACTCTTTTCCTCCAAAACTTTATCCTTTAATTTGCCTCCAAACTTGTCTCCTTATTTTATGATGAAAACTTAACTCAGAGACAAGCTTATTTGATGAATCACCTTTAAAGGAGGATATTGGTCCCTCTAGTTTTTAAAACTAGATAACACTCAAAACTTAATCAATTAAAATGGGCACTGATCTTTCAAAACTAGATAAAATTTCAAAGTGTTAACTAGCAAAAATCTTTTAGGATAGAACAAATCATAAACATATAATGATACACTCTGAAATTATGCTTTCTTGTAATCAGTGATGAAATAGAGAAACAAAGACACTAAAAAATTTAGACTCACATTAAAAATAGCAAATCAGTGAAAAAATTCAAACAAAAAACTTTAAAACATGAGCAAATAATAGTATTCTACAAGAGTCTCTAGTAATAGATGTTCCAAGGATCTTGTCCCCAACAATGATGCCAATTGAGTGTTGGCTCCCAATTGTACACCTATAGAATTCAGCCTTGCATATTTGAAAATATGGCAAATAAAGATGATAACCTTAGTTATGTCACTATAGCTAGAGAATGGTTTAACATCTAGATAGACTAAACATAGATAATGACTCAAAGGCACCAAAAAAGGGTATGTTTAGTTCCCTATTACTTATGGCTCTACCTGAACCAAGGTGAGGGGACATATAGAGTATCTTGGTCATAAGAAGGAATACTATAGTTCAATTTCTAGGGGATTATTGGCACACATACATATCTGATCAAAGCATAACCAAACATGCATAATCCACTTGGGAAGAGTTGTCACATAGACTGAGTAAATGATTTAAAATCAAATACAAGCTACTAAAGATAAATGGAATCTGATTTCAATCTTCATTTTGACAAAAAATATTGACAACTAAGAGACAAATACAAAATTACAATGCTAATCTTCAAGGATCAATCACATATACATTTAAGATCTACAATACTTGTGTATTTATAACACAATAACACATAAAATATTCAACAACAATTATCACTTATAGGGGTAAGATATGTAGGATGAGTTATGTCTATTTAAAAGAGATGTGGTGGATTTCAACACTAGGAATTCCTTAAACTACCATGCTATCATTCATTCCAGGATGTAAAAGATTGAGAGACAAGATACAAAAAACTATCAAGAATGATTTGCATTCATTGATACCAATTTAATGTAAGAATTCAAATGATCCTTAAAATATCCAAAAGCATATACCACAATTAAAGTTTCAAGAACATTTTCTTATAAATTCCATAAATCTAGGATATCCTTAAAATATTATCAATAAACCATTCCCAAATCATAATGTAGAAACAAATTTATAATCAAGGTTCATGACCAAAATGGCTACCATTAAGAGATATAAAACTTGATACCCAATCAACAATGCATGAAGAATGTGATATCATACTTCATTTACAAGAAATAGTAGAATTCATAGATAATTTCAATTGACTTAAAAGTAAATTAATATACATCAATGCTCAGAATGTTAACATGGTGAAAAGCATAGTGGATTCACTTTGAAACAAGGGAGACATATACATATATGCTCTCAGAGTTTTTTAATGATTGTAAAAATGCAATCACCTTAGAGATAAAATCCAATACATAGTAAGAATTCCTACAAATTAAAAATCCCCCATAAAGAGGACATGCCCTCTTTACTTATACAAATTTTCTCACAAGAATCATTATGATTTTGTTGATTCGATTATCCACGTGATGATGAATTTTCATCTGAGCAACTAGAATTTTGATGTAGTTGAGCTCAGGGGAGAATATTATTCCTTAGTGAAAATGAATTTTGTTTTTATGTGTAATAGTTTTATCTTGTTCTTCAACAAATCATTTGTCCACCCGAACTGAGAATGGCATGTCAGCTAGTGGTCCAATTACCAATTTTCAAGAACATTATCAGAACTTATCCTTATTGGTATATTAATATGTGTTATTTGAGGATTCTATAAAATTCTTTTCTACCTCTTGGTTCCTTTATTAAGCTATGATGAGCCCTCACCATGTGTCTTTGTACTCCCCCTCTTATAAGTTTACTGAAGTGGTGACACTAAAGGAGCAACTATTTGGACTACTATTTGAGCCATTGGATGTACATTTTAGAGTGGTTGAGTACTATTAATGGTAACCCATCCACAAATAAAATTTTAAAAATCTTTAGTGATCTCTACCAACTATGAGATAGAGACATTTGTCTTTCTAGTGGTAACCATTAGTGTACCCACATCCTTGCTAGTCAAAGGCTTTGTAAAATCATCAGTGGAAGTTTTATTTTATAAATTATTTAACCTTATATTAGCACTAATAATTTTTTTCAAAACCCATTTCAAACCCTCATAACCTCATTTTTTTTTTTTAGAATCGCTAACCCTACACTCCCATTATTCATACCATCATCATCAAATTAATTTATCTTATTTAAAAGTCTAAACTTTGTGATTCCATCATCTCTGTCCACCATAATAGCTTCACTTTTATTTCTTAAATTTATATGTTCTAAACTCCCATTATTCCCTTCACCCACATAAGCTGCATTTATTTTCCTTGAAAGCCTCTACTCCACATCCTCTTTTTCCTTTGATGAAGCCTTTCACCCACATTGACCTCATGTTTCCCCAATGAAAGCTTCTCATCCACATCACCTTCCTTCTTCTCAAAAATCCTACGATGTGCATATCCATAATCCTTCTTGTCATCCACATTAGCCTCATTCAGATTTTTACTCAAAATCTGAAATTTTGCACTTTCCTCATCTTCAATGTTAGTGAAATTCAAATACAAAGTGGAGATGAATTAAAATGACACTTATCTTTATTTCCTTTTTGATTTTAGGGTTACCATTTTATATGATGATGACACATGTACCATTTTATCTCCTTTGGGTTTTTGGGCCTCACCTGTACTCTTGCACCCATCACACCATAGTGATGCAAAAGTGCAAAAATTTCATGAATCTCCAAACTTATTTATTAAATCAACTTTATTTGAAAATTTCCTTGCAATTGGGCATTAAAAATCCACATGAACTTTGACCCAAGACATTATCATGTATTTAAAAAACCCAAAGATTCCTTTTGATGACACATGTCTTGAGATTTGGGCTTTCACTTACACTTTCAAAATTACATGAGACAAGTTATGATGTAACATTGTAATTTCCTCTCGAAGCCACAAAATTATATTATTTTGTAAATGACATTTTAATCTAAGTATTTTTGATACTTAGTCATTTTATACTCTTCAAGACTCAATTTCACCATGGATCCTACACTCAAAGTATGCTAAAAAACATGAAAACATTAAGTACTAGTGAAATCAAATCTTACAAGGTTTGCACAACATAATTTTAAAAGCAAGATTTTGATCTAGACGAATATTTCTTGCAAACTTCCTTTAGGGGGGAATAGTTAGACTTTCAAACATTCACCTCTTGGGAAAGGGCACAAATTGATTGGAATAAATTTGGTCACTAACAATAATAATATATAATATATCAAATAAATAAAGGAAATAGTACATGGATATAGATACTTACATTTTGGTGAACTAGTTGACACTTCAATTTCCCCTTTGGCTCATGTGGCACTTTGCAAGAGAAAATTTAGGTTGAATATCTCAAACAAAAGAAGAATACCTAGATATCTTTAGTTGTGGACTCCAAAGACTATGACACCTCCTTCACCTCCTTAGTCAAACTCCTTCCATTGAACTTTAAATAAACCAAAAAAAAAAAAATCTAGGGTTTTTTATTATCCAAGTGTAAACAATGTTGCATGAAGGGTCCACTACACAACTTGATGTTGTGAGACATCACATAAATTGATTGTACCTTAGCATGCTTCCAACCTTAAATGTATAATATGGTCTATGGCCACTTTATAGGGCATGGTTGAAACTCTGGGTGGAAACATAGTTATTCCTGGCAAACACAAGGCCACATTAAATTAGGTAGCCAAGGTACTCGAGTAGGAAACTCTTTGTCATGTAGTTAACATTGACCTCATCATTATATCAAGATAAGGATGAGAAGCTGATGACCCATATAAAGGCATTAAAGTATTTACTCTACCATTAACATTAAGATAATAATTATGCATTGATATTTTAATATTATCACAAGCCACTCTATAACACTCAAAAAATAAGAAGTAACAAAGATAGATGATTATACAAAGTCCATACTCATTCATCAATTCAAATGTACGCATCTGAAATCTCTACTTTACTAAATGATCAAGACCAAATGTTAAGAAATTCTATTTCATTTTTAGTTGAATGAAGGTGATTTACACCAACAATTTAATGCCAAATTATTATCCCCTTATGGTTTATCATGTAAGGGAATGCATGCAAGGTTAGGGCCAATTTCAAGAGATTTCATAATTATAATAAAAACAAGAATGATAGTTAGAGTCTGTTCTATGCTAAGACTAGCTAGGATAGCCACACTTATTTAAAAATAAACCATTCATGAACCATTTCTTCATACAATACTGTATGCTAAGGGATGAGATATGAAGATGTCTAAAACTAGTTACTCATAAGCATAGTTGTAATGCTAGGAGTACAAATAATGGTATGATCATAAAAAAGGTATTTCACCCATTCAACATAACTTAAAAATGGCTACTATGAAATAAAATATTTAAATAAGATTCACTCAAAGCTCATTAATCACTCAACTAAGAATTTAGCATGTAGAACAGTCATACAAAATAATAGAAACACCTTTGATTAGTGTGCTAAAGTTCATAAAATCACTTGGCACAATTACAACATAATAAAAATTTCATATAAGTACCATCAATTAATAAAATAGGCCTATATGTTTCTAATAACCAACCAAGTACAACATATAACACTTATCATCACTTAAAATAAGCAATTTCACCTTCACCTGCTCAAGAATAACAATCTTACACAACTATACACTAATTCATATATCCTTCATAATCATGAAGAAATCATGGAACTCCTAATTGGATTATGGTCAACATAGTTCTAACTTGAATAAGTGAGTATCCAATAAATAAAGCACATAAACATGATATTAATTCCCAATAAACTCTACTACTTAACCAAGAATAGTATGCATTATTACACACATTAATGAGTAATGAGAGTATCCACATTTTCCTTAACTTATATAGGTTAAAGAGATACTACTAACTTACTTCCCTATGATTCCATAGGATTAAAAATAATTTCTACACTATTATTTTTAAATAGATATCTTTGAAACTTTCCAATATGCTTCATAGTAATCACCATGATAGGCTCAAGAAACTATGCAATGGTTATATAAACAGGGATCACATATTATGAGTTATTTGTAATAACAAACTAATCCAACAATTTTAACATGCCATTAATCTTGTTTCATGAGCAACAAGCCTCTTAAATTACAGTGTTGTCTTTCAAGTGTAGTTAGGTAAGAGCAAACCTTAACCATTAGGTAAAAGAAGAAGTGTATATATTATCTTTTGACATCCAATGACATCATGATGTTAAAAATTAATGTATACCCCAACACACTTCTATTCATAAATGATAAGAAATATAAATCCTATTAATATTCTTCCACATTTCATAAAAATGATACAAGCTTACATTTACAAGGTATTAAGGCAATTAAACACTGATGTTTTTTCAATAATTACCTCTAAAACTAAAATAAATATTTTTGGTAATGAGAAACTCATTATGATAATCCAAGTGAGCATACCACATCATTTAAGCAAATAGATACATACTAATATTGGAAATATATAACCACTGTAATGAAATCCAAATAAGCATACCAAGCAACAATCCACTGAAGTAGAGAGATCAAGAAGAGTACTCATCCAACAATGAACAACCCAAACTCATATCCTAATGATCCCTCCATCAGTGGCCCTCACCATCCCCAAACATCAACTAGATGATGGATTCAGGCTACCATATCTTGGAGGTGATCAATTGAGCATGCAAGCAATTTTATAAGCCACCAATAACTCAAATAATCAATAAATAATTCAAATAATAACTGACCACTCAAACAAAGATCCACTATAAATAAAAGGTAAAAACACCAACTTACACCAACAAGGTCAACTAATGAACTTACTCATAAAGGAGGCATACATCACAAAAAAAAGAAGCCATTACAACCTATATAACTCCCAGGCATAAATCTAAAAATCATGGGACCTAATTTATTAATTAAATTTGGTCCCAACAAGTTCCTAATTTCCTTGCTTGGAGAAACCAAACATCTAGGTCCACTTATGAGGTAGGCATCTCATTGGGAATGCTTCTAATTTAAACTTGTTCATTTAAATTGAACTTAATGCATTCTTGTCATTTCATTCATTAAATTAAAAACATAACAATAGTTAGTAAATGCCCACAAGATTATACATCATTGGTAAAACAATTTTGACATGGCTTTGTTTTATTCCCAGCATACTCTTGAGTGCATTTATTTATAAAATGGTTATAAATGGACACCATCAAGTCATAAAATAAAGTGCAGTCCAAAAAACACTAAAACAAGACTACTACACTTAGCATAGGGTTATCTACAGTTATTAAAGACCTCATGGTTTCTCAAAATGTCAATCCCAAAACTTAATAAGTAGCTATACATTTTTATAAAATAGAATGAAAGCACCATTTAAACACCAGGGCCCATAAACACAACCCAAAGCCATAAATAGTTGTGCACAACCATTAAAAGATTCATATAACTAAAATTGGTGGTCCTCAATTTTATAGAAGCTGGATTTGTTTTGTATAGATAGGGTATGCATAAAAAATGACACCAAAACAAAATTGACTAAAACCCAAAACCATCATGTATAGCCATTGGTACCATCAAGGCTTCTCAAAATATTGATTCTCATATTTTTATTAAAAGTGATCATAAAATAATATAACATGTATCAATAACTCAAATAGAAGCAAGATGCCCCCAAATTAGTGTGTCACATGAGAAGAGGAAATGTACAACATATTCATGTGCATGTATCATGGATATAATAGATGCGTGTATCACATTCAAGTACATGTTAAACATATGTGTGTATTCAAAATAAATATACTTGTTAAATAAAAATAGAGTAGAACATCCAAATTTCACCAAAACTTCATCAAAAACATTAAACCAAAATTTACATAAGCCTAATTAGATGGAGTCATTCTTGGTTTTATGCCCCAATTTGACTAGAAGATCTAATTTGGCATACCAATTTATCCATGGCTGTAAGTATGTAACTTTAATAAGATTCATAAAAAAAATGCATATCACCATGCTCACAAGATAATGAAAAATAAGGGGTTCATATTCTCATGATGCCATGGGGAGAAGTTGACTACCATTTATGACTAGATGGCCAAGATAAAAAGAATTGAACAACCACAACTTCCTTTAAGCAAAATAACCAATGATGCCCTATTAAGGGAAGTAGATTAAAATCAATTATTCCACAAACCCCTACTCTAACTGAGTTGTAATTGTTTGAATTAATAACTTAAATAGATCTTAAATACCCATTAATATTATATTTTAAAATCAATGATATATACAAATTCCCAAATGGATCTAAAAACCCAAAAAATGCCATTCAAAATTGTAACCCACAATCAAAATAACTATAATAGAATTTAAAAACTTTTGAAAGATGATAGATAGTTTCTCAATCAAACCCTACACCCATATCTGGGATTAGAAGTCTGCCATGAAATATCAATACTTCATAGTGAACCTTCAATGTCCATCTTCAATTTTTTTCCTTTGTTAAAAAAAATACCCCAACTCAGGATATCAATCCTCTTTTTTTTCCATGAACATAATGCTTACCTACATTATATCCATTGACATGTTGGGAAAGATTGTTGTTGGGTTCTTATTTTTCCTCTCTTGAATTTTGATCCACATAGCCTAATAAGCAAAAACCACTATTGGCCTCCTCTCGAAATCTTCCCTCATTCATGGTTTTTTTCAATGGTAGACATTCCCTTTGAGTGATTCAAGCCATACACCCCCCAAGACAATGAACTTATTTTTTACAAGGAATTATTTAAAGGAAGATTTAAAAACCTAAGTCATAATGACCAAAATAATAAGATAGTCAACCTCCAATATCAATACAAAATCAAGGTTCCAAAAACATTTGATGTAGTGGCTTTTTAGAGATAGTGCCATCATAGTACAAATCAATAAAATAAGGTCAACCCCCATGTGAAATCCCATCATAATGCTCGGGTCCCATTCAATGACCACTTAGGGTCTAAACCTATTATGGATAACAAAACCCACCATAAGCATCAGGGCACAAGAAGACAAAAAGCACATGAAAGGGGAGAGGGAGCTAAGTCCCTACATAAGGAACAAGTGACATACCACACAATCAAATATATAATTAGAATAAACCAAAAAAAGACAATATCAACATAATTATCACAAACAATAAGGACAACAAAACCAATTTTGATTCATGCACACACAGACAAAGATGAAAAAACACACAAGATGAAGATAGAAAATAACATGCAAGACCAAAAAACTACACTAGGAGTCAACTAAACAAAAATAGAAAAATATATCAAGGATTTTACAATCTCTTTTACTAATCACTCATCATTATCCTAGTAGCTAGAACCTACCACCAAGCCTAACTCATCATCTTATCCCTATAACCATAGAATGGTCATCAACAACATCTTCTTTAGTATAAAATGTCAACAAAAATAAAATTTCTAATATAACAAAATATTAAATACTACAACCATAAACTAATCATAACCATAAGTTGTGATAATATACACATTAAATGTTGTAGTAAATTAGGTCTATATTTAATAAGCATGATAAGTACATCTAAATTAGACTAATGTCTATAATAATAGTTAGAGTGTTAGCTATAAAAATAACATGCTAAAAATAAATATCATGCTAAAACTAAAGTATATCAAATAGACAAGGTTGTAACTATCATAATAACTCATCCAAGTCAAACAATCACCTGAAGCAACTAAATCAGGTTTATCACAATGTCACATGTAGTAATGTGACTATGTCCAAAGTGAGGTTATGACATCTTATCCCTCCTATAAAGGATCCATCTTGATGACTAATTAACAATCAAGAATAATGCTACATCAAAAAAAGACTTTATCACTCTTTTCACAAAATTTTCCCTAGAAACACCAACGGTTATGTTTACAACATTGAATTAACCACCTTGGTAACTTTCATCAATTATGAACAAAATAATATCATATTTGTTGCATGACCATATGCAACTCAAAATAAAAATCAAGTGGGGTTACAACCCACTTACCTTTTTGGTAAAACATGAAGATGAAACAAGTGTTTAGAGCAGAATATTTAGCTTTACCTTTTTGATGTTCTAGTTTCTACCATAATGACATCCATGTCTTTATTCTGACCACACCAAAATTAATTTATTTTTAGCTCAAGTGTTTATTTGTGACATTTGGATGAGTATAATAAGGTGTTTTATGAACTTTTATAACATTAGGATCTACATTAATTTGAACTTGATTTCCTAATTTTCTATTTGGATGGTTCACAAGGCCATTTTCTTTCAATCTGAAAGTCATCTAATTTTTGTAATAAGTTTGTTATCTCAAATCTTCCCTTACCTAGGCAGAGTTTATTTGTAAGTTGTTATTTTTAATGCATTACCTCTAAAATTTATTAGTTTTCTATCCACCTATGTAGATGTGCAATTAAATAATTTTTGAAAAAACACACAATCTAATATGTAGCTATTAACTTCACCTCAATATCTACCAATAAGAGAGATTTTAGAACCTTTCAAAACATAGTTTATAGTTATTATCTCATACAAGATAAAGACATTCAAATATATATTTTAGTTTAGATATGAATTTAGGATAATAAATTTGATAATGAAATATTTTTCCGCTAATCATTCCTCTTATTATGATGAGATATTATCACTGAGATATGCAACTCTATGATAATGGTTTCAATAGTCTAATCCAACTAGATTTCAAACATAAATTCCATAATCTAAGTGGTGGTTTCCAAAATATGCATTATGAATGTGCATCACCTTGGTAACATTCATCATAGAATGTCAAGGATAGTAACCCATAGTTATATGGTTACTTTTATTTCAATATTTATCATTTGTGGGTTAGTGCAATGTCCTGTACCAACCACACTAAACATTAAATAAGTTATTCTAGGTATTCACATGTAACCCCAAGGTTTACAACATGTTCTTCATTCCTTATGAGCTCACATGATGGTCCAAAGATACTAATCCACCATATACATCAGCCATTTGAGGGTATTCACCCAACTTATATTTATATTTTAAAGAGTTAAGTGGGTACCCAAGATTTTTTACCACTTCATCAGGACTTCAAGTTGCTCCTTCTTATATACACATAATATTTTTAAATTTTATCAAAATACTGACACTTTAAATCTTTTAGGAACCCATCATGACTCAATCTCTCTAAGTGCATGCCTTAAGGGGTGCACCAAGAAAAGGGTGGGCAAACCATTGGTGCTTTGTAGGATTATTGTTCCTTATTGCCACATTATTTCTAATCTAAATAGTTTCCAAAACCTTTTCTTCAGCTATTTTTCCTCCCTTAAACATTCCTCTAGTCTTTTCCTCTTTCTATCCTTCTTCTCCTTTCTTGGCCCCTTTTGACTTGTTCATTATACTAGGTTGACCTAGTTGACCTAATGTAGTTTGTAGACACTTTATCTCTTTAGGTTTTTTATCCTTCTGGTTGACCTAGCACAGACTTTAGGCATTATCCCAAAAATGTACTAGGTTGATCAGGTCAACTTAGTACAACCAATATTCTTAAACAATTTTTGGGTAAGATACTACTATATATATAAGGTCATTCCAATCATTATTAAGAATATGCAAATAAAGAGTTATTATTCACTCGTGCTTCTTCATAATTTGCTCTTTCACCATTCTACTTGAGGATTCTTAGCTTAGGTTTCTTATTTGGATAATCTAGTCTTATGGTAAGGTCTTGGATAATTTGGCCTAACAAAGTGATCCTTATGAACCATAATAACCTCTTGCAAGCCCCATTGGCCAAGGAAAAGATTTAATCATGATGGGTTCACATTTAGGTAAGTATATTATAACTTTTTTCTCTTCTCTTTTAGTAGATAGAAGTAGCATAAGTGTTGGCTCAAATTATATTACTCTTCATATTCTATGTATTAAGGTGTTACTCATACTTACTTTATTTGAAGCTACTTATACATATTTGATTGCTTTGCATCTAACCCCTCACATTGTGCCACAAGCTTTGGTGATCACTATATTAGTTTACTTTTTTTGTTGTTAGAATAGTTTAATTTTTTGTTTATTAGTATAAGTGAAATATCAAATCATAGGACTTTTTTAGGGTGGTTGTGTAATTGTGTTAGACTATAGGCTTTGAAACCCTTCCTAACATGATATGTTTTTACAAGTGATACAAGTGATCCCTTAATTAGGTCTAGGGGATACCCATATTGGTCATTCTCCCACTTAACAAGTGTATACCCAATCAAAAGTGTAGGTGTGCTCTATCTTATCCAATCTAAGATTGATTTATGTACATCATGGAATTCTAATTGCATACATTATGGTGAACATGATGTGAATCCTATCCCACTATTCGTTGGATTAACTTCAAATTTCCAATTTTGTTTCCTTTCTTATTTAGCATTAGCTTCACTTTGGCTTCACCTTCATTACATTTTGGTGAACCCGATGTGAAACTAATCCTTTCAAAATTTCTTTCACTTTTATTTCATTATTTTTTTCATCATTTTTATCATATATTTACATTTTTTCATAACTTTATATCAACTTTATCATCTTCCCTATGTCATCATGAATCCAACACATTTTATGGTTTGTAAAATGGATGAGTAGAACCAAAGATATAGGCAAAACAAAATCCCTATATCTGTTTGTTGCTTTAGGCCAACCCTATCAATCTAGTATTTTTTTCAGCCTCTGTTCATTGTACTAGGTCAATTTGGTCAACCTAGTACTATTTGTAGAATCTTTTGCCTCTTTTCTAACCTCTCTACACTATACTGGATCGACTTGGTCAACCTAGTATAGTTTTACAATCCATGTTTCTATGCTAGGTCGATCGGGTCAACCCAGTATAGTTTTCTATTTTCTTTGCTTTTCAAGTTAGCTTTATGCATTCTCTATATATCTGACTTAGTTCTATATCTACCTAGTTTATTTATTTATCTTTGTCTATTATTTTTATTACTTATCATTCTTTTTATTTCCTCAAGCATCATATCTCCCATTAGAATCTTTTTGGACAACCTAAATCCATTTAGACACTCTATGGGGTTCTCTTTGCTTCTTATCCTTTTCTATCTTTTCTTCCTCTTTTTAGCTATTGGGGCATCTTGCGATGCCCATACACACATTACTCTAGCCTTTAGGGCATCTTGTGATGACCACACACATATCCTTTTAGACTTTGGAGCATCTTATGATGCCCATCCCTACATCTACTTACCCTTTGGGGCATCTTGTGATGCCCACTCTTATTCTCCATTACATGATACCAAACTAATTCAACTTCAAGAAACCTTTCAAGACACATAGGCTTATCTCTCACATGATCATCCTTGATATAGATGTTAATGTAAGATCCTTTCCCTTATTTTCATGCTTTATATCTATATCTTTCTAACAATTTTTGCAGGTTAATTAAGCATGGGTCTCTCCCTTTACAGCAGTTCCCTCTTATTCACAAACCTTTAGTCTTCCCTTTTGGTATTTTGGTTTATTGATGTACCATAGTCTTCATTATCTTATTTTTCATTCTCCTTTTGTTTACCAATTTTTATTTGGTGTCCCTTAGTTTTTTCTTTTGTGAGTTGCTTTATATGACTGTGGATAAGACCCAACATCCCTCACAAAACCACCATCATTTACTTATTTTCATTTTTTTCCTACTTATCAATGCTATGTTGGCATCCTTTGGGTTTTCCTTTGTGAGATTCTTTGTTAGAAGGCTCCCTCACTTTTTGCTTATTAACACCCTTATGGGTTTCTCTTTTATGAGTTGCTTTGTAAGACCATGGATAGGACTTGGCCCTCCTCATAAAATTACCATTATTTTATTGTTATTTATCCTTGTTATTAAACTTCAGCTTTTTGCTTCTTTTTCTAGATGGAATTTGCAAACAATCTATGTTAGCATGTTTTTCTCTATTTTCCCTCAGTCTTATGATAAGGAATCACACCTTTGTTTGTCATTATATCCCTCTTTTTACCCTTTGTCACATTTTTTTTGGAATTTGAAGTAATTCAAATTATTCCATATGTCATTCCTCTTGATTTCCCCTTTTTTCATCTCCACATTGGATAAAACAAGGTCAGATTCAAGATAGCACTTTTATTTCACCTAGATTTATGAGACTCTTAGACCCCATGTTCTTTGAATTTTCTCTCTCTTAGCAACCTTGTCCCAGGCTTTCAAATGAAAGTCATCTTTGGCACCCATGTTTGGTTTTCCAAATCTGTAAGGAGGAGGAATAGAAAAATCCATCAAAATAAAGTTAAAAGCCAAATCATTTGAAAAAAAAGCAATGATATCTAAAAGGCAACATACAAACTCAAAAGTCAAAATTCACACCAAAAGACATGATTGCAAGCACATATCTTATTTCCAATTGAAGCTCAAAATCCACAGTCAGCTTCACATAGAGCCAAAGTCCTTTGGGTGTAGTAGGCCAGTAGATTGGAATAGGGGAAATCAAAAAGAAAATATGATGCTACCTACTTTCTCACATAAGTACCCAATCTTCGTAGTAGATCGACAACCCTGTAAGGGGCCTTGAAGAGTAGGGAACACATCATGGGGAGGTAGGTCCATTTTAATTTTCATGCATATATCCTTCATGGGATGATCTATATACTCCATTTGTTTACCCAATACTTGTGTCACTAAGAGAAGTTCTTCAAAGTCCCTAAGGTCGATAGTCCTCTTGTTTTGATAAACCAAATTTGAGTATCTTGACTTAGATAAAGAGTTTTCTCTACCTTGGTTTTTTCTTCATTATCCCCTCCACCCATTTCATTTCACCCCTTGTCATCCAAATTATGATTCCAAATATGTTTTACTTCTTCTCTAAATTCCTTATTCATTTCTTTAAAACATGCGAGCACATTGTTTCAATTTTATCTATCTTTAGATGCAAAATAATATGTTTGAGAAACTTTGGATTATATTATTTATTTCATTTTACATTTACTAGACTTAATTTACCTTATTTTTTCCATTTGTCATGATTTTATTATCCTGTTATTATGGACACTTGAGTTTTTACCCTTTTTCTATTTTTGTGTGAGATGTAGATTTTTACTGTTTATTCATCGATGTTGTTTTCCCTTTAATGAATCTTTTTTCCATTTTTGAGTGAGATGTGGATTGTTACTTCCCACTCACCAATGTTAGTTTACCATTTTCTTTTTCTTTTTAGCATTGATTTATCTTGATTATCATTCCTTTTTAAACATGTATCCTTGGTTTGAATTAGTGAGTTTGCCTTTTCTCACTTGAGTTTTACTTGTTTGAGTTTTTTGGTCTTTAGTAGTCTTGGCTTTTTAGTTACTTGATTTAATCTTATTTTACTTATTCATTTGGTTTAACATAACACCTATCACCCAACTTGTCAAATTACCAAGTACATCCCATCCACATAACACCAATTATCTTGGCTTTTCTTGTGTTTGTTTATTTTTGATCTTTAGTTTTGTATTATTGGATTTGTCAAAAGTAGTCCCTACGCCCTACATAATCAAAAATAAAAACACAACTAACAATCATCTCACAATAAATGAAAGTTAAGGTATGCATTAGTTTTACTTTTTAGTTATTTATTTTTTATTTAATTTACTTTTCTATTATTTACTTTCAATATTTTTATGATTTTTAAAATACTACAATTTTTTTTAGCATCAAAATTATGTGGTCCTTATGTTATTTCTTGAAGAACCATCCCCTTTTACAGCTTAGTGACATGTGATGATATTTGAGTGGGGCATATGTATACACATAATATTTTTAACTTTTATCAAAATACTAATGCTTTACATCTTACAGGAACCCATCACAACTCAATCTCTCTGATTGCATGCCTTAAGGGGTGCATTAAGAAAGGGGTGGGTAGACCTTTGGTGCTTCTTAGGATTATTGTCCCTTATTTCCACATTATTTCTAATCCAACTAGTTTCCAAAATCTTTTCCTAAGCTATTTTTCCTCCCTTGTACATTCCTCTAGAATTTTTATCTTTCTATCCTTATTCTCCTTGCTTGATACCCTTTTGACCTATTCAATATACTAGTTCAACCTAGTTGACCTAGTATAGTTTGTAGACACTTTATCTCTTTAGGTTTGTTATCCTTCCAGCTGACCTAGCACAGACTTTAGGTATTAGCTAAAAAATGTGCTAGGTCAACTAGGTCGACCTAGCACAACCATCATTTATAATTTTTTTGGGGTAAGATACTACTATATATACAAGGTCATTTCATTCATTATTAAAAATATGCAAACAAAGAATTACTATTTACTCATGCTTCTTCACAATCTACTCTTCCACCATTCTACTTGAGGAGTCTTAGCTTAGGTTTCTTATTTAGAGAATATAGTCTTATGGATAGGTCTTGGATGTTTTGACCTAACAAAGTGATCCTTATAAACCATAAAAACCTCTTACAAAGCCCCATTGGCTAAGGGAAATATTGAATCATGATGGGTTCACATTCATGTAAGTATATTATAACTTTGCTCTCCTCTTTTTTAGTAGATAGAAGTAGCATAAGTGTCAGATCGAATAACATTAATCTTCATATTCTATGTATTAAGGTGTTACTCATACTTACTTTATTTGAATTTCCTTATACATATTTGATTGTTTTGCATCTAACCCATCACATTGTGTCATAAGCTTTGGTGTGCACTAGATTAGTTTACTTTTCTTGTTATTAGAATAGTTTAGTTTTTTGTTTAATAATATAAGTGAAATATCAAATCATAGGACTCTTTTAGGGTTGTGTGATTGTGTTAGACTGTAGGCTTTGGAACCCTTCCTAACATGATATGTTGTGATAAGTGTTATAATTGATCCCCTAATTGGGTCTAGCAGATTCCCATATTGGTCATGCTCTTGCTTAACAAGTGTTTACCAATCAGAAGTTTAGGTGTGCTCTATCTTATCTGATCTAGGATTGATTCATGTACATCATGCAATTTTGATTACATACACTTCCAAGCATAAAATCAACATACATTTAGTTATGCTTTGAACAAATCAGAAGTATTCATTTTATAATATTAATTTTAGGTCTACCCAAAATAATACCTTGTTCACAATATTTTTTCACTTACCAGCTAACACATTTCTATGGTTTTACAAGTACAACCTTGTTATTTTAAAAAAATTCAAACTTGCAAGACTAGTTAGTGCTTCCCAAGGCTACATCAAGGAAATTTTCACAAGGGTCATTTTTATAAAAACATTAAAGAGGTGGTTAAATAAACACTTAATCTATAAGGTGACCATTATGCATGAAGATCTCATGGCCAACTTATGGTGATCATGGTGCACACCTTGAATGAATCAAGTGGCTACCTCATGCAAAGGGGAGAAATGGGGTTTTAGCCTATGAGAGACTCTACTTCCTAGCTCGTACTCAGTATAAATCATTATGGATATAGCGATTATCCACCTTAAACATCATATGTGAATAAATGATCATTCCTAGAGCATTGATGTTGGATCATATGATACATTAAATCACTACAACTTGGCAATTCTCAATTCTCAAATTTAATTTTAGGCATAGAAGTCACATTACATAAGTGATTAGTGATCACATTTCCATTTGCAAGTTCTATGGTTAACAACATAGGATCACACTTATTCCATGACATTTATACATAAAATACTCATACAAAAATGTTGATACTGGGGAGAAAATAAAAAGTTCACATGGTTGAATATGTTAGAGTTAGTATATAGGATCTAATAAATCTAATATAAAGCATGAACAAGAGATAAAATAGTAATAGTAATAAATAATAACTGTATATCCAAAAAAATAACTAAAATAAATAAATAATTCAAATATGATGAATTACTTTGGTAATTCAATATTGATCTAATGATAAATACAAAAATAGCCATTGCTTATATAAAGCAAGGTGTGCAAGATAAAGATAAGAAAACTCACATAACATATGTAGTTCAACTGATATCTAACTACATGAATAGTGGAGTGCTACTAAAAAAAAATAAGATAGGTGTCAAACTTTTGTAAATGATCAACATAAGTTGACTACTAGTTAAGGAATCTTATACTATATTACCTTGAATAGTGGAGTGCAACTCCACAGTAACAAGATAGGTGTCCAAGTTGACTACTAGTTAAGGAAGCTTATCTTATCTGGTGCAAATTATTAATAAACATAATAAACCAATTACAATAAGTAATTAGTGTATCAATCTAAATAATAAATATAATTAAAGTAAATAAATACACCAACACCCCCCATAAGTGAAGCTTAGGTAGGGTTACGTAGATAAGAGTCCCGATAATGTGTAGCCATATTAGGTACTCTATACAAATAGATGAGAAAAGGAGAAAATTTGAAGGAAAAAAACTCCTCAAAATGAAGGTCTAGAAGACCCCCCTAAAGAACTAATGTCCTGCATCCCCAAAAGAGATCATAATTGAAGATACTTGCTCTTAGTGAAAGGTTTGGTGAAAATATCTATAATCTACTCCTTTATAGGATAATATTGAAGATCAATGATCTCCACCATAATTAGCTTCCTGATAAAGTGCATATAGATCTCTATTTATTTTGTTCTTTGATGATAAACTAGATTCTTCAAGATCTTGATAGTGATTTGGTTGTCACAGTAGATTACTAATGGCTTCTAAAATGGAATACCAAGCTTAGTGAGAATATTTTGAAGCTAAATAACCTTAGTGGTGGCATTAATAGTGACACGATACTCAGTCTCTATAGATGAAAGAGTAATAGCATGCTTCTTCTTACTCTACCAATAAATAGGGCTAGATTTGAAGTAAACGTTGTAACCAAAAGTGGACTTATGAACATCATAATTTCCAATCCAATCATAATTATGTATCCTACCAAATATGAACTTATACCTACTATATAGTGAATCATGTATTTGATAGTGCCCTGAGTGTAGCTCAAAATGCACTTGGTGACTTTCTAATGAAGCTCATGTGGTGTTTTCATAAAACATGAAACCATGCCAACTGTATATGAATTATTAGGCCATGTATGAGTTAGATAGATGAGGATGCCTACAAGTTGGTGATATAATGTGGAATCAACCAAGGGAGTGAAATAATGAACCTCAAGTCTAACTCTAGATAAGAAGGGAGTCAGCACATGCCTACAATTAGCCATATGAAAATGAGCTAAAAAGTCCATGGCATACTTGGGATATGAAAGAGTAATCCTAGAAGAAGACTATGATATCTAAATCCCAAGAAAATAATGTAATAGGCCCATTTCTATCATACAAAAACTATCATGAAGTGTAGTCTTAACACTACTGATGATATATGTTGTATTCCCTATAATAATGAGATCATCAATATAGAGCACCAAGTATAATAATGAATCCTCCTACTATATAATGTAGACATTGGGATCTGAGTGACATCTTGAGAACCCAACCGAGAGAATAAATGTGTCCATCTTGGAATACTAAGCCTTTGGGGCTTATTTTAGACCATAGAGAGACTTCTGCAAGTGGCACACCAATGAAGAATCCTCAATGAACCATTGTGGCTGCTCCATATATATCTCCTCATGAAGATCATCATGGATAAATGCACTCTTCACATCCATCTGATGTACATCCCAACCATGAGTTGTATCAGTAGCCAGTATCAAGAAAATGGAATTAATATTAGTAATAAGCTTAAAGTTTTCTATATAGTCAATGCCTTTTACTTGGAAAAAACCTTTGGCCACTAAGCATGCTTTATACTTATCAATATTTCCATTTGATACAAACTTAGTTTGATATATCTACCTACATCATACTAATTTTATTTACTTAGGAAGAGGAACAAGTTCCCAAGTGTTGTTCCAATCAATGAGTCATACTCTTCTTCCATTCTTCTTCCATTGCTAAATCCCACTCAACTATCTTTATGGCTTCCTGAAAGGATTGTGGATCAGAAGCTATGGCAATGTAGGAATGTGGAAGATCATGTTGTGATCATGTTTTCCTTATATCTAATGGATCCCAAACAATAGGGTTTGCATCCTCTAAAGTTTGTCTATCCTACAAAGGCATCAATGGGAAAAGAACTAGAAGAGGAAGAGGAACTAGCATCTAACCTGCTAAACCCAATTGGGGAGGTATTACCTCATCATCCCTATGAGTAGATGAAGTAGGATTATCATCATCACTACTATCTAATTATTTTAAGGAATAAGAATGAGAAATGTTATAAGATAAGTCTGAAGGACTTTCTTTAAAGTAAACACTTTTCTCTATAATAAGCTCATGTGAATTTGGATCAATGATCCAATATACCTTAACACCATCAGGATATCCCAAAAATATACAAGTTTGTATTTATTGTTCTAAAGCATGATGCTTGTCTAAAGGTATGTGAGCCCATGTTGGACTGTCAAAGACTCTAAAATGATGCACTTATAGCTTCTTATTTCACAAAACTTCAAAAGGTGTTATCCCCTTTAAAGATTTGTGAGGAACTTTATTCTATATATATGCAACACAATTAATTGGTTCGACCTAGTACTCAGGTACTAATGATTTTGGATGAATCATACAACTTGCCATCTCTTTTAAGAATCTATTCTTCCTCTATACTACACTATTCTACTGAGATGTGTATTCAACTGAATGTTGAAGATCAATTCCTTCAAGAGCACATAATTATTCAAACTTGTTATTCACATATTCCCTCCCATTATTAGTATAAAGGATCTTGATATACTTCCCAAATTGTTTCTTTGCTAAAGCTTTGAACTCTAAAAATCTATCAAATACTTCACTCTTGAATTTTAGAAAATAAACCCAAGTATATCTAAAATAGTCATCAATAAATGTGAGAACATAATAGGTTTTACTAAAATAAAAAGTAGGTAATGAACTCGCTAAATCAATATGAACAAGTTCAAGGACTTATGTAGCCCTACAAGCCTTCCCTTTATTAAACTTATCCTCCAGATGTTTGTCTAAGGCACAACCATGACATACACCTCCTAAAAATTGAATTTGTGGAAGTCTTGTAACCATATCCTACTGACTAAGTTGCTATAAACAACAATAGTTTAGATGACCAAACCACTCATGACATAGCTTTCTCACTGAATAAATATGTGAGAGCAAATATATAGAGGAAGGTTGAGCCACAAAATGAGAGAATGAATAAATATGAGTTTGATTGTCAACTTTTCCCACTGCAACTAAGGCATTATCCTCCAATTTTTTGATTAATATAGAATCAGGTGTGAACTCAACTTTCATACTAGTATCAAAGTGAGTGATTTTGTAGACAAAGAGAAGGTTAGTTGATAACCTTGGAACACAGAGGACATCCTCAAATAAACCACTATCAACATCAAATTTACCTTTTCCTATGACATCTACCTTAAAATCATCACCTATGAGAATATGAGGTAAGAAACTTGGTTCTAATCTAGAAAATTGTTCTTGATCAGAACCCATATAGTGAAAAGCACCTGATTCAAGTACCCATGACTTAGAATAATTATCCAATGCAACTAGTGCCATGATTTACCTTTCACTAAATTTGAAGGAGTGGAATGATCCTTTGAAGAGGATTGATTAGTATTATTCTTCTTGAGAAGTCCCTTAAGGTCATCAATCTCTTTTTTCCAGCAATCTTGTTCACTATGAAAGCCCTTTTTGTAATAAGGGCAAGGAGTGCCAGTATTTTTTTGTGAATCCCCTTTCTTATTAGTGGATTTATAATCTCCTTGTGAGGAAGATTATTTCCCTTTATTCTTATATTTCTATGTCTTATTTTGATTATTCCACTTCTTTTTACTTGAACTTGTATTTTATGTTGATGTTGAAACTTGCTTATGTTGAGGTTGACTTAAAATTAGAGCTTGAGATTTAGATGACTTGATTAGACCCATAGCTATTAAATTTTCTTCTTCAACCATTATAATCTTAAAGAATACCTCAAAGGTGGGCATTTGATATGCTGTGCCCAAAGTGAGCCTATGAGTCTAAAAGCTAGAGACAAAGGATGAATATTCAAGACCCAATTTTTGTAAGGCACTAAAAATCAATTGAATATCCTTTTTATCAATTTTACATTCAAAAAGTTGTGCTCTAAGATATATCACTTTAGTGATGTAGTCTTGTATTGTATCATAAATTTTAGGATCCAAACTAATGAGTTCATTGTCAATTTGGTAACCATGAACCTCATCTATTTTGCTAAATAATGATGCTAGTTTATCCCAAGAATCTTTTGGATTTATACATTTGTCAAGATGAAAATTCAAATTTAAAGGCATGTAAGACCACATGCATCTAATAACCTTAGTAGTTTCAAAGAGAAAATGTTTTAATTCTTTGGCATCAGTAGGTGGAGTAAGAAGAGTTGTTATGTAAGGCATATTCCTAGCATCATTAATTCATTCCAAGCATTATTTTTTCATGTGTTATAGTTGTATACTATTAATAGTAGGAATTTAGGATTCCCCGTGATGTAATTAGAAATAAACCATCACAAAGTGAAAATAAAAGTATAGAAAAAACCTGTCACAAAGGATAAATCAAAGTATAGAACACACCACAAAACTCCCTTTAATTACTTAGTTTTATCCCATCCAACAAGTATTTGTTGGCACTTCATAATTGAGTGTAGTTACAAGGTTGGATTATAATTTTTTTAGTTTATAAAAAGCTCAATTAGGTCCTTTAGGATAAAATTATAAAAAGTATGCACTTCATTATAAAAATTTATGCACCAATGCATTGTTATTGAAAAATATTAACTTTCAAAAAAAAATGGGACCTCAGTATGAGGTCATTTGTGAAAGTTATGAGCATATTAAGTTGTAGAAATGAGGATGGGCAAGAGATGTTGAAAAACCTAAATTTTGGAAAAATATGGGAAAAAATGAAAGTACAACAATAAAGAGCATGAAATTTTAAGCTATTTCAAAAAAAAAAATCACTCAAAAATACCTCTTGGTGTTCAAATGGTGGGCTCCTAAAGTTTCCCTATTAATTCTACCTGTTGATCTATGAGGCCTGCTCAATTTTTTTTGCCCTGCATAGTCCTTATAGTTGTACCTAAGAGCAAAAAAAATTTGCCTTCCAAGTGACTGTGTCTAAATTGGATAAATTTTATATGGATCTATAGGTTTTGATACCTTTCAAATGCAATTGTGAGGTCCATTTTTATAAAAAAATGCTTTGATTTTTAGGTACCCATCGGATTTGGGTGTGGTGCTTCTAGATCAAACCCTTGCCAATTTTTCCTCCTATACCCAATCTATATAAAATTATAGATGATTTTGACTATCTCAGGCACTCTAAACTCAATGGTGAGCTCAAAAATTCTCCAAAAATCTCTAATTTGTGCCTGTATACAAAATAAAAAGACTGATCCTATATCTAGATATTTTTCTCTTAAATATTTAGCAATTTATAGATTCAAGATAGCTCTGGTACCATGTTAGAACTAACATACATGATCTAATGAATCTAATATAAATCATGAACAAGAGATAAAATAGTAATAGTAATAAACAATAACTAAAATGAAAACATCAATTTGGATAGTCAATCTGAAATTCTAAGAGTGATTCCTCTGTTGGTTTCGAAGGAACATAATAAAATGTTAAGCTCAATTCCTAAGGATGAGGAAATCTTCAAAGCTATTTGCTCTCTAGGAGGAGATAAAGCTCTTGGACCAGATGGTTTCCCCATGTTTTTCTTTCAAAAACTATGGAAATTTGTTGGTAAAGATGTTAGTGATGTTGTGAAGGAATTTTATGGAGCAAAATAGATGCTTAAAGAAGTTAAATCTACCTTTTTGTGTTTGATTCCCAAGAAAATTGGTGCTGATTCTCCTAATCAGTTTAGACCGATCAGCCTCTGTAATTATTTCTATAAAATTATTTCCAAAGTTCTTACTTTCAGACTTATTCAAGTGATTCCTTTGATAATTGCTGATTAGCAAAATGGATTTATCCTAGGTAGACAAATTCTCAACTCTATTATCACTGCTCGTGAGAATATTCACTCATTGTCATGTTCTAATAATCAGGGGTTCATTATGAAAGTTGACATTGCAAAAGCCTATGATAGGGTTGATTGGTTATTCCTTTCAAATAGTCTATTGGCTTTTGGCTTTGACCAAATGGTGGTTGGTATTATTTATCAGTTGATTTCTACTTCCTCTATTGCTGTTTTGGTAAATGGAAGCTCATCTCAATTCTTTTATCCATCTTGGGGATTGAGACAAGGTGACCCTTTATCCCCCATCCTTTTTGTAATTATGGCTAATTGCTTGGGGAGATATATTGGGGATTTAGTCCATAAAGGTTTATTTAAGGGTTTAAAACGGTATTCCCATCCTCTAATTTGTTCTCATGGATAATTTGTTGATGATACCATCTTTATGGGGAAAGCTGAAGTCAAGGAAGCAAGAAATTTGAAGCAAGCCATTAACTTATATTATTCTGGCTCTAGTCAATTGATCAACTAGAACAAAAGTGCAGTGTTTTTTATTAACACCCCTATCCAGAGGCAAAATAAAATTGCTAAAATTATTGAATGTTCTATAGGATCTCTCCCCTCTTCTTACTTGGGTCTTCCTCTTGGTCTGAAAGTCCCTGATGCCTTCTGGGAGGATCTTATTAACAAGTTCAGCAAGAAACTTGTGGGATGGAAAGGAAACCTTTTAAGTTAGGTAGGAAAGTTAACTCTTCTCAAAACTTGTCTTCAAAGCATACATACTTATACATTAAGTCTATTCAGAATTCCTATTAAATTTGCAGAGTCGATTGAAAAAATTCAAAGAAATTTCCTATGGACTGGTACTGAGGAAAAAAGGAGAATGCCTTTAATTGCTTGGGACAATGTTTGCAAACCTTTCAGGGAAGGGGGATTAGGAATTAGGAAAATCATAAGTATGAATAAAGCTCTCTTAGCCAAACTGGGATGGAGAGTCTACCATGAAAACAAAGAGTGGAGTACTATATGGAAACATAAGTACCTCTTCACTGTTAAATCCCTTTTTAATTTCTTTTCTTATCCTGATGTAATTCATCCCTCTTCCATATGGGGGGCTGTTCAAGGGACCAAAAAAACTTTAGAAAAAGGATGTTCCTAGAAAGTTGGTAATGGACTTAAGGTGAAATTTTGGGATGATGTCTGGTTAAAGGATTATCCTTTGATGGAAGATTTTCAAGATAAGGATTTAGTTGATCGATGTAAGCAGAGATATGGTATACTAGTTAGTCAGTATTGGCAGAATGATTCTTGGGTGAATTTAATTGATGTTAATCAAGGCTTCAACAACATCCAATTATCTCTCAATGCTGTCTCTCTTTATCCCTATTTGGAGGATAAGATTATCTGGCATGATGATCCTAGTGGACAATTTAAAGTCTCTACTATCTTTACTTCAAAGGAAAAGGGTAATCAACCTTTGTGGTCTCAAGCTAGGATGAAGGGGCTCACCCCTAAAATTAATATCTTCTTCTAGACTCTGCTTCAAAATAAAATCCTGACCCTAGACAATTTGTAGAAAAGAGGAATAAATGTGGTTAACAGGTGCATTTTATGCAAAAATGGATTTGAAGATAGAGACCATATGTTCTTGAACTGTTCTTACACTCATCAAGTTTGGACTGAGATCCTTAATTTTTGGGGTATAACATGGGTACATCAAAAAAGTGTGGATCTATCCTTTAAAAGCTAGTGTTGTCCCTCTAAGAATCTTGATGTTCATTTTTTCTGGAAACTAACACTTCCTCATATATGGTGGGGTATATGGAAAGAAAGAAACAATAGAATATTTAAAAATACAGAACTTCTTAGATGGGTGATTGGTCAGAATATTATTAGAGCTATTAAAGAGAATTTTAAATCACAGAGGGATCCTGATCAAACCTTTCAATTTGATAACCCCTTATGATCTGAGAGGCCTAATTTGAAAATTGATAATCCAAGATTGATTGTAAAATGGAATGTCCCTCCTAACAGATGGATCAAAGGAAATTTTGATGGAGTAGTTAAAGGGAATTTGGGAAGAGTGGGATGTGGAGGAGTACTGAGAGATCATGTGGGAAATGTAATTGATGCTATTGCTATCCCAATTGGTAAGTCGAATAGTCATATTGCTGAAGCTATTGCAGCCCTCTACACCATTAAACTAGCTGTTGAGTTGGGATTTTCCAAATTTTGGTTGGAAGGTGATTCTTTGAATATTGTAAACATCTTAAATAACAAAAACTCAATTTCATGGTCTATTGAGGCTATGGTGATGGAAATTAAAGATTTAATTCTAAAGCTTGAAAAAGTGACCATATCCCATACATATCGAGAAGCCAATGGGGTTGCTGACTGGATAGCTAATTATGCTGTTCAAAGGAGGCATAAGTGAGATGGCATGATGCATTAAATAAACACGTTGATCTCAAAGTGCTTATTAATTATGATGCCATTCATTCTAAAGAGGGAAAGATCTGTCTGGATTAGTAATTTAATGATTCGATGGAATGGACTTATAGTGAACAAATTACCTTCACTAAATAGGTACATTCATGAGAATGTAATGTGGATTTCACATGTGTCAGCATATAGGCGAGTTTCATTTCATGTAAAGAACAACTGGGTCCATTTTTCTACCTTCAGTGTTTGGGTGTTTTTGGAATATTGTTTGTTTTGCAATATGAAGTGTGAACCATGAAAGCAAGAGCCAAAAAGTTGTGAAGACTGGAAGGATAGATAGGATGTTTAGAAGATTCTTTAGAAAGGGAAAGTGGTAAGTATTCTGGAGCAATTACATGGATCTAAACCCCACATTATGATGACATTCTTCAAAAATTGGGTTGATGATAGAGTAACTCTCCATGGTGTTACTATGAAGCTTACTAAGGATTTCATTGCTGAGGTTATAGGACTTCTCACGGGTGGTATTAAATTCTCTTAGCAGACCAGTATCTCCAATGCGGCCTTCAAAAAATTTATGAAGACGGATGCAGAAGAGAAGCAGCTGGAAAAGAATGGAGATTTCTTCAATTTAGAGCAGATAAAAGGAATCTGGAGAGATGTACTATGATGCATTCATGATTATTTTATCCTAGATGGTAGGAGAAAAAGAGTTCATAAATTTCATTGTCTTTCTTAATCATTTTAGGCATAAAGACAGAATTTCCTTCCCTTTCTATTTGCGTTTTTTGCTACTTCAAAGTCTGTTTGCCCATAGAAAGAAGGAATCTCACCCTATTTTACATGAAGGATTGATTCTTATCATAGAGGGCTTTTGTAAAAACAATGCCATCGCTTCGACTCCTTATTCTAACAAAAATAAGGATTCACAGTGTAAAAAAAATGGAAAAGTTAAGGGGAAATAAAAAGTAAAACCTAAACCTTCCAGTTGTAAAAAACAAAATTTTGAAGAGGAATTTGAGTGGGAAAGTATCGAAAGTTCTGAGAAGAATGTTTTGGAGGAAGAGGAAGGGACGAAAACTAGGGATTTTAGTTCAAATTTGGAAGGTTATCAGGAAAATGAAGAAAAAAGTGAGAAAGAAAATGAAGGGGATAAAACTGAGGGCAATATAAAACAAAATAATTTTAATCATGAAGATAATCAGATTGTGTTGGGGGGAAGTTTTAAAGATACAAATATTTTACCTAATGATCCAAATTTGATAAGAGAAAAGGAACATATGGTTCTGGTTTCCAATCATGCTATGGAGATTAGGGAACAAGAAAAGGATGATCCTGTCTAGCATGAAGACCCTGCAGAGACAAAAGAGGAGAAAATGATGGAAAGAGAGAATCAAATTGAAAAGGATGAGTCCTCTCCATAAGATAATGCAGATGATAGTTGTGATGCTTGGTAGAGGGACACTAAGCTTTCATTCATGAATTCAGCCAAACTCAAAGCTGGTGCTATTCTCCAAGTTGACTCGTGGATGTATAAGGAAATAATGGAGCTGAAGAAGAAAGTAGAAATAATGCAACATAATCAGGAAATTGATAGGATCAAAATCAATAATTTGGAGATGAAAATGAGAGATATTCCTATTAAACTTAAGGAGTATGAGAATAATCTGAGAAGGCTCATCAAAGAAAGTAGAATGAAATTGGAGGAGGTTACTTCAAGCATATGTGCGACTGTAGTTAACCTTGGAAAATGAGCTAATGAAGAAATAAAATCTTTGGAGGGCCCAAGTAAGAGGACCAGGCAGAGCTCGAGGAAGAAAACTCTACAAAAAGCTACTACTTCAACTAAAATATCCATATAGGATACTACAATGATAAAAAATGAGGCTGTGAAGATGATCCTGGAATTAGAAGACTAGGGTCTTCTTTGTTGCTATTGTTTTTGTTCTGGTCCTTTCTGTTGGATGTTATACTGGTTCTGAAATTTGGTTCTTAGTTTTAATACTTATTTTGAGTTTCCACGTCTCTGTAAAACCTGTGATCTTTTTATGGTTTTGGTCTATGGTTTCAGGTCCCTGTAAAACCTAATTTTGATGCTATTTTCAATATATTTTAGGAATGCTCTTCTTGTTGGGCATTATTGCTTCATCTTTCTTTCTCTATTATAGGGTTTCGGGGTCCCTTCAAAACTTTCTTTTACCTTAATCTAAAACTAAAATGAATAAATAACTCAAATATGATGAATTACTCTAATAACTCAATATTGATTTGATGATAAATACACAAATAGTCATTGATTATATAGAGCAAGGCATGCAAGATAAATATTAATGAACTCACACAACATGTGTAGTTCAACTATTATCTGACTACATGAATAGTGGAATACAACTCAACAATAACAATATAGGTGTCAAACTTGTGTAAATGATCAACACGAGTTGACACTAGTTAAGCAATCTTATCATATCTTACCTTGAATAGTGGAGTGCAACTCCATGGTAACAAGATAGGTGTCCAGGTTGACTACTATCTAGGCAAGCTTATCCTATATGGTGTAAATTATTAATAAATGTAATAAACTAATTACAATAATTAATTAGTGCATCAATCTAAATAATAAATACAAGTAAATGTAATAAAATAAATAAATGCACCAACAAGATACATTCAAGTATCATGGATAAATTTCAAAGTTTACATGGTTTGATATAATCACATATGTTGTAGGTGTTTACATAACATATATAAATTTACATTCATGTAATAGGGTACACATGCTTGAATTAGGTGTCTTGATAACTAATGCCAAGGGTATTTTCACATCACAATAATAAACACACTTATGGGTGAGGCACAACGGTCCATAAATTTCATCAGTCCAATTGATGTTCATATGCCATCCCATATGATAACACATTCATAATGTTTCTTGCCCAACAAAATATTAGAATGTTAGCCAACAAAATCTCCCTGGTTTTACTTCTAAGTCCACCATCTTAGATAAAATTTTGCATGGCTAGAATTAGTGACACATAATCCAAGAAATAACTTACAACTACTTGTAATTTTCTATTTGACCACAACAATTTCTATTAAAATTTATAAAATAAGGTAAGAAGCAACCCTTGATACTTATGCCAATATATAGAAAATGCCTCAAAAACATATATTTATACTTCAGATCTCATCATGACATAATTCAGTCAATCAAACTAATACACACACACACACACACACACACACACACACACACACACACACACACACACACACACACACACACACACACACACACACACACACACCATTCATGCTTTGTATCTTTCTATATACCAAGGTGTGATAGTAGACCTTGGTGAAGGCAACAATGAGTTGTTGCATGTAAAAAACTATTATGTATCAGTTGTATATATATAATATATATACAATTGATACACAATAGTTTTTTACGTGCAACAATATTATATATATACAATTGATACACAATAGTTTTTTATGTGCAACAACTCATTGTTGCCTTCACCAAGGTCTATTATCATACCTTCCAAGGGTAGATTTGCCTTGGAATAAAATTGCTCAACTTTGAGCAACTTAAACTCATGGAGACATTTTTACTCCATTTAAAGCCATTCATCTTAAAATGGTCATACTAGTTCCATAATTTTTGCATTTAATATCTTTTCAACAATTTAAATAAGATATTTAGTTCACTGAATAAGAAATTACAATAGTCTTATTCATAGGACCAATAACAATTGTCACAATGATTCATGCTTTATAATTTCCCAATGGATCATGACACTTCCTTTACAAGCAGAGAGCTCAAGATCTACTGATGTACCCAAGTAAATCATCACCTCACACCCTATTTCACCTTCCAAATTTAAGTTGAAGCCTTGGTCATAATGTTCCAGGCATCTAGTGATGGCTTGCCCATATAATCTAGTAATAGATACCAGACATTATTCCCATAATTCTAAGAGTGAAGCTTTTATAACTTATCTTCCATTGACTTTCCCATACTTGTCAATGGTCAACATGTGAGGCTTGACCTATCACAACTAGATTCAGAAAGGGTTAACCCAACCAAGGCTAGGGGAGATAGTAGCTGTCATTACAAAAATTCAAATTTCTTGCAACCATTACTTTCAATAAATGCATGGAAATCATCGCATCCCAATATTAAATAACACTTTCTTATTCATCCCAAAAGGAAAAGTGCCCTTGAAACTCATATTACAATTATTCTAAAATGTAACCATTCATTATTCCTATCAAAGCAAACTTTACCTTGTCCCAAAATTCCTAAGAGGTGAAACCTTGTTATGATACTAGGTGAAACAACCCCATAAAAAACAATTTGGGATTCCTTGTTATTGGAGTGAAAATAACATTGTATGAAGGGTCCACTTCATGACTTGATGTTGTGAGATATCATCTAAATTTATTGCACCTTATCATGCTTCCAAACTTAACCACATAAGATGGTTTGTGGTCACTGGATAGGGTATGGTTAAAACTTTAGGTGGATACCTAGTTATTCCCAATAATCACAAAGCCACATTAAATTAGGTAGCTAAGGTACTTGAGTAGGAAGCTCTTCATCATGTAGTCAACATTAACCTCATCATGATATCAAGATAAGGATGAGATCTTGATGACCCACAAAAGGGCATTAATGCCTTTACTCTACCATTAGTGTTAAGATAATAATCATATACATTGATATTTTAATATTATCACAAGCAAAAACATAACCCTCATGAAACAAGGAGTAACAAGGATAGATGACAATACAAGGTCCATACTCATTCATCAATTCAAATATAATCATTTACAATCTCTACTTTACTAAATGATCAAGACTAAATGTTAAGAAATTCTATTTCATTTCCAATTGAATGAAGGTTATTTACACCAACAATTCAATGCCAAAATATTATCCCCTTATGGTTTTTCATGCAAGGGAATGAATGTAAGGTTAGGGCTAATTTTAAGAGATTTTATAATTATGATAAGCACAATATTGATAGTTAGATTTGACACTATGCTAATACGAGTTAAGGTAACCACACATATTTAAAATAGACCATTCATGAACCATTTATTCATACAATACTTTATGTCAAGGGGTGAGGTATGAAGATGTTTAAAACTAGTTACTCATAATCATAGTCTTAAAGCTAGGAGTACAAATAATGGTATAATCATAATAAAAGGTCTTGCACCCATTCAACACAACTTAACAAGGGATACTATGAAATATAATAGTTAAATAAGATTCACTCTAAGATCATTGATCACTCAACATATAATTTAGCATTTAGACAATCATAAAAAATAATAGAAATGCACTCAACATATAATTTAGATTTAGACAATCATACAAAATAATAAAAATGCCTTTTATTAGTGTGTTAAAATGCATCAAATCAATTAGCACAGTTGCAACATAATAAAAGTATCATATAACTGCCATCAATTAAGAAAATAGGTCTAGAGGTTTCCAATAACCAACCACATACATCCTATAACACTTATCATTACTTACAATAAGCAATTTCACATTCACTTGTTGAAGAATAAAAATCTTACACAATTATACACTAATTCTTGTTTCCTTCATAATCATGAAGAAATCATGAAAATCCTAATAGAATCATGGTCAACATAGTTATAACTTGAATAAGTTGGTATCCAATATCAAAGCACATAAACATGATATTGATTCCCAATAAACTCTACTACTTCTTAACCAAGAATAGTATGCAGTATTGCACACATTAATGAGTAACGAGAGTATCCATGTTTTTATAAAATTATACAAGTTAAGGAGATGCTACCATCTTAATTCCCTATTATTCTACATGATTAAAAATAATATCTACACTACTATTTTTAGATAGAGGTCTTTACAACTTTCCAATTTGATTCCTAGTCATCACCATGATAGGCTTAGGCAACTATGCAATGGCTATATAAATTGTAATGATATACTATGAGTTGTTTGCAATAAAAAACTAATCCAACAAGTTTAACATGCCACTAATCTTATTTCATGAGCAACAAGTCTCTTGAATTATAGTGTTGTCTTCCATGTGTAGTTAGGTAAGAACAAGCCTTAACCATGAGGTAAAAGAATAAATGTATATCTTATATTTTTACATCCAAGGACATCATGATGTCATAATTAATGTATACCTAAACACACTTATATTCAAAAATGATAAGAAATATAAAGCCTATTAGTATTCTTTCACATTACATAAAAATAATTCAAGCTTACATTAAATGAATACAAGGTATTAAGGCAATAAAACATTTTTATTTTTTGATAATTAACTCTACAACTACAATACATATTTATGATAATGAGAAACCCATTATGATAATCCAAGCGAGTATGCCACATCATTTAAGAAAATATGTACATATTGCTATTGGAAATCTACAACTACTATAATGAAATCTAAGGAAGTATACCAAGTAACAAGCCACTAAAGTAGAGAGATCAAACAAGTACTCAGCTAATAATGAACAAACTAAACTCATAGCCTGATAAGCCTTCCACAGGTATCCCTCACTAGCCCCAACCATCAGTTATATGGTGGAGTCAGGCTGCCGGATATTGGAGGTGTTTAATTGAGCATGTAAGAGATTTTATGAGCCACTGGTAACTCAAGAAATAAATAAATAATTCAAACAATAATTGACCACTCAAGAAAGTATCCATTATGAACAAAAGGTTAAAACACCAACTTACACCAACAAGGTCATTTAACAAACTCACAAAAGAGGCATACATAAAAAAAACATGAATCCATTACAACTTGCATAACTCCCATGCATAAATCTAAAAATCAAGTGAACTAATTTATTAAATAAATTTGGTCCCATCAAATCCTAATTGCCTTGCTTAGAGAAATCAAACATCTAGATCTACCTATGAAGTAGGTAGGTCACAGGGAATGCTTCTAATCTAAACTTATTCATTTAAAATGAACTCAATACATTCCTTTCATTTCATTCATTGCATTAAAAACAAAACAAAAGTTAATAGATGCCCACAAGAGTATACATAATTCATAAAACAATTTTGACATGGTTTTATTTTTTTCACAATATATGCTTGAGTACATATATTTATAAAATAGTGATAAATGGACACCATCAATTCATAAAATAAAGTGCAATCAACATAGTAACATTATGTACAACCATTAAATACCCCATGACTTCTCAAAATGTCAATCCCAAAACTTAATAAGTAGCTATAAATTTTTATATAACAAAATGATAGCACCATTTAAACATTAAGACCCATAAACATAATCCAAAACCATAAATTGTTGTGTACAACCATTAAAAGCTTCATGGCACTAAAATTAGTGGTACCCAATTTTATAGTAGCTAGACATGTTTTTTATAAATAGGTTATACATCCAAAATGACTCCAAAACAAAATTTATTGAACCCCAAAATCATCATGTACAACCATTGGAAACCTCAAGGTTTCACAAAATATCAATTCTCATGTTTTTATAAATAGTTTTACATGTTAAATACAAATGGACTAAAACATCCAAATATCACCAAACCTTCATCAACACAATTAAACCAAAATTGGCCCAAGCCTAATTAGATGGAGTCATTCTTGGTTTTATGCCCCAATTCGACATATAAGGGTCGATCTAGGATACAAATTTATCCATGGCTACAAGTATGTAAATTCAACAAGATTCATAAAAAAAAAATCACCATGCTCACAAGACAACGGAAAATAGGGGGTTCAAATTATCATGACATCATGAAAAGAAGTTGACTACCATTTATAACCATATAACTCAGATAGAAAGAATTGAACATCCATAACTTCCTTTTAGCAAAATAACCAATGATGCCCTATTAAGGGAAGGAGATCAGAATGTATTATTACACAATACCTTGCTCTAATTAAGCTATAAATGCTTAACGTAATAACCTAAAATATATCTTAAATACCCAATAAAACTATATTCTAAAATCAATGATGTATATAGACTCCCAAATGGATCTAAAAACCCCAAGAATGCCATTCAAAACTGAAACCCATAATCAAAATTACCATAGTATAATTCAATAACTTTTAAAAGATGAAATATAGTTTCTCAATCCAAGCCTACACCCATATCTGGCATTGGAGGTCCTCCATGTAGTCTTCAAACTTCATAGTGGACCTTCAATATCTATTTTAAATTTTTTTCTTTGCTAAAATAAATACCCCAACTTATGAAATCAATCCCCTTTTTTTCCATGAATGCTTACCTATATTCTACCAGCCATCATGTTAGGGAAGATTACTATTGTGTTCTTGTTTTTCCTCTCTCAGATTCTAGCAAGCATAAACCACCATCAACCTCATCTCTAAATCTACCCTCATTCATGGTTTTTTTTCCAATGGTAGACATTCCCTTTGGGTGATTCAAGCCATACACTACCCAAAACAACGGACTTGTTTTTCCCAAGGAATTATTTGATGGAATATTTCAAAAACTAAGTCATAATGGCCAAAATAATAAGATAGTTAACCTTCAATATCAAGACAAAATCAAGGTTCCCAAAACATTCGATGTAGTGGATTTTTAGAGATAGTGTCATCATGGCAGAAATTAATAAAATAAGGTCAAACTCCATATGAAATCCCATCATAATGCTTATTCCCCATTTAATGAACACTTAGGGTCCAAAACTATTATGGATAATAAAACCCACCAATAATCATCATGGTCCAATAAGATAACAAGCACATGAAAGGGGAAAGGGATCTAAGTACCTATATAAGGAACACATCACATATCATGCAGTCAAAGATATAAGCAACATTAACTAGACAAAGACAAGATTAATAGAATTATCACAAGCAATAATGATAATGAAAGCAATTTTTGATTCATGCATACATACAAAAAATTGACATAAATAAGGATGAAGAGAACACATAAGATGAAGATAAAAAACATGTAAGACCAAAACACAACACTAGAAGTCAACTCAACAAAAAATAGAAAAAGATACTGGGGATTTTACAATCTCTTTCATTAATCATTCATCGATCACTCATCATTATCCCAGTGGTCATAACCCACCATCGAGCCTAGCTCATCATCCTGTCCTTGTAACCACAAAATGATCTTCATCAACATATTTTTGAGTATAAAATATCAACAGAAATAAAAATTTTGATATAACAAAATATTAAATATTGAAAAAATAAACTAAGCATAACCATAAGCTGTAATAATGAATGAGTTAACCATAGTAGTAACTTAGGTCCATATTTTCTAAGCATGATAAGTACATACAAATTAGAATAATGTCTTCAATAATGGTTAGAGTGTCAGCTATAACAATAACATGATATAAATAAATCTCATATGTTGCAATTTAAGTATATAAAATAGACAAGGTTATAACCATTATAATAACTCATCCAAGTCAAATAATCACCTAAAGTAACTGAAATAGGCTTATCATAATATCACATGCATTAATGTAACTATGTCCAAAGTGGGTTTATGACAAAACTTTAATGACCATAAGCAAGATAAGACCCTAAATATAATAACTTGATCTTTAACTCTTTCAAATACTACACAAGAGAAGAAACATGATCATAAATAGAGTGTATGAATGTGATATATCTTCTGGAATGAAATGTGATCCCTATATATAGATCCAAACCCTAAAATATACCAATGAAACTTGGCCAACTAAAATGTAGGAAAGGGTTAGATAAGAGTAAAATAACAAAAACTAAGTATAATTTTACATATAGATAAGGGTATTTAGTTTTTTATACTTTAAGTTATATATTACACACACACACACACACACACACACACACACACACACACACACACACACACACACACACACACACACACACACACACACACTTTCATGATGTTTGAGAGTGGTTTCATAACTCTAGTAGTTATAATGCAAACTCTAGGTTTTAGAGGATCTTACTAGATTTTAGAGTCAATGATATTTTTAGAGAGACATCATAAGAGGTATGAAGGTTACACAAAGGAACACATTTATCACAAAGTACCATGGGCTGATCCCATCCCATTCCCAATGCACTCCTTAAGATGTGCACTCATGGAGATTCATGTGCCAACAAGCCCATATAAGAGAAACTATTAATAATATGATAAATCAAAAATATCAACTCTATACACATGAGCCACCTAAAGATCATCACAGGTCATAATAAAGTAATACATGATGGTGCTTTAGAAAACATACATAACAACACCAAATAACATAACTGTAAATAAATGCTAAAATAATTGGTAATAAATGAATAGCTAAACGTAACATATACATACCTTAACATAACTTTCCACATAAATGATGCATGCAAATACCATAGTCTCGATCGTGGTAGGCAAAGAAAATTCATTTGAGAAATCTTAAAGATACAAGGCTAAAATGGATAAAATTAAATTGTACCTATGTAAGATGGTCAATAAATGGATGTAAATGAAAAACACTAAGAGGAAGATTGTAAAACCTATAAAATTTGGCAAGTTGAGATCGATAAAGCTAAATTAAATCCAAAATATCCATAGGAGTATATAATAAAAGGAATGTAAAAAAATCCAATGTAAGATATGTGGAAACTCAAATCAAACAAAGAGGAGAAAATGAGAATATAAAATGACTATAAAAAAACATCTAGTTAATATAATGGAAAACTTAAATTAAAAAAAGGACATGTGACAAAGGAAATCAAAGGCTCTAATAAGTGAAAAATTGAAATCAATGCTTGTGCTAAAAAATGCAAAAAAACAAAACCATTTAGAGACATGATTATGATGATGAAAATGGTATGAATATGAATGGTGATAAGAATTTTTTAATAAGGTATGGCTGTATTCCTTGAGGTCTTATGATGTAACTTAAGAACTAGAAAGCCAAGAGGCACTATAAATGGATGTTGAATATTAGAATCAAATAAATAGAAAATGGGAGTGTAGAGAAGAGAGACATGATCAACTAAAATAGATATCCATCAAGGGGATATCGATAAATATATGATGAAATATATAAGAATACAATGTGCCAAAAAGGTTATGTAAAAATCCTTAGTGGAGACAAGATACTCTAATCAAGTGGGTAAGTCTAAGAGCTAGCAACATCAAGGACCTAAAGAACCCCACCTAGAAACCATAAGTTTGGGATGACAAGTGAAGTATATTGATCATATCATGAATACTATAATCATAAAAAGTAAAAATGATCCTACCATCCCATAATATGTTCCACGCTCCTCAGGGCCCCTTACAAAGCCATTAGTCTACTATGAATATTGGGTACTTGTGTGAGGAAGTAGGTAACACCTGAAGGTAAGAAGATATATATATAGATAATTATGTAATGAGACCTCATACCCTAATATAATATCCTAACACATCCTAATGGACCCTGTCTCTATCATGAGGTCAACTGTGGAATTTGGGCTTTGACTAGAATAGGAGATGTGTAAAAAAGATCATGTCTTTTGGTGTGATTTGAATTTTAAGTTATAATTTTCCTTTTAATATTACCTTTTATTATGATTTAGAATTTATCTATTTTTTATTTTTCTATTTTCCTTCTTACATATTCTAAAAAACAACAATAATGGGTGTTAAATATGACTATCACAAGAGAGCTTACTCCTATCCACTAGAGGAGAGAAGCTAAAGACCACAATGCCTAAAGACTCATAGACATTCACCATAAGAAATACTATAATATAGAAACTAACCCAAGTGTGCATCAAGTGAAAATAGAAATATGGGGATCATAGAAGATCTGTCCATATGAAAAGGTGATACAATAAATATATGCTAGTAATTGACCATGAGAAGGGAGAGTTTTGCTTAATAAATGACTAATAAAAAATAGGGATTTGAAAGTACATGGAAATGTAAGTCAAATAATGGAAAGTAAACCCAAATAAGGGAGTTTTAGTAATCATGTCAATAGAAAATGATCCATAAATTAGGTGGATATTCCACTCAAAGTTTCACTAACATGAACCCTTTCAAGTCAACGTGTTCCTCTCAAGTTTTATGCCATATAAAAACACCTAAAACGTTGTTTTAAGATGTATTCTACCTCTTATGATTGTCATCTACAACATAAAAAATAATATGTAACCCTTCACATGCAACTTTCACATACTACATTCATTGTATATATTTCTTTACACTCTAAACATACTACTACTCCATACATGACTACAATTAAAATGCTTACATAGAGGTGCAATACCAAATGTGAAGTTATTTAACCTTTAGGGCCGTGTCTTGATCTCTCTTAAATGTTTGTGTATTATCCTAGTTTTAAGGAATGTAAACATTAAAGTAAAGGAAAAAACACATCAACCAAAAAGAAAGATAACACAAAACATACCCTAGATAAACCTAGTATGAGAAAACTCTAGCAAGAGTGAAGCCATGCTTCCTCATCTCTACTATGTTCTACAAGTTAGAATATTTTGCCTCTTAGGCTTACAATAAAAACTAACCTCATGGCTCCCATATTATTAACGATCCCTAAAATATTTAGTGGAAGACTTGCCTCTCAAGAAAGGAAAAATTATTGAACTCAGTTATGTCAGGTGTGTAGTCTTCAACTATTAAACTCAGTTATCTTAACTATGTAGTTCTCCTTAGATGGATCTATTTGGATTTATCTCTAATGTCTCCTCTAGTTTTTTATTCTATCTACCTTGTTAATACCTTTATTTATCCTTTCCAAGCCTCATAAATCATAAATAAACTCAATTGACCTACCAAAATGAAGTGGAAATGTAAAAACTTGTCCAATAGATGGGGCTTTGGAGGTAAATATCCGAGCTTCGAAGATGAATAGTTGAGCATTAGATGTTGACTTATAAGATAGTCTAAATTAAAAAGGCCATAAATTTTGTATATGAACTCAAAATTTCATGCCATTTTTTGAACTTATCTATTTTTTGAGAGGAACTCAAATAGGTACTCAGAAAGTATTTTTGATTCAATCATATATTTTTTCTCATACAATAGAAACTAACATTTTACAATACTCAACATGTTGTAGGTTAATCATATTTGATAGTTGATTATTTTACCAACTAAGTTGAATGATAAACATGATACAATTTCTAATCACATATCTAAAGTTGAAAGGCTTTTGGGTCCCATAAAGCTATGAAAGGTGTATATTTACCTCCTATCTTCCCAAGGTGGAAACCCAACTTATCATCCACTTGGAAAATAACCTTTTTAAGTTCAAATCTAATTAATTCTTTGAAAATACCTTGTTAAGGTTCCAATATGATCAACTCTTGGATAATAACTTACTCAAGTTCTATTCTGATAAACTCAGACAATACCTTATTAAGGTTTCAATTTAACTATTTCTTGGACATTACTTTGTTCACATTATAATTTGATAATATTTTGGATAGTACCTTGCTCAAGTTATAGTTTGACTAGCTCTTGGAAACTACCTTGTTCAGGTTCTAATTTGATCAATTCTCCAATTTGAAGGATTTTAGTCCCAAAAATTTAGAAACTCAAGTGGTGAGGGAAATCCTTACCTCCTTTCTTCAAATTCCCTTATGATTTTCTTTCTCTTCCCTTCTTGACACTATTTCCTTCATATATAGTAACCTGTTTGTCCCACTCTTATTAGATAATAGGATAAAGGGTCTATAATCCAAGGTACACAAGATCTTCTTCTTTCCACATAGAAGGCTCAAAGAAACATCAAATTTTAAATAAAAATGAGGCATATCCAATTATAAATCATTCTTTATTAGGTTTCATAATGTTACCTTCTGAGTTTTTCTTTGCTCAATTACAACCATACCTTGTCATCACAAGGAAATTATGATAAAATATATGTTAAACATGATTTTATCTACACTTTTTTAAAACTCTCTTAGCCTTTATTTATTTTGGAAGAGTTATCTTTCCAAGATGAGTTCTTAGCCTTTTTCATGTCCCTTGAATGGCTGGTCCATCAAAGATTTTGAGTAAATACTATTACATCTCAATTGCCCATAATTTATTGCATCAAGAATAATAGTAGTGGAATTTGAACCCACCTTGATACCTTTTTTCACTTGGATTTTCACCCTTTGATTAGATGTCTCAACTCTCCTCATCCAAGTGGTATAATTGAAACACCTCTAGGCTTGTAGGAGTTAGGGTGTGGAGCTAAAAGCTTCACCTTAATGCAAATTGGGAGGTTTCTAAGCATGACAGTCACCAGCGTCAGCAGGCCACAATTGATGTTGGTCAGGGATCAGCGTGCAAGAAACTGACATTGGTAGGGATCGGCTGGCGTCGGTCGCCTGTGGCGGTTCTAGAACTGCTGCTGACAAACAGTCAGTTAAGTGAATGTGTTGTTTGCATGATGAAGACCAGTTCGAGTCTTGAGCTGCAAGTCTAATCATTGTATGCATGAGATCTATATAATAGACTCATGGGTTGTATTGTTAAGTGGAGAACTTGAGTGTAGAACTTGGAGAGTTCTTCCCATGGTAGAATCAAGTAGGATTCTTCATGTATGTAAGATCAGGTTTGATCTGTAGGGTGTTGCAAGATCATGGAAGAGATCTACATGTGATAAGTAAGATCAGGTTGGTTTGCTGGGATGTGTGTATGCGAGGGTCAAAAGGAGATCGGCAGGGGAGCAAGATCCAAGGTGACAACAATACATCAAGGAGTAGGATCATGGTGAGATCTACTTGGAGTACTGATTCGTACTTGATTGTACAGGCGTACAATGAGGTGAACAACAGCTTGTGTTAGCTGTGTGTTGTGACCTAGTGAGAGAATATTACTCTTGAGGGAAGATTACTGTAAGCCCACAAAGTGGAAGAAAGAGTGCCACCTCTTTGTTGTAATTTCCTTCTATAATGAGTTGAATACAATTGTGTATTGCCTCTCACATTCTGTGTGTTTTCTCATTGATAGTTACTTGTTCTTCTATGTAATTCCACATGTTTAATTGCTTATACATTGGTAATCATATGTGCTCTTAAATCTGACAAGTTGTGTCAGAGCTTTGGGGAACTTTGGTCCTGTTAGTAGGTAGCTTATAAATAAGGTAAATTTATAGATAAGGCTAACTCCCTTGATGTACCACTTTAGATCACTAATACACCTAAAATTTAGGGGGGGGGGGGGAATGGAGAGATAGAACTAAAAGAAAACCATCCTAAGGGAGGTGATACACCAAATAAGTTGATGACTTCCAACCAACTGCATGTTATACATGAAACCAAGATACTAACCAAACATACACTTCTCCAATATGCATCTTCTCACATCAATATTACATTATGAGGTTTTGGATGAATGTTTAGGCTAGGAGGAATAAACAATAGGAATTTAATGGAACTAGTTAATAGACTAACTCACTCAACCTTGACACTTCCTATATTACTTCACATGCCCTACAAGAAAAAGCTTTCCAACTACAAATAGGATGAAAGAATGAGACAACATGCTAAGGAAATATTAGTTATCACTAAGCCAGATCAATCATAAAAGTAAAAAACACTATGAAAATTAATTAATATGTAAAAATTAGTAGTATTATTTATCAATTGGTATGAAAATGAGCAAGGCTTCACCATACTTAGGTGAAGCATAAGTTACAATGGCCAAAATGTCTAGTTCTTATAGAAATTAAGAGAGAGAGGAGAGGGGATAATTACAAGGGTCATAATGACACTTTTAAATCTGGTAAAAAGAGATAATTATGCATTATAATATTATGTGGGATGAACCATGTAAGGTTAGGAGGTATAAGTGTCCATACAAGGCATAAATGCATGAAAAATGGCATGAAACTCCTCATTCTAGCTCAAAAAACTACCTTCATGATTTGGAATTTTTTGAACGTCCAAAAACTGATTATGGATAGGTATTATGATTTGAATTAAGTGTAAGGATTTTATACATGCCTCTCTATGCATTGGTTGTAGTCCTGGTCATCTAAAATCTCCCAAAAATGAGCTATCACCATCTGTAGTCCAAATAACTCTTCTTTCATACACCTTGCACACTTGGACTTAAATTTGGATTAAATTTTAAATGAAAATAAATGGAATGGAGTTTATTACAATTTTAAATACCCTAAATTTCCTTATACTACTCAAGTAGACCTTAAAAATCCATTTAATTGAAGTTCTCACCCTTCTCATTAGCTTGGTCACTATGCCAGTTTTGATTGGCTGAGATGAAGTTGTTTGTTTGAATACTTAGGATTTTTTTTGAAGAATTAAATTGAAATTAAGAGTTATCTTAAGTCCTAATCCTTTTCCCAAATTCTTTTCATCTTTGGAATCCTCTTAGAACCTATAAAACACAAAAAATAGTCAAAAGTACCTTATTTTGTACCTTGTCTATATAATTTCATACAGTCCAAAAGCATAAGGAGTATCCTAAGAGAGTATTATATATAATAAGATAATAATTTTTATAAAAATATTCAATTATATTATATTTCTAACTCCATTTACACAAATTGGTCACTATTAAGGGTTTTGCAAGGGTTTAAGCCTATTTACCCTCTTAAGCTTTGTTCATAAAGATAAGATGTTTAACTTGAAAAAAAAATTAAAAGAAGGTTTTTTATGACCCTTGATAACACCTATAAACATATTTTTCCTCTATGCAATGTCTTAAGGGAGATGTGAGCACCCAAAATTGTCTTATTGAGATTGATTCCTCATTTCTACAGGCCTAATATTTTCTCTAAGCCAAAAAATAGATGGATTTATGATGCTTTCTCTACAAGGTGGAATATGAAACACATCTATAATGACCTTATGAACATGATATAGTAATTTATAATGCATATGTAATTATAGAAGTGAAAATGGTTCTCCATTTGGACACTAGACCTAAACCTTGCTTAATATGCCTGAGTTATCTTAAAGACCAAAATAATATTTTTATGGCATTACCTACATCCCAATATATTAGATAATTATATTATGAACTAATAAAAATTACTCAATCCATGGGAATACACCTCTCATGCTATAATTGAAATTGACCTTTCAATTGGACTATAGGTATAACCATGCTTAGTAGGATTAACTGCAACTCCCAAGGGTTTAGACCTCTTTATAAGGATTCTCCCCTCTGTGAGATATATTTCATGTTTAAATTTATTTATTTAAACTCCATAAACATTATTAAAGTGTTCAATCAACTCCTAGCTCACCTTATCACCTCATTTCTTCAAAACCTATCAGTTTGCACATAAGGGGAGTGCCCTTTGTCTGAGACAAAACAAAGGGCACTCACCTATTTCCTCAAATAATGGTGAATATATTAGGATATTATTAAATTCATAAAGACACTCTACAAAAAAACTTATCCCATTTTAATGTTATTTTACCCTCCAAAATCTTCAAGTTCTAAGACAAATTTCTAGGCAAAAGGACTGTGTAGTGTTTCATGCTATGGGCTATGAACTGTATATTTAGAGTTATTTCTTTGCTTTGTATCTACCTTGGGAGTTACATGATACTATTATGTTCATTATGAATGTGTATTTATATTTACCATCACTTCAAATATTCATATACTCTTTTTCATACCTGACTTCTCAAGACTGTAAATACAAACCCTGATTGTGTCCTATTCTTTTGACATCACTCTTGTAGATGTCCTGCATGATTTGACCTTGGAGACAATGTATACACCAAATTTATACTATATTAGGATCATTTAAAACTCTTTTAATTCACTTTTTCACCTTTCTTAGTCCTTATCCATTACTTTGAACCCTAAACCTGCCCACTATTTGTCAAAGATAAACACAGTCAATTGTAGGTCAAATACTATCCTGTAAGTGAGTACAGAGTCTAAAACATAGTATATATTAAAATATTGGTGACATATATAATTTTTTGATATTAATTTAACTCAAATAAGGTTTAAAAATATATTAAATTCTTCCACTTCTCTCTTGGCACCTAGAGCTGAGTGTAACTCTTGAGGACTGGCTGTAGGTGCTTGCCCAGGCCTGTGTACGAACTATTTTAGACTTGAAACCATGCCTAACAGACTTATAATTTGATGTTCATGTGATATATTTATGTCATCCTACCCATAAGTTTCAATATATGCTTTCAAAACTATCCTTATCAAGTTACTAATCCAAAATACCTTTCATCCTCATACAACTATAGGTGGGTATTTCAAGGCACCCTTATAAGTACACATGGGATTTGAAAATAGTATATCCTCCTCCTATTTAG